>CM032003.1:9976999-10461604 GCA_018804465.1 Populus tomentosa
TAAAAATTTATCGAGGTTGTGTTTAAAAGTGTTGTTAGATTTAATTTTATCTTGAAATCATTGACAAGATTTTCATTGACATGTAAAAAATATAGATATATTTTTTTAATTTTATCATTCAATAAATTATAATATAATATTTTCCATGGATGTTTTTATTTTCAATTTCTTCGCAGTGAAACAAACAAATTAAAAGTTCTATCCAGGGTACTTTTTGGAAAGCTGTTTCACTACTAATATCGAACCAAAAGGTATCTAAGCAAACAATGTTGCCATAATTTTTCTGTAAAGTTAACTTAGTAATCCAATCCTACTTTTCCAACATCTTGCAAGAAAATACGTACACCCATGTTTTTTATATCAAATACAAGCACACAATAACTTGTTACATGTTGTGTCTCATCCTTTTTTTCAGCTAGTGATACAAAATTATTGTGTGGAGTGTGGTGTTTGTGTGGTCCATCGTTAAAGCTAGCTTCTAGCTATTTCTCCGTCTTCAGACAATGTTTTGTGGTCCAAATATATATTCGTTTTGAGCAACTGCTACAAAATAATACCATTGCTATGATCTAAATAACGACCAATTTCTCTTTGAAATAATTTATCCAAACAAATAAAAGATATTAGGAAGGGTAAATGAAAAAAAAAAAAAAAAAACTATATAGAGTACTGTAGAATAAGGTATTCATGAAAAAAAAAATCAAAATATTATTATTAAATCATTTCTAATCGAGTAATTCATAACTTAAACAAATATAAAAATTGAACTAATCAAACTAGCAAAATTAAAAAAAAAAAAGAAAAAACAATAAAAATCTTAAATACACTTGGGAATTCAAAATATAAAGAGAAAAAAAAATAAAATTAGCCTAAACACACTTTTAAGATCTAATTTAAAAGTTTCAAGAAACTTATCTAGTTATAACCAGGTTTAAAATTTAACGTGTAAAATCTCGTATCATAATTCGAACACGTTGAATTGAAAATCTCTCTTTTTAGAGGTGTCTTTTTAGGCTTAGTCATACTTCATTAATTCATAAAAATCTCTACAATTTTATCCACGTCATCAAATTGGGTAGATCCACGGCTGATTTATAGAACCACATACAACATAATTTGAAAACTCTGTTTTGGAATTTATTATTAAAAGCTAGGTGATTTATCAAATATAAACATGTGTGCATCCATTTCCTAGTATATCACATGAAATAATTTACTCTCTTCCACTTATTTCACTACTACAATAAATTACTATACATGCATGATTTACGTTTATGGTTGCTATTCTTTTAAGTAATACTTGCACTTTGTGATTCAAAATTTCACAATGTCATCGTTATACAGTGATGATTAATTTTTATTTAGAAGAAAAGGTGAGAATAGTATTGTTTGAACTTGTAATTTATTATTATTATATTATTATTATTATTATTATTTTGTTAATTGTGGGTGTTCAGTCAGCTTACGCGGATCTTAACTAATCCTCCAAGACCTAGAAATTAATAATCATATAAGACTCCAGTGGCTATGAGATTTGTGGATTCGAAATAATAACTTCTAGAAAACAAATCCAGAATCTGACCAATTGAGTTACACTCCTCAGAATTAACAAAATAATTTCAATTCAAAAAATTAAACTATTAGATAAATAAAAAAATAATTTTAGATAAGTTTCTAATTATAATTAGTCAAGAAAATAAACACCAACACATATATGTCATAACAACAAAGACAACTAAATTTAATAATTTAATTTTTTAAATTGATATATTTTTTATTTAAGATCAGGATAAGTCGATGACATAGTCATTTTCAAATTTTATATTTTTTAATTAAAAAAATAAAATAATAATATATTTATGCATGTTTTAATTTTAAACTAATTGCATCTAAAATTATATCTTATAATTCAAGTTTCAAGTTTAAATATATTATAATTAATATAAAACTATGTTTAATATATCACTTGCCAATCTAAACTTTGAGATACGAAATGATGATTATATATATATATATATATATATATATATATATATATATATATATATATATATATATATATAACTACCTCTTCAGGATATTATTGAGAAGGTCCTCACTTTGAAGGTGCAATAAGTAAGCAATCTAGATAATATTAAAGATCGTGCAAATCCAATAATATTTTGCAATGTCAATTTTGGACGGTCATTATCGAATCTCTCTCGAGATAATGTTTCACTTATATTTATCCCGAATTCCAATGAGTCTAATAAGAGTTGAGATCACAGTTTAACTCCATCAAAATTTGGTGCGATGATCACGCGAAGCTTAAGCATTTTATCACGCAATCGCATTGTCAAAGGGGCCCATTACATGTCTTTTCAACTTTCCACTGGCTTGTGCTCAAGCTAGACAGGAAAGCACGTTTCAAGTACGTTTTCGTTTGTTTTTTAAAAAATTAAAATAAAATAATTTATTTTTTGAATTAAATTTAATATTATAAATAATTTTAAAAAATATAATTATTATTAAACTTTCAAACACGTTTTTAGTTAGCTGTGTCCTTAGGATTTAGCTTTTATTAAACAAATTTTTACTCATAAAATATATTAAAATAACATATTTTTTATTTTTTAAATTTTATTTTTAACATGTTAATATCAAAATATTTTAAAAAATAAAAATTTTAAATTTTTAAACAACACGGACACGGCATTAAAAACACTCTCTATCAACTGCTTCAAACGTGGCCCACTATAATTAATCCATATTGGGGTGTGTAGGACATTAATAATTATCATCTGGGAAGTACTCTGGCCTCTCTTGTACATGTTAAAGCACTGTCGTGATGCAAAGTGTGATGAATCATCCTGTTTTTTATCATGATAGTGAGAGAAGCAATTTCTTGCATGCT
Organism: Populus tomentosa; assembly: GCA_018804465.1. Taxonomy (NCBI): domain Eukaryota; kingdom Viridiplantae; phylum Streptophyta; class Magnoliopsida; order Malpighiales; family Salicaceae; genus Populus; species Populus tomentosa. The sequence goes on from CM032003.1 coordinate 9,979,893, forward strand.
CTTCCAGCCTGTCGTTACTCAGGAAAATTGTTAATACATGACAAAGATTCTAATCAATGATAAAATTCGGTGAATTACTTACTGTAAGTTTTTATTTTAATGTTTTAAAAAGATTAAAATTTTTTATTTTTTTATTTATATAAAATTAATATATTTTTAGTATTTTTAAATTATTTTGATGTATTGATATAAAAATTAATTTTTTAAAAATAAAAAAATAATATTAATATAAATTTTATTACAAAAAATTATTAAAAAAATAACTATAATTATATTATTAAAAAAAACTCTATCTTATATTAGATACATATGCATGTAGGAAGATCATATTTCATAATTACTAGAGGTGTGGTAACCTGAAAGAAAGGAGAAACCTGTCGGGGCTATGTTAAAGGCAAATACAATTAATGTTAGAGAAAAGAAATATATCATTTATTAGTGGGAAGTAAATGGATGAGAAAGTAAAGAACAACGAAATTTGGCACGGAAAATCTGCCCATGTAACGAAAGTTATATTTTTCTTAGGATTAAAGTTATAAAAAAAGAAATTAACAATTGATTTAATGAAAATTATTAGAGTATAATATAAATTATACATTGAAGCTTCACCTAACAGTTTGAATTATTAGGTTAAAATAGTTCTTTGATATAATATCAAAACCTTTATAACCAAGCAGTTACAAATTTGAATCTCATTATTTTTATTTATTTGATAAAAATTAAACACAAGATAATGTGTATCTGTACAAGTTTTAAATTTAAAAGACTTTCACTTAAGAAGTGTGTTAGAGAATAATATAAATTATATTATAAAATTTTATTTAATAGTTTAAGTTATTAGATTAAAATAATTTTAAAAAAAAATAACAGAAGAATCTAAAATCATGACTTTCTTATTATCTGGAGGCGGAGGGTAGCTTAGAGTATTCTTCAAAAACATTTCGATCCATATAGCTTGTTCTACTCCATAATAAATATTCTGGTCGTAGATTCTCTTGGTCCCTTCATTTTTCTTCCAAAATGGAATCTATAGTAGCATCCCTTGAAAGTATTGATTGATTATTTTATAATGGAAGCTTAAAAAGAGATGAATTGAACACTGTGTAGACAGAACTATTTACAAGTTGGGATAAAATTTTAGTAAATGAAAACACTTACGAAAAAAACTTAAGACCCTGCCCGTAAACTAGCCCACATTTTTCTTTTTTTCTCTAAAAAATAGCTCAAACTAGCCACCATTTCCTATTTACCCTGGTTTTCCAACCTTATGTCCTATGCAATATGGGCTTCGTACGGGTCAGCTACAAGAAAAGGCCTACCCGAGCTCTTCTTTCATATTGGGTTTTACATCGTTCTAGGAAGAATACTCTTTTGTTAAAAAAAATTAAACTATAGATCAGAAACCGCGGTTTGAACCTGTATTTTTAAAAAACTTTAATTTTTTTATATTTTTAAATTATTTTAATATATTAATCTTAAAAATAATTTTTAAAAAATTAAAAAAATATTTTAATATATTTTTTAATAAAAAATATTTTCATCCATAATCATAATGGAAACAGAGTCTCAGTAAGAGCTCTGAAAAAAGGTCAAAAGTTTGTATAACCCCGCACCGGAAGCATTACTATGCTCATGGATTCTATATAAAACCCAGTAATATTTTCTTGCTTCGAACGGGATTTCTTTCGACTTTTTTTCCTTCTCAACCACTAATGTCTTCACAATTAATTATTGAACTTGTCTAGTTTCTCGAGAACCTACCTGCATCTTATGCTTTGAACTAGTTATATTAGGAAAATCCTTCCCCTCTACTTTATAAGCTTTGGGTTATTATGTTCTTTTCAAAGACAAAAGAGTAAATTTCAGATCATCTTTACTAAACTTCTACAAATTATTACTACATTATGTTTATTTTCATCAACATGCTTGTTAGGTTCATTCGGAATTTTTTTAATTGTGGACATGAAAATCTGTTCCATAAACGAAACTACTAGATATTCCAGTTAAATTAAACTACATTAATTAACTAACATTTAAGGACGTTTATTCTGTTTCCAAGGAAGAAGATAGATATAAAAACAAGAAAAAAGTTCATGGAAATCAACATGAGTAGGTGAGAGCTTTATTGCAGGAGTTTAAAGAAATTTGAAGAATTTAGAGAGCGAATGAAAAGAAAGTCATTTGGAGCATTAAAAGGTATAAAAGCTGCACCAGTAAACATTGCAGGTGTGCTTCAGTATCCTTCTGGCACTGGGGTCCTTACTGCTCATATTTGTGCTGCATCAAACTCCAGAAATTGATTGAAGGTGTCGGTAAATCAATTAGATTGCCTACATGACTTGTTTTAATAATTTTTTATGCAAGCTCCATATCTTTTTACGAAAATGATACCTATATAACACTCCAATACAAATATTTAAATGTACTGCAAGTTAATTAGAAAATATTAAATATATTATTGTAATCTATCTATCCTTTGATTCGGTCGGTCTCTTTGATTATCATCAACAAGTACAAGTTTTAATAAACAATGCATGTAAAAACTTTAAACTCATAATATATGTGTTTGTGATTATGTACTTAGGGTAATTATTTCTCAGGATTTGAATGGTGATAGATAAATAATTTTTGTTTTTAAATAGATTATCTCTTCCTGTTTCATCAATCAAAAACAGAGTTATTATTACGTAGTATCTTTAAATCTAGTCAAGCACTTAGTCTAGAGATGATGAGTTTGACAAAGTTGTCAGACCTATTATTTTCAGATTTAACTAAGCATTGAACCCAAACATATATAGATTTGGAGAGTTGACAAATCTATTATCTCCGGGTTCAGCCAAGCGTTGAGCCAATACTCTTTTTAATTTTGAAGAATCTTAGGCTCCATAATTAGACCATGAATGGAAGATAATTTCCTATGATAAGTCAGAGATATTTTATTTTGATGATTTGAAGATATTTCATTTACATATTAATCTTTTTTTTCTAAAAAGAGACGTAGACTATAAAATGGACCTTGATATCTTTCAAAGGCAAATTTTCTTTTTTCTCAACTCTTTATTGCATATCTTTTCTTAGAATTCTTTTCTAAAAGATAATTGTATTTTCTCTAAAATGATATTTATTTAAGCATAGAAAAATCCTTAAAGTTATAAGAGAAGACCTTTTACAGGTATCAGGTGTTATATATCAGTAATCTTGGATAGAAAAAACTATTCAAATCACCAAAATCAGAGAATTAACACATTATCCAAGACATTAGCTAGGCCCTTAAGCATATTGGATTCATACCAGCCTCAACAAATGAAATCGGATTTTGAGCCTATATGGTATTGTAATAATAGTTGTTTTTCAGAGTGAATTTTTACTTGAAAAATATCAAAAAAATTATTTTTTTAATTTTTTAAAATTTATTTTTAATACCAGTATATTAAAACGACTTGAAAACAAAAAAATAAATTTGAATTAAAAAAATAAATTTTTTAAAAAATATTTTAAAATACAAAAATAAACTAGCTGTACATGTGGATATTGGATTTTCAACATGCATTTATATATATATAAAGAGAGAAAACATTCGATGCATTTCAATCAATTAGCTCCCTTTTCGGTGCAAGTTGCGATGAAAGTTATTTATCAAGGAAAATTCCCCACATATATAAATATCTGCATAATAGACAGCGATTTCTAAATATTAACTCGCTTTTCAACAACAGGTACGGTATTTATGGCCTGCTCTATCCTCTGTATTTTGGTTCCGGTGCCTGATTTATTCCGGGGCACCTCTACATGAAGTTTCATAATCAGTTTCAGTGTCCTATATCAAGTGGTGTTCCAGACTTGTTGAATGCATCAGGCTAAATTGATCCCTTTAGCTAGTTATATATTTACAGTATTAGCTTCATTTTAACCTCCTTTATATCGTAAGAATGTTTCATGCCAATCTGAATATGTTTGTTATCACCAGATTTACATTTCTTTTCAGTAGTTTTAGCAACCTTTTAAATCGTTGACACTCGGGTCAAAGAACTAATCAGAAGTGAAGAAAATTGAGAGAAACATATATCCGTCACCTGCTTTGATAGATTCATGAAGAAGCATAGAGAAGTAAATAATATGTTTTTTTCTTTCAAGATTTGGAAGCACCGATCGATAATTAAATAGTAGTAAGATTAGCGGTGCCGATGAGCAATGAAGTTATATCTTGTTTACTTGCACGCCGTAACAGCTCTCTGAAAACCTACAACCCTACAAATTAACCAACCTGCCTGCTCTGAGCATAAAAGCTTTACCTCCTTGGCCTTTACACACCTCCCATCAGCCACTGCTATCTGCGTATGCCATACTCATCGATCCTCCCAAGCCATGCGCCTTCCTGCCAAAGCATAAACTCCATTGATGCCTGGTCAAACAAAAAATGACCCTTCATGGCCTTCTCTTCTACATCCGTTTTCACTAATTGATGTGAAATCAATTACAATATAAACCTAGCTAAGCTCAATAGCTTGTCTGTGTAACTGTTGCTGTTCTGATAAACACAAGTCATGAGGACTCTTCTTTCAGTTTTTCTTTTCTTGTCCTACTTCACCTATCCTTCTTCACAGACTTCTCGGGAATTAATCTTTAACACCAATTGCACAAAAACATCAAGTAATAGTACTAGGTTCATGACTTTCGTAGCTCTTGTTGATCCACTTTGTAAACCCTCACCTTTCTTCTCTCATCATCACTGGTACTCTTCTCTACTTGCCTCTTCTTCTTCTACTACTTCTTTCATTCACGTTTACAACACTCTCATTCATGGCTTCTCTGCATCTCTCACCCCGTACCAAGCCAAACACATCAACAGCTCACATGGGGTTCTCTCTTTGTTTCCCGATTCAATCTTTCACCTCCACACAACGCGTTCCCCATCTTTTCTTGGCCTTGATAACTTAAAACTGAAGCTTCTAAACTCTTCAGGATCCAACGTTATTATAGGATTCATGGACACGGGTATTTGGCCCGAACACCCAAGCTTTGCAGATGATGGATTAGAACCCATCCCGGCTCATTGGAGAGGCAAATGCGAAACTGGGTTTGGGTTCAATCAATCAAATTGTAACAAGAAATTAATAGGAGCCCGGTTCTTTTCGGGTGGTTATAGGGCATTTTTTGGACACTTGGATCACCCTGCCAGTGAATTTCGGTCACCAAGAGACCATGATGGCCACGGCACACATGTTTCGTCGATTGCTGCTGGAGCTCCAGTTACTGGATCCAGCTTCTATGGGTTTGCTGGCGGGTTGGCCCAAGGCATGGCTCCAAATGCAAGAATTGCGGTTTATAAAGTATGCTGGGTCTCGGGTTGCTTGCTATCGGATATTTGTGCTGCTTTTGAGAAGGCAATTCTAGATGGCGTTAATATCATATCAATTTCTCTTGGTTCGTCCCGTTTACCATTTCATCTTGACCTATTATCAATTGTATCACTTCGAGCATTTTCTGGTGGTATATTTGTCGCCTCCTCGGCCGGAAATGAGGGGCCCTCCTGGGCAAGCATCACCAATGCTCCACCATGGATCACAACAGTTGGTGCAGGAACAATTGATCGAGACTTCCCGGCAAAACTGCTTCTTGGTAACGGAATATCGATTACGGGAATATCTATCACTCTGACACGAGAAAGCAAATTGACCCGAGGATTTCACCGGCTTTACTTTGGTGGCGAAATCAGCTCGTCTAAATTTAGTTTCTCACGGCAATTAGTCAAGGGCAACATTGTACTCTGCTTGACCACCGGGCACATGCCAAGAATGCTGCTGGGAGCATCACTCCTTTCACTTGGAGCGGTAGCTATGGTTATATGTCATGGTAGTATTGACCCAAATGGGATTATCTCGGAACCTCATGTGATCCCAACTATTACCGTCGGCATCTTGGAAGCCAAGTTAATTGAGGATTATATTTTGTCTAGTGACAGTCCTGTGGCAAACATTTCATCTCAGGGAACAGTAGAAAAGCATGCAAGACCAGCACCCGTCGTGGCCGCCTTCTCATCCAGAGGACCCAATTCAGCTGTGCCCGGGATACTGAAACCTGATGTTATCGCTCCCAGTGTGAACATATTAGGGGCATGGACGGACGCCATTGGACCTTCTAGTGTGGCATTAGATAATCGACGGCCACAATTTAACATTATGTCCGGAACTTCCATGGCATGTCCCCACGTATCAGGGGTGGCAGCGATTATCAAATCCGTCCACCCCGATTGGGGTCCGAGTGAAATAAAATCAGCCCTAATGACAACCTCAAATACGCATAAATTGTATTACTACAGAAATGTGTCCTTGTCGAGTTCATCATTGATTCTTGATGAGTCCACAGGGAAGGCTGCTAACCCGTTTGATTTCGGAGCTGGGCATATCCATCCTGAACGAGCAGTGGATCCCGGTTTGGTATTTGATTTAGGTTACCAAGATTATATTGATTTTCTATGTCAATTGAATTACACCAAGAACGAGATACATATTATTAGTGGAAAACATGCAAATTGTTCAAATATCGGCAAAGGGCAATTGAATTACCCGGCTATAGTTGTAGCTGCAGAGAAAGTTGGACACAAGGGAGTGAACTTTTATAGGAGGCTGAAGAATGTTAATGAAGCAGGGTCAAGAAAATACAAGGCAAAAGTGGTAGGTCTTACAGGGTTTTATAAGATTGGTGTGATACCTAAGAAGCTTGAATTTTCCAAGATTGACGAGAAGTTGAGCTTCAAAATTGCTATAAGAAAGGAGAAAGGGGTGGCAAAAAGGAATAGTTTGTGGGTTGGAGCTTTAATTTGGCACGAAATCGGTGGAAAGCATAGGGTTAGGTGCCCCATTGTCATCTTTTCTAGACAACGTTGATCTCCTGCTATAATGTTACTATGAGTTATCTTTCTTCTATTTATATAATGAAAGAGGATTTCACTTTGCTGGCGATTTGCTATTAAACCAATTAGGATCAGCTAATGTTTTTATTTTTGGTAATGTTTGTCGCACCTAACATTTAAAAGATTGTAAATTGTAAATATATATAAATATAAATATATGACAGGAAAGAATAATAATGTCATCCTACCCAGATCTCTTACTGAAAGTTGCTATTAGCTTCAAATCTAGGAGTTTTTATTTATTAAGTTATTTTAGGTCAAATGATATAATCTTATTTAGTGATTTTTTATTAATAGGGTTATAATACTCAAAATTATTTTTATTTATTTATTTATAAATTGTTTGGCATCCAAATATTGAGAATTCCAGGATGGAATCCCTTATAACTTTCAAATATGGAGTGATAATACTCAAACATTGCTTTTTATTACAACAACTTGAATGATCGAAATTCAAAGTTGACAATGGATATAGAAATCGGTCTTTTGAATCCAAATTCAGAACCAAGTCCTTTCGAGGCCCAATGGATCCAGGCCTAACATGATATCTATAATGATGAAAACAATTGAGAGCAATAACAAGGAGAGCACAATAAGCAGCCCATCAACAAAAATGAATTTGTGGGCTCATCATCTTTCTTTTACTTTATATTTATATCACACTGAACAATCAAACAAAAAGAGTGATGATGAATTAAGATTTTATAAGGATATCTTTATATATCTTTGCCCAAAAAAAAAAATTGGATCAAGAAAAACATATAGATTTAATTTTTTTAAATCCTTATATGTGTTGGGATAGTCAAATCTAAACTTCATCATGGTTGGGCTAAGCGATGCATCATACACCGTTGGTCTGCGAACTTATTGGTTAGGTTTGGCAATGTATCGATTTCAGATACCGTAGGTCTGGTGCTTACTAGATCCAATCCTAGTTGAGCTTGGTAGTATGTCAAGTTCAGGCACGCTGGTTTTAACATTAGCCAAATCCAATCCTGATTAGGTTTAGGAGTATATCAAATCCATGTGTGTTGGGTCTAATATTGGCCAGATCCAAGAGGTGATTGGATCTAAATATCATCAATTCTATAAATTTTTACATAAAATTTTGAAAATTTTATTTCTCAACAAATAGATTTAATTAAGATCAAGGTTGTCAATTCCGTTCTGTTCCGCCCGGAATGGCTGAAACATTCCATATCAATTCAAAAAACGGAACAAAACGGAACAAATTTCATCTCATTTTAAATCTCGGTCTGTTCCGGATTTTTCATCTAAATTCCGCCCGAAACGTTCCGGTTTCATTCCACATGTTCCGTTCCACTCTTGAAAAGCCATTGAATCAAATTGAACCTTGTTCAATTTAATTAATTAAATCATCCAATTATAAAAAGTTCTTTTTCATTACTATTTTTAATAACAATAATATTAATAATAATAATAATAAAAATTAGTATTACTATTTTCATTAACAATGATATTAATTTTTTAAAATTAGATTTATGACTAATATATATGGTTTATATTCATGTTTTTTATATATATATACTTTGTAGAAATTTGAGCAAAACAAGGGATGCTTTAGATTTCATTAGCTTTGATAACATTGACATTATTTTATATTTAAAATATTTTTGTTAAAACATTTTACTTTCATAATATTTTGATATTTTATTTAAATTGAATTACTTAAGTTAAAGATCTATTTAATCTTGACTATTTAGAAATATTTTAATTTTAAAATTATATTTGTTTAGCATTGTGTTTGTATTACATAATTTATAATTAATTGATCTTGAATTTGAATTATGTTTGTTGAATATATATATATATATATATATATATATATAAACAGTACAACCCCGAAACGGCACGCCGAAATACTCCGAAACTGAAACATTTTATTTTAATTAAAAAAATAAAACACCTACCGAAATAGAATTGACAACCTTAATCAAGATAGATCGCGCTCCACCAACACTATTAAATATATTAAAATCTTTCGTGGCTAAGCCACTTTCTGAAGTCCATTTTCAGTATCTTAGATTCAAGCTGAGTATCTCTTGTTCATGATCATCACCCTGTGGAGACGTATTAAAGCATGTATATGATATATTCACTCGTATAAATATGTAAAACCTACATAAGCATACGCCTATTATAATCAAATTCGGTCTCGTTGAAAGAGCCGATTCATTTTTCTTCTCCTTGTTCTGCTTATTTTGCCGTCCCTGACTTGATTCTCACCATAAAAGGAAGACATTTATTCTTTAGAGAGTACAAATACAAGATATTCTTCGAGATTTACAATAAACTGTTGGAATCACCAAAAACAGCCAAAGATCAAATACGGACACCGCTAGCTGTGGGGCACAGTTTACGATCGAGCTTAACACAGCAGCAAAGGCAGAAGAAAATGTTGCAGTTTCCGATCAGAATTTCGAAAACAGGCTATGTGCCCTTTAAGCGAAGAAAGTGTTTCGGCGAATAGAGCCTAAACAAATTGAAGGCTGAGATGAATGATATCATGGCCATAAGCACAGATGCTATGCAACCACACGTCAAAGCGCCACCGATTTGGAAGCAGAATCTTGTGAATCTATTGCACCACTTCGTCCATTGAAAGACCTTTGCACCGGTAAGGACCAGAACTGAGTGCTCGAGTGCTGCCGAGTGTGCTGCGAACGTGGTGTACGCTGCTAACTGTTTAGCAGATAGAGAACAATAATACACATGAGCATTATTCATATGTGCAACAAAGCCTAATATAAATTTATCTTCATAGATTATTTTGATTTATTGTTTATAAGGTTATTATAATTTTAAACAAATATTTTGATATTTATTTTTACTTAATTATATTAGCGTTTATTTTTATTATCATATAATTAAATAAAAAAATAATATTTAAAAATAACACGATTATTAAACTTAGTGGAGTTCATTACCTAGATCATGAATTTAACGGATTAAACCACGAAACTTGTCAATTCAATATATCAGCATCTCAATATTAAAAAAACAAATCTTGAATTTTTTTTAAAAACAAACTACTCATAGTTAATTTGATGAGGTTTTTAATAAGGATTTATTTGTAAATTAGCACAAACACAAATTAAATTAGTTTCCTAAGAATTGTTGGCTAGAGCTAAGTTGAGAGTTCTATAAAAAAAATAAATTGAATGTTAAAAAAAAAATCATGTTGGAAATAATTATTTGGTATTATAAATAAACTAAACTAAGTAAGTTAATTTTAAAATTTCTTGATTTAATTTTTTTCTTGTCCAGATTTAAAATTAAATTGTTTGAGAGTTACTTAGATACAGCTTAGTTAACTTGACAAATCCAAAAATAACTCGAATAATTTATAAAAATTGTGATTTGGTTTTATAAAAAAGAAATAGATGATATTTTTTTAATATTAAAATAACAACATATTAAATTAATCCTGGCTTCATAGCTTAACTTGCTAAACCCGATTATGAACTCCAATAAATTTAATATTTTTTTAAATTAAAAGAAAATACTATCTCCATTAAAGTTTTGTTTTTAAAAAATAAATTTAATGACAAAAAAAAACTTATATAGTCAAATTGTGACCACCTGACAACATACTGTTTCCAGCTAGTTTCAAATATTTAGAAAAATAAAATAAAATTTGAAAAACATTCTTGACTGTTGTGTATTTATATACGCCAACATTTAATATATTTACCTCCTAATCAGGTAGTAAATAGATAAGTGATTCAATATTAACATAATAATCAATCAAAGATGTTGCACACATCAGAGTAAATGCGAAGGGGATCACAGCCCACGAGCCATCAAGTAGAGCAAAATAAGGAGCAATAAGTAAAGGTGGCTCCACTATTTATTTACTTCATTTATGGTCCTGTAATTCAGTAATATTTGTCCTTTCCCAGTAAAGTTCTTAGTCGAGTTCTTGAAATGAGAGTGCCAGTGGTATTCAGTGAGTCTTTTTGACCTTTGAGTAGGGTTCTGTGTATCAATCGAGTCACCACTCAGCAAGTCTGTGTGGGAAAAGATGTACCTGGTCCAGTACGCAGCAAGCCCAGGTCAGATATCTGTAAGATCCCTTGAAGTTTCCTTGACTCCACGCTGACACAGAGCATCTACATAGCTGAAGCAGATTGTAAGCAGCAGCTGCAGCATCCACACGCACCAAAACCCTAGAAACACAGCGCACGCAAACCAAGCAAAGATGAGCATAATCAAGCAAGAAGGTGAACGTTAAGGATTAACTATAAATACTGGGAAATATTTGGAGTTCATAAGGAAAAGAGAACATACACAAGAGCGTTCAAGTCCTTGTAGGTAACTTCCTTTTCATAGACCATTACAAACTTGGTTTGAGAATCTAAACCTACTAGACAAGCTGTTGAAACTAAGAGCAATATAGCAATACCTCTTAGAATAGCCTCTATTTTGGCTATCTCCAGCGCCATTCTCTCGACTATGTATGTATATATCAAATAATCTCTGCTCTGCTCGCAATCCTCTTCCTGTAGAACCTTTTGTAGGGCTTGGAAGGAGGCTCCAGACGAGATGAGGTGAGGTGAGGAGAGGGAGATGGGAAAACTACCGGTTGCTGGTTAGTGGATGCCCACGAGAACACATTTAATGCATTAAATGCTGGGTTTTTTTTTTTTTTTCCTTTTGTTTTTGGCTATGGCCCCGGTTGTATTTTTATGTTTGATACATGCATACCAAAGAAAGATTCTATACTGAGCATTGTTGAGATGTTAAAGCCATCCTAGAAAATGTTTATACATAAGGAATATATGTGTGTGTGTATCAACAAATAATTGGTTAAAAATAATTTAATTGATTTGCTTTTGTAAGTTCTCACAAATGAAACCATGTTCTCCCATAAGGAATTTTTTTCTATTTTATTACTTGATTGATGTTCTTTTTAACTAAACCATACTGAAATAATAAATCTTGAATGATGTAGAAAATGTACATATATACCAAATAGTCAAAATAACAAGGCAAAGCCTCATGCTAAATAATTAATGTTTAGATCAAAAAAATATTTTTTTATTTCTATATTAATTTTCAATTCTACTTGGGCTTTGAATCATTTTGAAAAAAATTATAAGAAGATTTTATCAAGTTCTTTTCAATAAAAAAATATAAGTCACTCAATTTAAATATAAAGTAATGTGTTTGGTATTTCTTCTATTGTTTTAAGAGAATTATTTTAATTCAGAAATTTAAACAACCTTATTAATTTAATCTCTCCTCACTCCTCTTTTCTTTTTCTTTTTTTACATTCTACTGTATTTGATATATATAGCATGTACTAGTTCCAAATTTCATGTAATTCTTTAGCATTGTAATTAAATCTAAGAATATAGTTTTTTTGAATTTATTTATTTATATTTAAATATATTTTTTATTAATTTATCTCTTGTTTATCTTAGAAAACATAAGATTTTTAACTAGAATTATTTTTCCTATTAAAAAAACATCTTATGATTTTTATAACAAGTTAATAAAAAAAATCAAAAATAATATGTACATGTTTTATGAGTTAATGAAAGCTAAAAAGAATATAAATGTGATAAAATCATATTCAAATCTATTTAAAAACTTTAAGAATAGAAAAACAACTTGAATTGAATTTTCATGAACAATTTATTATTAGTATTATTATTTTCATGTTATATACATAATAATTGAAAAACAAATATTAAAATTCAAATAAAAAAATTATAATAATATTTAAAAATTACATCAAAACTAAAAAGTAAATGAATGTAGTAAAAAAACATATTTTTGAGTGCTAAAAAGCCCAAGAAAAAAAAAGTTAGAAAAGAATCAAACCTAGCAGTTGGCCCAATATTATTAGGTCATGCTAGAACACCTGGCCTTACTTTTTTTATTTTTTTATTAAGATCCTAAGAAAAAATATTGCCTCCTCTAACTCTCAAATCCACAATTTTTTAAGTTTAGATACACATGCTTGCCGACTAAGCTATAATACAAAATTATATCATATAACTTAAACAAATATATTAACATTTTTTTTGTTTATATAAATAATGAAATATCATAAAGAATTCTAGTATTTTTAAGTTGTAGGAAATGGATAAATTAAAACAAATGCACAAACACGTGGAATGCTTCCATTATATGTACATGTACATTTAGAATTTTAATACAGTTTTATAAAAGTTTTGATAAAATAACACATATTATTAAGAAAATAGCACAATTTAAATACAACTTCTATTGAAAATAACGGTTATTCTAAAAACTATGTTCCTCTCAATTTAATTAATGTTGATAAAAAATCAACCATATCTTGAAAATCATGACCAAACAAGTTTAACCACATCTTAAAAGACCATCAAAACATGGTTGTAATTTATTAGAGGTTTTTTCTAGCATTAATTCAAGATTAATTATGATCTCATTTGATGTTCTTCTAAAATATAGTTATAATTATTTTGTCGAGATTTTTTTAAAGGTATTGGGTGTGTCAGAAACAAAGTCCCAGAACCCATTCTTTCTTTCTTTTTATTTCTTCTCTCATTTCTCTCTCTTGCCACATCACATTATTTCTTCTTTTTCACTTGATCATTGAATCTTGAATCTTATCTTTTGACTATTGGATATTCATACAAAATTTTATTGAGTTTTGTTCAAGTTAATTAATTTAAAAAATTAAAAAGATGTTTTGAAACATTCATTAAACAATTACTATTTCAAATAACAGTCATATAAAAAATATATTTCAAGACGCAATTACTATTTTAAATAGTAATTATGTATGAAAACGATATTTTAAAATGTAATTGTGTTCAAATTATATTTTAAAAAAAATCAATCTATAATATTATCCCAAAACTTTTAGTAAAGTATTCTATTTGTGTGTACGTGTGTGTGTCTATGTATATACATACAAAAAAAACAAGCCTTCATATATATATATAAACAAGCCTTGATGCACGGGGTGTTAAGTTGGGTCGATGGCCTCTCCCAACTGTCTGCATTAGTGCCAGCAGTCCATCTCATATTCAGCTTTTGAGAAAATATCGAAACTATCCTCATCCTGGCTACAGAGGAGGCTACAGAGGATAGTAAGATAATGACATGTCATTTACTCATTGTCGATAGAATAGATTGGAAATAAAATTTGCATTTAATCTCATAACCAAGTTGCTTTCTGTCACAACAGCAAGTTGCTTTCTGTATATAGCGTTTGAAAACGTAGTTCTACTATGTTTTCAAAAAAAATTTATTAAATTTGTTTTTTTATATTTTAAATTTATTTAATATATTGATACAAAAAATAATTAAAAAAAATAAAAAATATATTATTTTAATATATTTCAATATAAAAAACACTTTGAAAAACAACCGTAATTATAGTCTAAGTGTAGTATTAATATCCGTATTTGAAATAATTCAAGGAATGTATTTGAAAATGTAATTGCAATTGCTTTTTAAAATATTTTTTACTCGGAAATGCATCAAAATAATATTTTTTTATTTTAAAAAAATTATTTTTGATATCAACACAACAAAATAATCTAAAAATACTAAAAATATATTAATTTATAATAAAATAAATAAATAAAAATTAATTTTTTTAAAAAAAATACTTTTAATTATCCGCTGCAATCGGCTATAATTCATAAGAATATTTTGCAGTCATAGTGAAAAGTGGAAGGGTTAAAGATTCACATGAACAAGATATCATCTTTATTCTAGGAATCCGTAGGATCATAAAAATAATAGTTTTAGAGTGTAAAAAAAAAATATTTAAGTCTCATGATTTTATTTTTCTTTCAGTTAAGAGACAATGTATCAGTCATTTATACATTTAACAAGTAAAAATAGGTTTGTGGCATGTTCGCCTTTGTATTCTTCCTCTTTTATTGGAATTTTTCAATGTAAAAAATCTTGTGTAGATTCTACTAATCGAATTTTGTTAAATCCTATGACCCTTGTCAAGAAATATTTGTATCAATAAGATCAATACTATAAAAATAAAACTATGTATAAATAAGACGTTTTTATAAAAAAAACATTTAAAATCCAAACCAACAAAATTTTATCATCCAATTAAAAAATAATAAAGTGAGGATTTAGTTACAAATGTTAAAAATCTTATATTTAAAAAAGATGTAAAAAGGAGAAATTGAAAGACATAATGTGATAACAAAAACAAAGAAAAAAAAATACTACTAAACCCATATTATTTATATAAAAAAAATCATATTTGTTTTTATTTACCTATAAGAATAATTATCTCAAATACACAATTAACCATAAAAAATAAATTGGTATTCCAACAAAAAAAAAATACCTAAAATAAAAGAGTTGGCTAGGTGTGCTTACCTAGGTTGCCCAACGTGTTTGGGCTGGGCTTGTTTGGAAGTGTGGATATAGTTATTTTTTAAAGTGTTTTTCCTATTGAAATGCATTAAAATAATTTTTTTATATTTTTAAATTATTTTTAAAATCAACGTATCAAAACAATTGAACATATATAGCAAAAAAAAATGAGCATGAGGTAGACCCATGCGCCTAAACTAGCTTATTACAACTTAAAATGTAGAGCCTAAGGAAGAAAAAAAACTTAAGGAGGTTATATATACTATAACCAAAACACATATAAAATGAATCAAAGGGCAACCCATTAGTGGTCTTCTTTAACTCTATATACAATTTAATTTCTAACCACCATATTTAATAGGCCAAGATTTATATTTCTCCTTTAAAAGAAAATTTTATTCACAATATTAGGTTGATCACTCTAGATTTAATGGTTTTATTAATGAAATTTTTTGTTGGTATTTACACTAACAGTCCGTCGATACATGTGTTACCGACGGACTCATGGATAAAAACAGTATATCGAAAAAACTCCTATTTATAATTTATGAACTGTCAGTAAGTCCGTCAGTAATAAATATACCGATAGATTTATCGACTGACAAATCAAGCCAAAAAAAACCTACTTGCTTTATTCCATTAATAGCTCTATCGGTAAATTTAACATATCACCGATAAAAAAACCGTATGTAATACAATCAATAATTTTATTTGCTCGTTGGTATATCCATCAATAAATATAACATATCATTGACAAAATACCATTTGTAATTCCATCAGTGCGTTAATAGTAGCAGTGATATTTGCAGTAATTCTTTTCCAACTTTCTAGAATATACCAATGATTCAGTTTCGTCGGTAAACCCATGAGTATAGTGACATTTGCAATAATTATTTTTCAACTTCCTAGAATATACTAACGGAGTTATGCCGTCTGTAATATTTTAAAAATATATATATTTTTAAAAAATATATTGAATATAAGTAGAAAAATAATTAAAATAAAATAAATTAGTATAAAAATTAAATATTTATTACAGATTTAAACATATGTATGTATAAACACAATAAATCTGAAATAGAGGCAACTCTAAATGTGAAGGAAGCTGGTTGTCGTCGGGACCATAAGACCAATTAGAGGGTGCACATGAACCACCTATATGTGATTTCATTTTAATTACTAATCAACATAATTTTTTATAATCAATAATGAGTCGTTCATATTTATTTTTAAAATGGATCGTTTGATCTTAAAATAATTTATTTAATATAAAAATATAGTACAATGCAACACAATATAAGATATATTGAACATGTTTAATATTGTACTTGTGATTTTTTTTAAAGTATTTTTTTTAAAAAATATATTAAAATAATATTTATTTTATTTTTAAAAATTTATTTTTGATATCAACATATTAAAACAATAAAACATATTAAAAATATTAATTTTTAAATATTTTCTTTTTAATTTTAACAAATAACATTCAGAACACCATGTCAAACGCCCTCGTGAGTCTCGTGGCAAAGACACAACAGTGGCTAAATAAACTCTCATTGTGCTGCCCGATGTCCTTTGAAGTTTGAACCTTTTCCGGTTAATTTAACACGGCTATTCATGCCTCTTAACTTCTTTTTTTTCCCGTGAGGAAAGCATACCTTTTTTAAAAAGAAAAAAGAAAAAAAAAAAGGCCAAAGGCAAAAGGTGCATTTGATAAACAGGAGGGTTGCTTCTTGTCTATCTCACACATTACAGACGTGGGGACAAAGAAAAGTGCACTCTCATGAAGGAAAAAGCCCATATATTCAGTCCATTTGATTTCTAAATTAATCTATGACGTGGCCCACGTGGCCCAGGTTCAGGCCTTGTCATTCTAGCCCAATTGAACCATGCAAATTAATTTGAGTAAATTAATATTCGTAAAACAAAATACAAATTACTCGGCCCTTCTATAAGCGAGACTTGTTGATATCCCAAACCCATTTTTCAGTCCATTCTATTCTATTCTGTTGAATCATATACTAAAAAGCATCAATTATGCAATTCACAGTAAAATATTAATATTTTTTTATTTTAAGTTATTTTTATTTTTATTTTTATTTTTTATGCCTTTTGAGATTTATTTTTTTTACTTCTTTCTTTGTTTTTTATTCTTTTAACAAAATTTTTTTGTTTAATTTAGTTTATTAATGTTTAATTTTTTTTATTTAGTTATTAAATTTTTATGATAGATTTCTCGGGTTTAACGGGTTAACCTAATTTGATAAGTTAACCCATAATTTTTTTTCTTTTTAATTATTTTTTTTATTTAGTTTAGTTTGTTAATATTAAATTTCTTTCTATTTAGTTATTAAACTTTCATGATACATATTCTGGGTTTCACGGATGAACCCTGTTAATTCTGGGTTGACCCGTTATTTTTTTTGTTTTTTTAATTTTCATAAAATTTTTTGTTTAATTTAGTTTGTTGATGTAAATTTTTTTTTATTTAGTTATCAGACTTTCATGACACAAATTCTGAGTTTAACGGGTTAACATGGTTTGATGAATTAACCCAGATTTTTTTTGTTTTTTCTTTTTAATTAATTTTTTTCGTTTAGTTCAGTTTGTTAATGTTTACTTTTTTTTTTATTTAATTACTAGACATTCATGACACGGATCTCGGGTTTAAAGGGTTAACCTGATTTGATGAGTTAACTTGAAATATTTTTTTTTGCTTTTTTTTTTTGCTTATAATTTAGTTTGTTAATGTTAAATTTCTTTCTATTTATTTATTTTTCTTCTTAGAGGTTTTTTTTCTTTTTAATTAATTTTATTTAATTAATTTAGTTTATTAATATTAATTTTTTTTCTATATAGTTCTCGGATGATACCTTTAGTTTTTCTTTTTGTTTTTTTGTTGTTTTTATACCTTTGACTGTGGACTGCACAGTGCAGTTCACAATAAAAAAACTGATGCTTTTTATTTTTTGTTTTTAATAATTTTTTTTGTTTATTTTAAATTGTTAACATTACTTTTTTTTTTATTTAGTTATCAAACTTTCATGACACGACTTCCGGGTTTGACGGGTTAACCTAATTTAACGAGCTAACCCAGTTAGTTCTGGGTTAACCCATTAATTTATTTTTTTCAATTTAGTTATCAAACTTTCACAACGCGAATTCAAGGTTTGACGAGTTAATCTGGTTTAAAGGGTTCATCCTGTTAATTAATATTTTTTTCTTTTTCTTCATTAGTTTTTTTTTCCTGTTGGTTTTTTTTCTTTATTTTTTTAATTAATCTATTTAATTATCACATTTTTATTATACGACCTTGAAGCCAGACCCACATCCAATGCTATTGAGTTTGGTATTGCAGCCAAACCCACTTAAATTTGGGTTATGCAAATTTAATGTTATTATAAATATTATAAATATTACTCTTGTGTCAGGCATTGCAACCAAACCTAAAACTCTTAGGTATAACTTTACAAAAAGACCTAACACTTTTGGATCTTTGTTTTTTTTTTAAATGTAAAAAAATAACTGATTCGCGGTATCATGCAGGTCATGTAACTAGTCTAAAACTAAAAATACTCAAGAGTCAATTCTAGAAGTTGGAGAACAAATTTAATAACCCAATAAACTTAAAAAACAACTCAAATCATGAAATAAAATAAAATAAATTTTCTTTTCCTCAACTTATATCTGTTTTTTATTAAAAATTAAAGCTTAAAACAATCAGGATAAAACTCTCCACGCCGCCATATAACATATTAAAACCAATTGAGCTTTTCTTAATTAATTGAACCCATAAGGCCAGTTCCTTGCCTGATTAGCTTTGACTCCCAATTGATTCAATTACGAGTATAGTGTGAATGTGAATCATTTGCATGATCTTCTTCCTCACAGTCCTCACATTTAGTCTCAAGGATCTTGTTTTTTGTTACACCCATTGCTAACCTAGATCACTCGGCATCGAACACCATGCTTCTTGTTGACATGGTGAGATCTTATGCAGATCTTACATCACTTTCACCATTAATTAATTCACCCCAGCATCTATAAATACTTGTAATATAGCCAGGCCTTTTCACAAGACCAACACACGCCAAACTTCCTGGCATTAGAAGAAAATAATATATTCATCAGCAGCAATGGCTTCCCCTTGAAATCTCGACTTTAAAAGCTATTAGAGAATAATATAAATTATATTCTGAAATTTTATTTAACAGTTTAAGCTATTAGATTAAGATAATTCTTTGATATGATATCAGAACCTTGATAACTTAGTGGTCACGAGTTCAAATCTCACCATTTCTATTTATTTGATAAAATTAAGCACAAGGTAATATAGATCTGTGCAAGTTTCTAGCCCAAAGAATTTTTATTTAAGGAGGTATGTTAAAAAATAATATAAATTATATCCTTGAACCTCACTGACTACTTAAATTATTAGATTGAGATAGTTTTATTTGATAAAAATCAAATCCCGTGGAGCTCTTTATTGCTCGTATTATGCGAATTCATGCAAGCATATCTGACCTTGACTCGTTGAGGCCTTCTACGCAAGGCAATAGCCTCTTCACTCACCTCGTCAAATTATGTACGCATTGACACCACTGCCTTGCCCCAAGAGGTGCAAGAAATGCGAGAAAGCCTCATCAATCTACGCGGCCGTGCCGTAGGCCTGCTTGAGCTTGAATTTGCGAAATTCTTGATCAAGACCCCTCAATCCTTCAACAGCCTTCACCTTTTCCCCTACTATGGGAACTATGTCAAGTTACCCAGTTTGGAATATAGGATCCTTCATGAAAATGGGGTGGTGCAGCCAAAAAAGGTGGCCTTTGTGGGTTCTGGTCCAATGCCTCTAACTTCTTTTATAATGGCTATACATCATATGAAATTCACCCCTTTTGATAATTTTGACGTTGATGAGGCTGCTAATGGTGTCGCCCGTCAACTTGTTGTTTCTGATGCTGAGCTTGAGAAGAGAATGAAGTTTGAGACATGTGACATGGTGAATCTTAAAGAGAAGTTGAGCGAATATGATTGTATATTTCTGGCTGCTTTGGTTGGTCTCAACAAAGACGAGAAATTGAAGATTCTTAGCCATTTAAGGAAGTATATGAAGGAAGGTGGAATTCTGCTTGTTTTGAGTGCAAACGGAACCAGAGCATTTCTTTACCCTGCTGTCGAGGAACATGATTTGGTTGGATTTGAGCTTCTCTCCATCTTTCATCCAACTAATGATGTGATCAACTCCGTTCTTCTCGTGCGCAAGCCTGTCTTCTGAAGTATAATAGCTCTTTGAGTTGCCATTTTCTCTAGTTTCCTTTCTTGGGGGGCCAAAACGTGCCTATCAGGCCCCTTTGTGCCTTTGTTTAATGTTTTTAATTTTTTAGAATTTGGGGTTTTTCCTTACGTACGTGCTTTCATGTTTTGTATCATCAAAGAAGTATATGTTCTGAAATTTTCAAATTTTTGAAAAAACATGATTTGAACCGCGTTTACAAACACTGCATCTGTGTGAAATGTTTCTAACGCTACTTGCTTAACCAGATGAAGTTGAGTTATACTATATAAACACCACACACCACAAGATGTGGATTAGCTATTCTGAAAAAATGCAAACACCAGAGATTAGTCAGAGTTCTAAGGTACACTGTAAAATCACAAATAAACTTGCATTTCTGGTTTGGCGTGGTAGATTGCAAGAGCTTCAGAAGGAAGGACTTCACAAATCATAGCCTAGGAGTCGCATCACTGTTAAACTGCAAGGGAGAAGAAGTTGTGTTATGATTTTGTCTGGCTGTTGAACATGTCTGTACCATTATCAAAGGGCTAACATCAAATTGCCATTTTGTCAGCCTGAAGAAAACTATAGCCTGAAAAGTCATCGTTCTAGCTACAGGTCAATTAAAAGATGAGAAATGATAAATTAACCAGCTTAAATATGAACTTCCAGTGCATATATGTAGTTACCTGGGTGACCATGTCGCTCATTTCCTCATCCATGAATAACTTAGCATCCTCACTATTCATGAAGTCTTCCAGCAGTGATTTTTGGTCCCTGTATGCACAGTGACTTTCATGCTCTCTAAAGTTTGAAGTTCCACTTCCACAGAGATTCATAGAAATTCCTTCACCATATTGCCCTGAAAATAAAGAATAAATTGTCTTTATCATTGTGCTATAACACTGCTAGTCTTTGTTTTTTCCCTTTTTTTTCAAGTTTATTCTGAATTTCTTTACCATAGTTTCCCATGTTAATTTCACCTGAAAAGAGATTACTCCCAATAATTTAATTTCCCATTGGACAAATCTGTTGGGGGCTGGATGCGGTGGTTCAACTTTGTGACAATTCTTGTTATGTAAACCAATAACAACATACACAGATCATAAAATACTCAGAAAAAAAGTGCAAAAATTACATACCAGGAAAATAACTCGGATTAGAAAGAACAGAAGCTGGGCTCCTGTCAATTAAAGTATGTCCAAGCATCGGAAAGGACGGTTTGAAAGAAGCAGCAGGAGAGCATAAAAGAGGTGACAAATTACAAAGACCAGGATCTTGCCCGAGAGACTGAGATCCCGTGTACTCAGTGGGCAATTTCCATGTTGAACTAGATGATGAGAAGTTTAAACCTTTGAATTCTGGCACTGGAACAGATTTTCTCATTGTGATATTGCTAGATAGCGAGTTTTCTAGGAAAACATTCTGTTTACTTGGTTGAAAAAACATTCGTTTCGAATCTGTAAAAGAGCTAGCTAGTGATTGTGACTTCTGTGTAGAATCACCATAACTGTTCCAAAGACCGTTCTTTGTGGCTGAAACTCTTCCATACCTACTCAAATCAGTCCCAGCGTTGTCTTGTTGGTTCATTTTATCCTTGTGCTTCTTCAACAAGTTTCGATATTTCTGTTAAACAGAGAAAGAAGAAGAAGAAAAAAGTAACCAATACCTTCAATCCCATTAAACTGGCAAAAGATACTCAGTTGCCTACTACATTAGTCATTAAATAGTCAGAAATTGCATCGCCTAATCAAATATCAATAGCCATTACGTTGCAAAGTGGATGTTGTATGAGAGAGTATGTGATCTAACTTACCTGAAGATGACTGGCAATGTTTTCTCGACTAAGACCTTCCACGTTCATCATTTCACGAATTCTTTTGGGCTGAACTCCTACAGGAACATCAAAGATACTCTTGTAAGAACACAAAAGAAGGATATGCTAAGCCCATGAAAACATAGGCACGATATGAATAAAATTACTAATCATGTCACTAGCTAGCAAAGACAGTAGAAGAAAACTTACTCTCTCCACGTGCTTCTAGTTTCTCAACACAATCAACAAATTTAACATGGAGCTCGGAGGACCATGTCACCCTGGGTTTTTTACCACTACAAGCATCGCCATTTGGGTTACCGATAATTTCTTTCTCTTTGACCCCCGTGACCTCTGCCTCTGCCATGGGTTCGGTTGAAGGCACTGATTCTTGTTCAATTATTTCCTTTGTAAAGCTACTAGATTTACCGGAAGAATCAGAGAGCCTCTTCCTTACAACATGCTGCCATATGTTTTGCATTTCCTGTATTCTTACAGGTTTTAAGAGATAGTCTCTGGCCCCGTGCCTTATTCCCTTCATTATGCTGCTTTGACTGTCCTCTGCCGAGACCACTGCAATTACTCCACAAAAAGTATACATTAATTCTACAGTAATTAATCAAGGAAAGGCTTGAACAAAGACATTAGGATTGGTACGGGGGATGTTATAAGCTTACGAATCACGGGTAAGTCCATTTCAAGGCCTATGATCTCCAACAGCTTGAAACCATCCATGTCAAGCCTTTTGACATCAGTAATAACAACGTCGTAATCATTCTTGTTTTCCCTCAAAATCTTCAAAGCTTCAGCTGCTAATGTTGTTGATGTAACTACAAGAAATTAAGAAGGCAAACATCAAACCAGATTAAAGATTATATATATTCAATAAATATCGACCATGTCATTGTCTTCAATCTGATTTATAGCCTTCATCATAATTGCGGGAATTTTTCAATGAACTCTTTAGCCTCCTTTTTTACTCGTTCGATTCATGTTTCTCAGTCAAATTTCTATCACCTTCCGAAATAGTTAATTACACACATAACGTCATATAAGTTTTCATCCCGTCCTGTCTGGCCATAAATATAAGCCAAACCCTTTTCGGACAATTTTTTTCTTGTAGCTATATCGTGTCGTTTATATATATATATATATAGTAATTTGGCGTTGTCTCTTTTCTTCTCGTTAAGAGTTTGACATTGGAGGTATTAAAAAGAAAGAAAAAAAAAAGATTAAAAGAGACATTCATAAATATTAATGGGGAAGTGTCGTGTTTTTATATAGTGATTAAAATCATTGGAATAGAAAGATGGATTTGGCAAACTAGTGAGGATATTAGGGTTTTGCTGACACTTACTGATCAGATTTTTTCCACCTTAAACCAGCTGGGATTAATTTTGTTTATGGCAACATTCAAATTAATCCCTTTTAATTTGAATTATATAATCTTGTAATCATCTCTTTCTAAGACGGTTCATGATCACTAGTTCCTTTTCAAATTCCAAATTCTTCTCTCTTTTTTTATGCTTCTACTTTGAATCATATAATCTTCACTTACGTGATAAGGAAAACTAACATAATATTATTTTTTTCTGGTACATAGAAACAATATGTAGTTTCAGGCACCCAAAGTAAAGAATATTATAAGGGAAACTCAAAACCCTAGATTAGTAAAAAAGCAGTTAATTAACGATACCTAAACTGAAAACAAACTGGTAATTCTCTCACGTCCAAATTCTCCACATAAACTCATAAAAGTTTATATAATTAAAGAACTGGCGATAGGAATAATTAACAAACCTCTGTATTGACACTTTTGGAGGATGGCTACTAAATACTTGAGGCAGACAACGTTAGCATCAATGGCTAGAACTCGCAAATCCGCGGGATTGAACATGTCGCCACGGCCCTCGTCGACATGCATTGATATCTCACTCAGTTCATCATTATTCTTAGCCATATTAGGCCTCAAATCAAGATTCTCTCTCGCTTTCTAGAGATTGTGCAATGAAGGGCTTCGTAAACCTTGTGGTGGGAAAAGGAAATTTACATATACGTGTAGAGGAGCAATAATTTTAAGCAATTAAGATTACTATATATATAATTGAATACTCACGAGAGAAAACTTACTATAATTTGATGCTATTAATTAATTGATTCTTTGATGGAGATACAATGCTGCTTAAATATTGTTTCACGTCTCTAAATCAAGAAATAAAGGACAGGTCATCAAATTTAATTTCCCTCAACAATCCTTCATTATTGTTAGAGAGTCGCAGTTTTTTATAATAAGAACAAATAGTTTTACTAGTGAATCATATTGTTTTGACATGATGATATTAAAAATAAAATTTTAAAAATAATATATATATATATATATATATATATTATTTTAATATATTTTTAAATAAAAAACATAAAAATAACAAGGAAAAAAAAACCAATTCAATAATAACATTGGAGCACTGAAGACTCTGAACCAATATAAGACCAGACGAAAAGCCCACAGTTCAGCCATCATATTAGTTGCATAGCCAATAGACCCAGAGAAATCTTTAATCCACAAGCCATGATGATCCCTAACGGTCTCCACCACCTGCCTTTCCTGGGTTTTCACAGCTGGACTGCCAGAATGGGCCTGGGCCTCCAATTCTAAAAATTAAAATATTTATGGATTTCTTTATATGCTTTTCTTTTTAATCAAAATTTTCTACGCTTATTAATTCAACAATTTCTTAATTGAATTGAAGGCCAAACTTAACTCTTTTCAATTTCTTAATTTGAATGGAAGGCCAAAGATTAATGGATTTTCTTTTCAATTTCTATATATGCTTTTCTTTTTTATAAAGATTTTCTATGCTTATTAATTCAAACGAATTCTTAATTTGAATTGAAGGCCAAACTTAACTCTGATTTGATTTAAAAAGATATATCAACAAATACATTAAACTCCTAAACATCATATAAACATATTAAAGTGTGATTATGTCTAATCTATTTTAACTCCTTCAGTTGCCTAGTAATCAGCTTCCCAAAGGCTCGAGAAAATCTTCATTGCTTGGTTCTTAGGAGAAGGCAAGTCATGGATCAGCCAAATTGATTTGTCAAAAGCAAAACAACGTTCTATTATTTTAAACAATTAATACACATCATTTCAAAAAATATTTAACTAATATATCTTTATTTTGAAATAAAACTCAGGAAAAAAATTCAAACAATGCTTATTTAATATGAAAGTAAATTACACCAATTCATGTTTGAGAAGACAGGTCATTCATTCTAAAAATTACATGCAAATATTACATATGTACATCAAGCAACCAAATTATATTCATATATATATATGGTGATTGAAATCTAGGAGTTACAAGCTATATTCATATATGTGGTGATTGAAATTTAGGGTTTACAAATTCACACTACACTCTGGAGGGAAGCCTAGAGGGAATCGCTTTGTGTCCGTGCAATAATTGTAAATCATGAAATTCTTTTGCACCCACTTGAGCCTTTGGAAACTTGTGGCATCCAATTGTTTCCATAGCCATGAATTCTTTGAAGGGCAAGCTGCTCTGCCAGAAGACCAAATACAAGCGTCAGCATTGAAGTTCCTGTAAGAAGCAGTGAAAGGAGCTCGAGTCCAGTCAGTCTTGACAAGACCGCCTCTGGTGGCCCAGTCATCAGCGTTCCAGAGGCTTGAGTATATTCTCATTTGTTGTTTCTTCGGGAAGGGAACCCCAATTGACTCCAGGTTCTTGAACTCTCTAATGGGTTTCCCGTCAACTGAGAAGCTGAAAAAGACAACAAAGAACCTAGTTATGAAGGAGATAGAAATTAAAAATGAAAAAACCACAAGAAGGATAGTAACGATTCCTACATGATGAGTTTGGGATTCCATAGAATGGAATAGGTGTGAAAGCCTGCTGTGGGGTCAAACCATAGACGAAATTGCTGCTCTCTGTCACCCTTGCCTTGACTGTAAACATTAGTATGTAGCGTGTAAGGATCTCCGCTTAAGTTGCCTAAGAATTCAAAGTCTATCTCATCCCATGAATTCCCTGGTGATTTCAGCTGAAATACAAACATTAATGACATGTATTAGGGTTCTTATCATAGCTTGCCGGCGTAGCTGAATTATGAAGTAGACATGTTCAAAAAGAAACTATAATTACATAGTAGGCAGTGACAGTGCCAGCAGAGTTGCCAGGTACAAGCTTGAGTTGCATGTCAATCTTGCCAAAGAGATACTCCTTCTTCGATTGAAATCCCGACCCCGAAGCTTTGTCAAGAGACAGAGTAAGAAGGTCTCCGTCGTTGAGTATCTTACCACGGCCATTTCCCCAGGTTATGTCAAATTCTTGGTAGAATTTACTAGCGATACAAGAAACAATCAAAGAGCTATCCAAGAGAGAGATCAGCAGAAAATTTAAAATACCAGTACCTGGCTTACAAGAAGCCATTGATTCAGACCCCATACAAGGTGGAAATGAGATCCAGAAATTGTAAATTGATTCGAACAGGGCACTGTAAATATAGGCAAGGATAGCAAGTAAAAGGACAGAAAACATTATACATGTGTTTTTGGAAGGTTCCTTGTCGTCGAGAACTTGAATTTGAAGTTGTCAACAAATGGCAAGTGCTGGTATAAATGAAAAAATATGAAGAAATCAAGAAATGGTCCAAAACTTGTGGATACTTTTCGTTTCATTCCCTAACTGGATCTATTATGACATTTGCATGGTCAGATTTGGTGATACAATCTGGGCCTTTGAACCATCACCAAACTCCAAAATGGTTGCTCCATGCTTACTCTCTACTATCATCCTCCAGCATGAAAGGACTGTCTGTAAAAATCTCAGGAACTTATTCCCTTAGAGGCAATATAGTCGTTCTTGTCTTTTTTTGGTGACTGTATTATATCGTCATCGATTACTACCATCTTGCTTTTTTCCAAAAACAATTGCACAGTAAAATTAAATTTTTGGTGAAATAATATCTTTTGAAAAAGATTAGATGGAATAATATATTTTATATTGTTTCATATTTTAGAAAAACGAGAAGCTAATGTAGTGATTTTGAAATATAATATCAATAGATATTTAAGTTTATGATCACTATAAGCCCGTGATAAAATTAAAATTGATGTTATAATTAACAACCATGGTATTTAATCAAATATTACATTTCTAAATCATAAAATTATTGAAATGTATACTAAACTGTGATATTCTTAAACAAAATAATGTGTTCATTTGCTATTTAATTGTATTTTGTGTGCTAATTTTTTAATTTATCCCTTAATTTTTAAGGCCACTAGGGATGTCATGCACTAAAATTATTACAAGAACAAATTGTTAATCCCATAACCAAAATCAATTATTACAAGGATGTTCGGAAGTGTGGCTATAATTTATTTTTAAAATATTTTTTATTTAAAAATATATTAAAATAATATTTTTTATTTTTAAAAAAATATTTTTAATATTAATACATTAAAATAATCCAAAAAAAATTAATTTTAATTAAAAAAATATTAAAATTTCCCAACCCCAATTTAGAATGCAACGTAAAACAGGGGCTACAACTTTAAATTGAAGTTTGAAACAAAAACAATAAAATAAAATAAAATACTTACCATTAGATCAAGGGGTCTCAAATGTGGTTAGCTTTTGGGGTCAAAGGAGGACCAAATATCATTAAATGCAATTCTCAAAATCAGATAAGATCACAGGCTTACTAGATTTCGTTATTTTATTTTGTTTTTGTTTTTTTAAAAGATTTCAAATGTAAAGTCATTTGGCATATTACTCTCTAGTAACTTCATTGAAATCAAATCCCACTACTACCAATTAGAGCGAGAGGAATTATATTTGATTAATGAAGGACTCCTCTTATTACATAATCTATAGTTCAGCCATTGAACCAAATAAATAAATAAATAAAATAAAATAAAATATAGAGTTAAATCGAACCCTACAAGGAAAACAAGACCTCAAATATAATTCATCAATTATTAGATTAGTCTCAGTTTTATCCCAAACAATTCTGGTATTAATTTTATATCTAGCAGTTTAGATTTTTCTATTGAGGTATTTTTTAAATTAATTAACATAAACCATTAAGATATTGCAAAAAAATAATTCGGAGCAAAATTGATTCTTGATATGTGAAGCCATCAATCTATATCGAGATTCACGTTTTTAAGCATCTATGTGATTTTATTTTCTTTTAAAATGGAGAATTCAACATCTTAATTATGATAATACGTACTCAGCTTTGAAAGCTGCTAAAGAAAAAGGGTTTCCTCACGGAAATTATAAGAGGGATTACCGTGATTAATACCCAATGTTAGAGGTTATATTTTAAAATGTTTTTTTTATAAATATTTTAAAATTATATAGATTACGCAAAGACTCGTGCAACTTGTTTGTCTGTATATGAACAAAACAAGGCGTTGCCTGTGAGTTTATGCAGCTTCCTCGACTTTCATTTGGCTGCTGGTGGTCCACTCCAAGTTTGATGTTATTGCAAACTCGTGAACTTGAGATAAGCTTGAAGAAACTTTTCACTTTCATTTTTTTTTTGTTTTTTAAATTGTATGATACAATTAAAAAACAAATTAAGCTCACTGTCCTTTTATCGTGATTCAAGTTTCAAGCATGTGATGATGGAGTATTTATCCATGCTTGTGATTCTTGCTAAAATATAAATTTATCAATATTCCATCTCCACCTTTATAACTTCAAAATTTTTTCAGAATTGTTTTATAATAGTTTGCTGAACGTTCCAATGTAATGAATTCTTTACCTTTTGAAGCTGTTTTCTTAGTTTCCAAGTATTTTCTCTAAAATGTCATGAAATGAGGGTATGATTTGAAAAAAAATATTTTATAAAAAATATTTTTAGTTGAGGTTGGTTTGGAAAAATATATTTTTGGTTAAAAATATGGTTGAAATTGAGGTTGGATAAAAAGTAATTTAATGTGTTTGTTAAAAATGCTTTTGAAATTAAGATTATAAAATAATTTTAAAAAATATATATTAATATTGATGGTTTTTAATTTAAATACTGTCGATTTAACTATTGTTATTATATCATGAAATAAATAATACTTTATATAAAATATTTTTTATTGTTTCATTAAACTATCTACAATTCCATCACGTATGAAATACATCCGACAAGAATTATAGTTTTCACAAATTTTTTAAGAGTGCAACAACATCAGGTAAAATATAATTAGAAACAAAATTGAGATTGCGATCAAATTCTGCAAATACTATGTCATTAAGTGATTTTCGTTTAATTTATATAGTGTCATTGAATAGTGTTTAACACTAGTTTTTTGAATAAAATACAATTCAAAATATTTTTTTTATTATTTTGTTGGGTCGAATCCGGTTCAATGTATTTTTAGCTTTGAATCGGACTTGTCTAGAGGGAACAATAGATCATGGGTTTTCTCAGCACAAGAAGCAGCAAATAACTACTTCTTATAAACCTGTGGCACATCCACAGTTGGTAGTGGGCTCTACCAATAAAAAATTGTTTTTGAAGCATTATCAAACTACAATATTTATTTATTCATAGCCACAATACCAAACAACACTTTAAATTAAAATATATATATATATATATATATATATATATATATATATATATATATATATATAGCATGAAATGCAATTTGAAGTTTTTTCAACTTCCTCGCACATGTTCCATTCTAATGTATGTTAGTAGGAATGATAGCGTTGGAGGATGTGATTTGAAGGTGGTTTTAATTTTTTTTTTTGGATTCATATAAAAAACATGTATTTTTAGTTTTTAAAAGTGTAATTTGTGCTTTTAAAGAGTTATATATTTTAAAAAAAAAAAATTACCACACCTTCAAGCCAAACACAAACTAATTAGTCAAATAAAATTTTATTTAGTTTGATTGAAATTGCATATGAAAGGGGATGAGGGGTTCACTTCACCCATTAATAATTCACTCTTTATCTTGTTTTTAATCTATTTTTTTATTTTATAAAGTTATAATTTTATTTTTAATATTTTAACACCCATTAATAATTCACTCTTTATCTTGTTTTTAATCTATTTTTTTATTTTATAAAGTTATAATTTTATTTTTAATATTTTAATATAATGTATGATTTTTATCTATGTTTCATTAACAACCTTATTCATTGCAACCCCTGTATGATAAAGACACATTCGATGGGAACATAACACAAGAGAAAAGAAATTGTAATATAGTTCACGTTTGCGAGCTAAACCGTATCCTTAGCTATAATAACATTTTTTTGAAGTTTCTTTCTATCTTTAGATTTCTTTGTTTCTCTTAATTAAGCTAACAATGCAATTATTGGTTATCTGGGTTCCTTTTGCACTGCCTGAGAGCAGAAAAACCAGCAAGAAATTATGGTCTTCCAAGCAGGTTTACATGAAACTGGGTTGCTGAAAATTGTGGAGTTGTAGGAGCTCTGAATCCTGATTCTTCCATGTTATAAACTTTCAAAGTTCATTGATTCTTCCTGAGAGCAACTTTGATGTGGTGGATGATCTATGGCTAGAGCCACAGAGCCATGTTCTTGGCAGGTGGGTCATTTCACATCTTCTTTTAACCGAGTGCATGCTGACTCCGATGATCAAGGTCAATTTTATGAATCCTCATAGCTTCTGGTTTTTATGATGAGATGATCCATTAATCAATTTAAAAAATAATAGTAAAATATACATATCAGCAAGAGCGTGATAATAATTCTTAAGAAGCTAGCTAAAATGATCTTTGAGCTACAATTTAGCTAGAAAAAGAGGAAGGATGAGCGTGGATGGTTTTAGGGAGGGTAAAATCATAGAGGAGCAGAGCTGTCTCGTTTGGAATGGACTTGTTTCTCTGTTTTGGGCTTAATGACTTTCATGTGTTAGCTGCCATGCCAGTTCTTCCTCAACTTGTGCTTTCTAACTGGTGGGCTACGCCCGTTACTTGCATTGGATTTACGGCATCCCAGTTCCCAAAGGTACACCGGGCCAGTCCGATATAATAATAAAAGTTATATTCATTATTTTTTTAAGATCTAAAATAATTCTATATGATAAAAAATATGTATATGAAGATTCTAGGCCTTTCTTTCTGTGGAACAAAAAAAACCATGGTCTGCTGGTTGAATTATGAAAAGCTAGGTATTTTCGAGAACAATTATCAAACCCCATCTGTTATTCTTTCATGTGCTAAAAGAAAGGTGTCAAAGCTCTTTCACATTCATATAAAACAGTGAATGAGAGGCTACTCTTTTTCTTTTTCTTTTTCTTTTTTAAATCTTAATTTTCAATTTTTTTTATTGAATTATTTTTTTTTTTTTTAATTTCATCATTCAATATTATACTGATTTTAAATTAGTTTTCATAATTTATTTCGATGTGTTTTTTTATAAAATTATCATAGTTTCAAACAAATATTTTAATATTTGATTCATACTCAATTTTATATATATCTATTTTTGTTATCATATTATTAAATAAAACATAATTAAAAAACAAAGTTGTTAAACGTAGTAGAGTCTATGATCTTGATCACAGGTTAATAGCAAAATATAGATCGATTCAAGATATCATTGTCTCAATATTATAAAAATAATATAATCTTCAAACATTTTTAAGTCAAACAACATTTTTTACTAGTAGTTTGAGTTGTCTTTGAACCTTTCAAGTCAACTGGTTACGTAAGGTCAACTTCTAAGTGAGTTAATTTTAATTCACTAGACAAATAGAAAGATTTCAAGGTTGACCTATTGGGTTGGCCCCTTTTTTTCTTTTCTTTTCTTTTTAAAAAAATTATCTCTATTTTTTTTTCGTTTGATTGTTCTTTTGTTTTTTTTTTCAATTTCATCTTTTAATATTTTATTGATTTTTAATTGATATACATAATTTATTGTGATTTGTTTTTCTTAAGATTATTACTGTCTCAAAAAAATATCATTGTATTTGATTGATGCTCAATTTTTACAAGTGTCTATTTTTATTAGCATATTATAAAATAAAAAATAACTTCGAGAAATATTGTTAAACTCAATAGAGTTTATAATTCGAGTCGCGGATTTGGCTTGTTAAGTCATAAAGTCCGAGTCAATCAAATATGTCATTGTTTTAATATTTTAAAAAAATTATTTTTAATTTTTTTAAAAAAGCTATATTTTTTATCAATCATTCAAATTACTTTAAGACCTGCTAAATTAACTAAGTGATGTTAAAATAACTTAATTTCATGTAAATTAAATTTGAACTCAAGTTAGAGAAAAATTCAAATTAGAAGGTTTTAAAATGGACGCAGTAGGTTTTGTTTTAGTCTAAATATTTCTTTTCATATTTAAATTTTTTTTAATCTGATACATAACATAACATAACGAAAATGAGTAAACTAGTAATGACTCTAATACGAGTTAGATTTGTCGTTAGATGCCAATCTACCCCGTCAAGATTTGGACTTGCTCCAGTCCATCGAACCAGGTCAAAATTTGACTTCAACTATGTGTACATGCCGGAGCATGAATAAAACCGTTGAAATCACCGGGGACATGATTCAGCTAGTAAAAACTTAGAATCTAGATCTGCTTGCGCTCCAAAAGGTTTAAATTTCATGTTTATATATCTTCGATTTACATGAGTTTTTCATATCTGAAGTCAAACTAAAATTACCTTCGTATAACAAAACAGAAAAAGAAAGAAGAAAAATTAACCTCTAAGATTTACTGTTCACTGATATTAATTTTAACACCCATAGCATCTTAGTTATGAAAGAGCATAATCAGTTACTACTACATGCGAAGAGCGGTATGTATTTTATTTATATACATCATACCCTGTCCTGTAAAGAATATTGTCTAATCTGGAAAACTGGAAATTACATGGAAGAACAACGCTGTATGTGAGCAAGCTATAACCCCCCCCCCCCCCCTACTTCTTGGTGGCATTGCATTCAAGAGGGAGGCCCTGAGGGAATCGCTTAGTGTCTGTACAGTAATTGTAAACCATATAATTCTCCTGCACCCATTTCAGCTGTTTTTGACTTGTGGAATCCAGCTCTTGAGAGTACCACCGGTTATTAGTTGAGTTATTGCAAGAAGAGACTCCATTAGACCCAATACAAGCTTCGGCATTGAAGTTTCTGTATGAAACGGTAAAGGGAGCTTGAGTCCAGTCTGTCTTCACAAGGCCCCCTCTTGTAGCCCAGTCATCCGCATTCCATATGCTTGCATACATCCTCATTGATTGCCTTTTGGGGTATGGGACTCCAATTGATTCCATGTTTTTGAATTCCCTTATTGGTCTCCCGTCAACATAGAATCTAGATGGACAGAAATAGAAGTTAATTAATATTTCGAGTACTGGAAGAAGGGAAGAAGAAGAAGAAGAAGAAGAAGAAGCTTTGTGAAATGTTGCATATGCATTAATATGTGCTTACACAATGTGTCTTGGATTCCAGAGGACTGAATAGGTATGAAAATCAGCTGTTGGATCAAACCAGAGGTAGAATTGTTGCTCTCTGTCACCTTTTCCTTGAGTGTACACATTAGTATGGACTAAGTAAGGATCACCACTCAAATTGCCCAAAAACTCGAAGTCAATCTCATCCCATGCTGATCCTTGTGAGTGTAGCTGCTTCATGCAAATATTAAGAATTAGGCTTCATCTATTTGTAATCTGGGAAAAAGAACAAAAGCAAAAGGAACTGGAGAATGGACTTAATTAGGACTTACATAGAAAGTAGTGACAGTGCCAGCAGAGTTGCCAGGGACAAGCTTGAGTTGGATATCAAACTTGCCAAAGAAATACTCATTCTTGGATTGGAACCCGGAGCCAGATGCTCTGTCAAGGGAAAGTGTAAGAAGATTGCCATTGTTGAGTATTTTAGCTCGTCCGTCTCCCCATATGATATCAACATCTTGGTAGAAGGAACCAGCGTCAACCAACACCAAATCAGAACCAACCAGAAGAGAGATCATCAGCAGCAGTAGTAAAGGGTTTGGCTCAGAAGGGTAGGGAGCCATGAACTTACAGTAACGCTTGATGGTTTTCAAATATGAAGTATTGCAGCAAGCTCTTGACTCTTGTTTTGTTTGATTTTGACCTGCTAAAATGTTACAATTCTGTGACAATTTATAGGGAGTCTGGATGGTGGCGAATTAGAATGTTCCTTTCAACTGTGGAGCACTTCAAGTTGGGTGGTGTAATGACATGAGAAGTAAACAGCTGGATGCCATGAACAAGGCACAATGATATGGGATTTCTGACCACAAACTTAGCCAGGCCAATTACATGCTGCTGTTTCTGGAGGCCATTTATTTTTTTTTGTAAATTATTCATGCCTAGTTTAAAACAATGATTCATATGTTTTTCTTTTGATAATATTATAACCTATTTTATTTTATTTTTTATGTTTTCACTGGGCTTAAAAAGTTGTGGTGCATGTCTGTAGCATTAATTTAACAAAACCGCCAAAACCACTAAAGCCCCCCAATGAATATTTCAATATTCATTGGTGAAAGTGAGTCACCTCCGAGGTTGTCCACCAACCCCAGCATACTTTTAAATTATACATCTGGGATTAAAAAAAAAACCAATAAATGTCTTAGCAACATAGTGATCAACAAGAGTGGAGAATAAATTATAATTTTTCAAACATAATGTCCTAAGTTATAATACCATTCAAAACACAGGGACTAAATAAAAAGAATCTACGCAATCTCAAAGTCAAAGCCGTGTTGCCTGTTCGAAACCACTAATATCTAGTAGCTTCCTCCGACCACTCAGTGGAAGGATTGGCTATACCATCAACTTCGAAGACGTCCAAATTGTGGATTCTAGAGTGATCTTACCACGTCCCAAGTAGCCACCTTTGGGAGCAATGATAACATCCATTTAATTTGATTTTAAAAGGCAAATTTTTTTTATATAAATTATTGATTTTAGTTTTATAAATTTTAAAGTAATTAAAAATTTATATAATTATTAAATTTAAAATTTATAAAATTAATTAAAATATATACAAACTTATCCGAATATCCACATTAATCAAAATAAAATAAAATAAAAATAATAGCCCTCATTTGCTAGTAAAATTAGGCATCCGCTCTGGATAAAGTACTGGATAAAGTAAGTGAAAAAAGAAAATAACAAGGAATAAACAATTTAATTCCATTGTATCGTTAAATTTCCCAGGTTTTC
This sequence comes from Populus tomentosa, assembly GCA_018804465.1. Classification (NCBI taxonomy): domain Eukaryota; kingdom Viridiplantae; phylum Streptophyta; class Magnoliopsida; order Malpighiales; family Salicaceae; genus Populus; species Populus tomentosa. The sequence continues at coordinate 10,015,488 of CM032003.1, forward strand.
AATTTACCAAAAAAAAACATAAAATTGAAATATCAAATAAAATCAAACTTATTATTATGCATTCGGGCTTCTCATCAAGTTGCGCCAAGCGATACTGCTGCGTCAGGATGGCTCTAGAATCATCCTTTTCTTATATTAAAAAATAAAGCTGGACATTAGTAGCAGAGAACTAATATATGACAAAATTGAGAGTAAATGTAATATAAGAGAAAAATGTGAGAATGAGTTTTTGTGGAGTTAAGCTTGTTTTTTTTCTACATTAATTTAAGATATTTATAGATTTTAATTATGTCAGTTAATCTCAAACATAAAGTACTGTTATAATTTATTGATTAAAATATTGATATTCACCGTCCATTGAAAAGCTTGATATTATAATTGGTTGGAAGGTTAGTAAATATCAGTGACATGTTAATAAGAAATAACTATTAATTAAAAAAAGAAACAACTGATTTAAATAGACCATGAAGCATATTTATATTGCGAATTATTGGCTAGAAATATAATGGAAAGCATGTATAAAACTATATATTTACAAAATATTTATGGCTAGCATTCGTAGGCAAGTGCAAGTCATTTATGGCTAGTTTTTTTCTTAAGAAAAAAAAAATTGCACCATCACTAGGCCTGATCACCCGATTAATATGAGGTTAAAACTTCTTAGACTGTAGGATGAGACCTGTAACTTGATCAATTCATCCATAGTTGTTTATTGAGGTTTTTTTTTTTTTTGGTAAATACTTCTACATTCTCATATTACAATGTATCTCTTTGATAAAAAAAAAAAAAAAAAAAAACTTTCCTTTCTTATTCATGTATTTTTTTATTTTGAAAAAAATATTTTTATATATATCATAAGCATTATTTTTTAAATAAAAACTTATCTGATAAAAAAACGAGAAGAGGGCCAGATAGAACGAGGAGAAACGCGTGTGCTTAATCATGTGGAGTCCAACCACCTTAGATGATGACTGTACTCTCTTACAAGACGGGGAGGTGCTCTCCTTGCAGTTTAATATTTTAAACATAGTTTTAAGACATTGAAAAAAGATATAAATTAAGTATCCTCTCTTATAAAGATAAGAGAATTATTTTCATCTATATTTATAGTTATTAATTGGGACCTATTTCAACTCATAATCACACCAAATTGGTTTGATATATTTATTTGGAGTTATCTTATCTTCTTTAAGGACATGGATATGAATTCCTCATGATCATCAAGCTTTAGATCGAGGACCTTAAAAATAAAACAAGAGAATACAAATCAAATTAAGCCAGATGAACACAAAGAATTTGTCCAAAATATTCAACTTCGATTAATAAGAGGAAAAAAACGCATAAAAATATAATTGACGACCTCATGCCCAAAAAGAAAATCCCTAAACTAGAGAATTCTACTACATAATTATCATATGCATAGAGCATGTAGACGGTTAATGGTGATCGTTACGATCATCGGAGGACGTCGAGGGGGGAACAATATTATCCAAGCCAAACAAATCATCGTCGTTTTCGCCGAAATCGTTATTACCTCCATCGCCGAAGTGAAAAGAACCGATCTCATAATCCAAAATTGTCTTCTGAACATAACTAGAACTTTGGCCAAGCTGAAGGTTAGTAGTTTGAGGAATACCAGGAAGCGCATTATCATGAGAGACTCTTGCCAGCCCATTTTGAGAATTATGAGGATATGCAGAAGCAAAATTACCATACCCATGAAGATAACCCATCTGAGTTACAGGATTATAATTTCCAGTCACTGTAGGAACACTAGTAATGGCATGATCTTGAGAGATTCCTGCCACCAGCCCATTTTGAGAATTCTGAGGATGTGCAGAAGCAGAATTACCATGGCTATCAAGATATCCCATCTGACTTCCAGGATTAAAATTTCCAGTCACAGTGTTCCTAATATACACCGCATGATTTTGAGAGGCTCCTGCCACCAGCCCGTTTTGAGAATTCTGAGGAAATGCAGAAACAGAATTACCATATGATGTATCAAGATATCCCAACTTACTTCCAGGATTATGATATCCAGATATACTAGGAACCACAACTTGTTGTGGCACCAGATTTTCATTATTTTCCCATGGTTGATCTTCAATTTCATCATCCTGTAGTCCATTGATACGATTTCTAGAAGAGTTATCATTCTTGTTATGAATTCTGCATAACACCCATTCATCAAGCTGCATATAACACGAGGCAACAACATTGAACATTAGGGAAAGAAAGAGAGATATTAGACTGTAAAATACGGAACGTTAAGTTGTCACTAAGCACATTTAGATCGTTGAATTTGATTAAAAAAAAAAAACAACAAGAGCGCCATAAGTTGAAAGCTTCAAAGTGAAGAGATTGATTTCGGTATAAAAATAATCAGAAAAGGGGGGAAAATAAACTCACCCTCATACCATCATTTGTCCGTTTTGGTGCTCTATCAGAATTGTTTGCTCTATATTCATGCATAATCCAATTGGTTTTGTCACCGCCTGGAGCTTTCCCTCTATGGAAGACCAAGGTCTTCTTGCTCCCAATAACTCGATTGGCGCTTATAACATCTATATCAGCTCCAGTAGCCTTCCAATATCCATCGCCTGCGGCTCGGTTTGGTCGATCCCCATTTGGATACTTCCTATCTCTTGGTGTTAAGAAGTACCATTCCTTATCTCCATATGGTTCGTAGTTTCCTATTTGTAAATCGACAAACAAAACTTTTCCTTTAAATTACTATATAACTAGTAGAATCGCACGCATTATCAAAAAGCTTGCAAGAATATCATTTTTCTTATCAATATTCATGTAGTTTTAGAGGAAAAGAAACTAATTAGCATGAGATATCTTCAATTTCATAATCCACCACCCAAATTCAAAAATTTCAGATAATTGCTGCATCCAAGTCATGGACACAGTTGACATAGTAGCACGTGAAAAAAAGGGAATTTTTAGATACTTATAAGGCCATGGAATAATCACACTGCTGTTCATTCAATGATGATATCGATTATAAGAGACAGGAGTACTCATGATCTTTCCAAGAAGGGTTTACGAAAGTAGATTTCTTATTAAACAAGTAAACACAGAGCGGATAACCAGCTGTTAACAGGTAACCTAAGGGTACAGGTTAGACATTAAACACAGAGCTTCAAAATTATGATTTTATCCTAAAATTTCTCTGCAAAAAGCAGCTTGGAAAGAGCAAATAATCTCACAAACAACACTAAATAATATAAAGTAAAGAATGGAAGAAATCATTAAAGAAGAAATAGAAAAGGGAAAAAAAAAAAAAGGAGAGTTCTGTTCAACCTGCAAGAGTCTCTGGGCTATATTTGTATAACGTAACTTCGTGGATACCATTGCGTGGCAATGGTCTGTCCCGGATCTTGCAGAGCAGGTAACACGAGATAAGTTCTTGATCTCTAGGCTTGAACCTGTAACCAGGAGGGTACTGATCTCCCTGAACAAGCCCAGGATTGACACCAAGCTGAGCATGAGACGGGTAAGTAATGCTACTGCTGTTAACAGGATTTGTTAAACCAGCCCCTGATCTCCTTTGGTCCTCCATGATCGACACTAAGGCTAGGAAAAGAAATATACCCAGCTTTCAAGGAAAAGTAGGGTTAGGAAAACGGGTAGACAAACTTAGATATATATAGACACATGTACAGGTGTTGTCTCTACAAAACAGCTGTTCTAATATCAGCAGGAAACAAACTCTTTCAGAATCAGCTATATTCTCTCTACAAAATTGAATTTCCACAGTTAGTTTAGTAACCAAATTCTTTATAATTGTTCTAAGTAATTAATATGGCTGTTATCCAACTTTCTTCGGATAAATCAGAGATAACATTACTGAACAGGAGCAAACGAGGAATACGGATTGGCCAAACAGCACTAGTTGACTCCGATACAAAGACAAACTTAATATATATATATATATATATATATATATATATATATATAAAGGTTTGTTTTCAAGAACTGATCTAGAAAAAAAAATACAAGATAATTAACAGAACTCCGAAATAAAATTGTTACAATATCAAAGTTATTTTTTATTACAGTATTTTTAAAGGCTAACAAAACTCTAACTAAAATAAATCCATGGTCTAAAAAATGACTAAATCTCAGCTGTCCAAATTACTGTATAGTATTACATTAATAAACTAGATAGAAAAAGGAACATCATCTAAATAAAATTATCAAAATAAAGTTGTTCTTATTATAGTAGTACTATCTTTTTAAGGATTTAGTAAACTTGTTTCATCAATATGTGTTGAATTTATATAATCCTTGAATAAATTTCTCACTTTGATAATAGTAAACATATAGTCAAAAAGATCAACATAGCCTAAATTAATAAATTTATTTTGTTGAGCAACTTTCATGTTCACTTTACATTCAACATCTAGCTTGTCAATAAGAACATTATCATGGTTGACATCTTCATTATCATTACTCTCGTTGTTTATATCATAACTAGATAGATAGTCTCTGTTACGCTGAGAACCGAGTCAAATTTTTTCTAATATAAAAAAAAAAAAAATCAAACAACAATAATTTAAGCAAGTTTATGTTAACTTTACTAACATACGACTCGAGATATGAAACCAAAATAACTCACATAAACAAAAGAGAAATAAATTGCTAAGCTCGAGGCCTAATAATTGGAATATCAAATGATGGAAAAAAAAATTTCAAAAAATATAATATTGAAGAAGAAAATTCAAGTCAACCCGAGCTACTTGATTAACCCATGACTCTTGATATAAGATTGAGATAAAAAAAAAATAGAATTTCAAAAGAAAGACCTGGTAAAAAGAAATCAAAGTTCAATTAAAAAAAAAAAAACAAAGTAATCTAGGTTAACTTTACTTACTCGCTCTCGGGATAACTTAAAATAAAAAAAAAAACTAAAAATGATGAAGTTCAAAAACCAATAATTTAATATCAAGTACTGAAATAAAAAAAAAACCAATCTTAAAAAGAATGGGGGAAAGAAACTCATGTTATCCTAGGTTAACTCCATTAATTTGTCATCCATAATATAAAATTAGGATAAAAAAAACTTTCAAATAAAAAATCTAAAAAAAAACTTAAATAAAAAATATTAAAAGTACAAACAGATCACCCTGGAACCAGCATTTCAAACATTAAACATCTATCATTTCAAACACCCTTGAATAGAATTTGATATCAAACATTAAACATCTATTATTTCAAACACCCTTGAATAGAATTCCCATCAAATGCAATTTATAGCATGAGCTAAAAAAAGTTCCATGAAAGGACAAACAGAGCACCTGGAATTAGCATTTCAAAAAAAAAAAAACCCATCGGAAACAAATTCCATGTAAGGTTTGAATCTAAATGCTGGGAATGAGAAAAAAAATTAAAAAATTGATTAAACCAATCAAACTAGAAAAAAAATAATTCAAAAACTCGAATCATAAAAAAAAATCTGATTAAACCAATTAAAATTTTAAAAAAACTGACTGGTTCGGTTCGATTTTGATTTTATAAGCCTAAAACCAAAAAAACCAAACCGAACCGAAACCAAACCGGAAAAAACCGGAAAAGATTTGAATCGGTTATTATCCTAAAAAATCAAACTGAACCAAATCAAAACCAGTCGATTCAAATCAGTTTTGATTAGGTTTTAATTTTTTTAAAAAAAAAATTAATTTAATTTTTTTTTATAAAAACTAAACCAAATAAAAATTTATCACCCATACTGAGTGCATTCTATCTATCGTTCAATTCAGAACTCTTCCATATCCAAGGATTTAATTACCATACGCTGCTTGGGCCCCAGCCCAAACGGCAACACCCCGCCTGTCCCCTTCCACGGTTTTCGACACCCTATCCGATACACGGACTGGACTAAAGGAGCCAGAAAGTGACATCGCCCACCGCCACCACACACATATTTTTAAATGCTTTTTATTGACAGATTTATACAAAATATCAACTTTTATTCGGGTTCAGCGACATTTTCAGAGTTTTTAAGACCCGTACAGTTGTTGATTAGGCTCAGACTCCAGTTATTGATTTTTTTAAAATTATTAGGTTTTCTCAAATCAATTTTAATTTTTTTATAAATTAAAATAATATTATTTTAATTTTTTAAAAATTAATCAATAAATTACAATCAAAATTTTAATCAATCTTGTAAAGTTAATCTATTTACTTGGATTTTTAACTTTTTTTATTTATTTTTAAACTTGGTACTATTCCAACTTTAAATCAATAGAGTTTTAAATTAACTTCTAGGGTGGGATCAAATTTTAAAACTAGGGTGAAAATACATCATTTTCTATGCAAATTCGATATCTTTTTTTTACTGACATGTAACTAACATTCCCCACCTTCTCTTTTCATAATCGATTTTTTTTAATATTTTTTTCTCATTTTCATCTTACATTGCAAGGCTCAATTTTCTTTGACGCTATACTTATTCCCAAGTTTTCTTCTACATTATTTATCTCTTGCCATTATTAATTTTAGTATTGAAGAGTTGCTTCTTCCATAAAGAATTTATTTATTTATTCAGTAATATTCAAATCCAAATTCAAAACCTAGTTTACACATCTTGGTCCGCAAACTGCGAAAAGCTGAGTCTCCATTTGAACCTTTTTCATGAAATCATCACCATCGAAACTGGGAGATTCCAAAGGGCTAATTAAAAATGATTGACAAAACAAAGAAAAAAAAAATAAAGAACACGGGAAAGATACTTGAATGCAGTTCCCGAGATGGTACTTATGGTGTTAGGCTTTGAGCAACTGTGGCTAAGAATTCAAATTAATTATCACCCAAAAATTTGAAACAATGTGTAATCCTCATTTAATTTATTTTTTAAAATATTTTTATTTAGAAATATATTAAAATAATATTTTTTATTTTAAAAAAATTATTTTTAATATCAACATATTAAAATAATTTAAAACTAAAAAAAAAAAAATTAATCAAACAGTGTATAATAAAAAAAAAATTATATTTCTCAGTTTAGTTTTTTTTTCTTGTTTTGATCTTTATTTTTTATTTATGTTTTAATGCTCTAAAATAAAGTTACATTTCATTAAATTAATCCGAGCTTTAAAACCTTAGAAAAAAAAACCTTGAGCCTCTTGCATTTCACTATATAGATTGAAACAATGATTTTTTTTTTTTTTGGTCATGAAACTTTTTTTTTTTTCATTCTTTTAGGTTTGGCGTACGCGGGCTTCGCTTCGCTTTAGTTTGGTGAATGAAAGAACAAATGGAATGTTTGACACCACTACCGACAAACGTGCTGGATTAACTTTTTATATATTTATTTATTTAATTTATGCAAATATGGGTCAGGTGTGGAGCCCTGTACTGTTTGTGACGCTGGATCTAATGGAAAAGCGCAACTATCCGTCGGTGCCGGAGGCCAAAACGCGTGCGATGATTCGTTGGCTGGCTCGTCGATGTAAGTGAAATGTTGAGTCTTTTTCTACAGAAAATTTCTTACACTTGTCCAGCCCCCAAACACACTGTCCACAGCTAAGCAGAGCGTCCGAAACTTCGCATGCCTTTCATGGACTTCCATTTCCTCAAGTATAAATACCAACCAGGCTATCTCCTTGACAATCCCACCTCCGAGCTTGCGAAACCTTACTTATATTTCATCCTTGGCTTCAATCGCTTCATAATAGCCGATGGCTTCTTTGAATACTGTGCTTGTGCCCCTTGTAGCTCTTCTTGTGACGGTTGCATCGGCAAGCAACTTCTACAACGATTTTGATATTACCTGGGGAGATGGTCGTGCTAAGATCCTCAGCAACGGCGAGCTCCTCACTCTCAACCTTGACAAGGCCTCTGGCTCTGGATTTCAATCCAGGAATGAGTATCTGTTCGGAAAGATTGACATGCAACTCAAGCTTGTCCCCGGCAACTCTGCAGGCACTGTCACTGCTTATTATGTAAGTGAACCTGATTGTTTGCCTCAAGTAAGGCACGAAACAATCATTATATGTGACTAACAGAAAACATGTTTTTTGTCGTATGAATTCGCAGCTGTCATCAAAAGGGTCTGCGTGGGATGAGATAGATTTTGAATTCCTGGGGAATTTGAGCGGTGATCCTTACATCCTGCACACTAATGTGTTTAGCCAAGGCAAGGGCAACAGAGAGCAGCAGTTCTATCTTTGGTTTGACCCAACTGCTGATTTCCACACATATTCCATTCTTTGGAACCCACAGCGCATTGTGTAAGCATCATTCTTCAATCCTGCTCCGTGTACAACGTTAATACATGCTGTGTTACTAATTTTGTTAACATGATATATCTTCTTCTGTTCCAGCTTCTCTGTGGATGGCACTCCAATTCGAGAGTTCAAGAACCTGGAGTCTATGGGGGTTCCCTTCCCAAAAAACCAGCCGATGAGGATTTACTCGAGTCTATGGAATGCTGATGACTGGGCTACAAGAGGTGGCTTGGTCAAGACAGATTGGGCCTTAGCTCCTTTCACCGCTTCTTATAGAAATTTCAATGCCGAAGCTTGTGTTTTGTCTAATGGGGAATCTTCTTGTGGCACAACCACTTCTCCTCCCTCCTCCACCTCGAATGCTTGGTTCTCAGAGGAGCTTGATTCAACAAGGCAGGAGAGGTTGAAATGGGTCCGGGAGAATTACATGGTATACGATTACTGCAAAGATATCAATAGATTTCCCCAAGGTCTACCTACGGAATGCAGCATGTCCTAGAAAGAAGACGTCCTTGCATTATCTGTCCGAGTTTTGCCACATGATATTCAATTAGTTTTTGTAATTTAGGCAATTAATCAATTGGTGCAATTCTTTAATTCTTTTTCATCAATCAATTGTTTTTAATGTAATATGAATCCGTAGTATTTCGATGAAAGTAAAAGAAAGATTCCCAGCTTTCTCCTTGCCACTAAAATCGTGATGAGTTTCATTTTTGTTGGGTTTCATTCTCAACGAAGACAAATCAGAATGAGTATGATTTTATATGTCTTCATGCTTCCACTGTTAGTAGTAGTAGGCAGCAAGAGGCAAAAGGGTTGTTCGTTTAGAAACATTGATGATGTCTTGTCTTCTTTCAATCACATACTTTGAATCATTTGCCTTCTATAGTCGAATTTACTAAGTTATTATAAGCTCTCGTTAGAATGAAACATCAGTGAACCGTGCTTTCTTTTTCCAAACAAATTGAATTGCTGAAATCAAAGTTCATATCTATACTTTTAACATCTTGATCAATTGCTTCTGCCACTTACACCGTGTCGATTTTGGGTATTCTTTTTTGGCCAAAATCATTAAACTTGGTTCTGAACCTATTGTTGTGACCTTTTCTACCTTGATCAATGGGCTTTGTATAGAGGGTAAATTTGCTCTAGTTGTGGAATTCTTCGATGGCATGGTGGAACGAGGATATAAACGTAATCTACAGTGCTTATAATCATACGATTATCAATGGTTTGTGTAAGATTGGAGAAACGACTATAGCTGCTAGATTGCTCAAGAAAATGGACAGGGCAGTTTGTTATTAATGAATGTCATGATAAGCAAGGGTTGTTCACCTGATGTTTTCAATTATAGCATTCTAATCCATGGATACTGTAAGACCAAGAGAATGGATGATGTGAAGCAGCTTTTTGATGAAATGACTCATCGAGGCTTAATTCCAGACACTGTTAGCTACCAACACTCTTAAACGTGGCTTGTTTCAGGCAGGGAGAGTTTTGGAAGTAAAAGAGCTTTTCAAGGATATGCATGCACAGGGCTATTCCCCATATTTAATTACTCAACTTTTCTTGATGGCTTAAGAAAACAAGGGTATATTGATTAGGCCTTACTATTTCGAGAAATGCAAAATAGTCATTTGAATCCTGATTTGGCAATCTATAATATCACAATCGATGCCATGTGCAAATCTGGGAAGCTTAAAGATACAATGGAGTTGTTTTTGATACTCCCTGTTGAAGGGTTGTAGTATATGTTTGGGTTTGGACTACAATAATCTGAACTTTGCAGAGAAGGATTGCTAGATGAAGCACACAAAGCTTTCAGACAAAAAGAAGAGGATGGCTGCCCACCAACACGATTTCTCTTAAATAATGTGCCAACGCTACCGACTAGCCTTGTCAGTATCTAGAATCAAGTTATACTTTTCTTGTTTATTGTCTGCGACTGGGGACTAAAGCTGTTGTTACACAGTTTGCATAATGTTCAAGTGGATAAACATCTCACATCCATTTTGTACAGGAGAAATGCAATGAACCCAGAGAAAAAGTCAGATCAAATCATCAATGAAGCCGAGGAGTATGACAAGAAAATGTGAAGCCAACAAAGCTCAAAACACAGCAGGGGAGGAGGTGAGTGTTCAGATTAAAACAAAAAAAAAAAAAAAAAAAAAAAAAAAAAAACCACTTTTCGATATCCCCTCCCCCCCAGCACTCACTTTTGATCATGTGTTGGTGCAAGCATGCATATAATTACAATTCATGTTAGGATATCGAGTTGTTGAGTAATTTCTCAACTGAATTTAGAATCTTCTAATGCCTCTGTTTCTTCTTGTCCTGATCAAGTATCCTGTATCTGTTGTTCAAGAGAAAACAACCATCTTGGGTCTCAGGTTTGGTGTTTTTGCATATGCGGATAGTTGTTAAGGCTAGAAAAATAGTTTTATTGTACGAGAGACAAATCAGTTTAAAAGGAACAAATTATTAACTCCATTGTTAAGGCTGATTTAATGTTTAGGTAACTTAGAAACAAGAACAACCTTCTGTATAATTTGGATAGCAGAGAATTAACCCAAAAAAAACTAACGAAACAAAAAAAAAGTGAAGAATGTTTACTATATCCCTAGTGTTTCTTTTTACTTTCTTTGATTTTTTTTCTAATCTATAATTTAATTTTCAATTTTTTTTTAATATTAGATTTATTGAGAATGGGGATATATAATAATTTTTTTAATTTATCTTTTATAAAATTATCCTAAACTCATGATCTAAATTAAGTGTTTGGCGAGTTGACTCAAGTTTTTTTTTCTAATTAATCTTTTTTTTCTCAGTTTTATCATTTAATATTGGGTTGATAGAAAATTAGTTTTTGTGATTTATTTCAATCTATTTTTATGAGGTTATTCTCATCTCATTAATCGAGTCACAGGTTTGATGTGTTAACTCTGGTTTACTTGAGTTGTATTGTTTTACCTTTTCTTAATTTTTTTTTTCAATTTTATCTTTCAATATTGACTTAATTGATAATTAAATTTCATAATTTATTTTAATTTTCTTTCTATTTGATTATTTCAGTCTCATAACCTGAGTTGCAAGTTTAGTAGGTAACCTGAGTTGACTCAAGTTATTTTTTATTTTTTTTAATTGATTTTTTTTTCAGTTTCATCCTTCAACATTAGAGGTTTATTAAAAATTGAGTTTCGTAATTTATTTTGATTTTTTTTATAGGATTATCATGATTTTATAATTTGATATGAGAATTAGAAAGTTAACTCAAGTCATTCCAAATCATTCCAATATATTATAATCACAATGTTTAATAAAAAAATCATCTTAAATATTTATTTTAAACCAAATTATATTTTTACTGATTATTTAGTTTATTATATAAGATCAATTCTCACATAATTTATATTTTTTTTTACTTGGAAAAAACATTAATAATGCCAAAATAGTATTTATGTTAAGAAAAAAACAGTCCGAAGGCAACGGATCACGTGAAGATTATTTAGTGAGTGCTAAAGAATAAACAAAGCGGAAAAGTTAGCGATGTAGAAGGATGAACATCAGAAAACAATTGCAAATCACAGGAAAAAAGAGAGTAATATTACCGGCACTGACATTGAACTTCTTTGATTTATTACAAAAATGGTGCTAAAAAGTAATTTATAGTTCGAGCCTTCGTGCTTTTTAGTATTGCAAAATGGTAGCCGACAACAATAAGGAAGTGCATTAACAAAACTAGCAAATCATCAGCACGCCTTGAGTCCATGTATTTGGATTCGCATATGTTACAGTAGCTAGCTCTTTCAACCGAAGGTCTAAATTGGCCTTGAACCACAAAATAACGTCCCTGAATCTCATCCAATCTTCTTCCTTCCAATCTCACATGTAAATACCCTTCAATTTGAAATCCCAAGTTTCAAGTTATACTTGAACTAAATCATTTCTTTAACTCGTTTGCGTAATGATACTTAATTTCTCCAACTTAAGGCTCCCTGCTCCTATGAATCTAGTGAAGATGATAAACACTAGCAGGTACAGAGCCTAAAGAAGCAGAAAGTTCCGCTGCCACCATACACTGACGTAGCAGTGATTCCGCTTATCACGGCCAGGAAATGAGATGTGCACGACCAAGATAGCCGGTCAATCGCAATTAGAAATCTCATCGGAATGATAGATAAGTGGGAAATCAACAGCATGAAGGTGCCACCACCATAGCCCACTGGTTTGCAGATGAATTTTGGATGATTTATGATCGATCGGAAGATGCATGTTTGTCCCATAACAGAGGCCGTCAAGGGAGCACAGCAAAACATGGGTGTCAAAAAGGGTGGAGGTTAACAAGTCAACCGCAATTGAACAGTAGAGCCGATCACCATGGCGGTCAGTAAAAGAAGAAACCATAGCTGGAGAGAAGCAAAAGGCAGTTCACAAATCATGACATAACAAGGAGACTGGAAAGAAGCAACTCAAGTTGAAGGTTAACAAAGTATGGACCATTTGGACCATCTCTTACAGTCACTTGCAGATACAACATACGAAGTCATATATGCTTCTACTACGAGACATGTTCCCCTAAGCAGTCAACAAGAATGGAAGGGGTGTTCAACTTTAGAAACACACACACGCGCACACACCCCTTGTGAACTCAAACTCATCTATCATTCACAGAATGATGATATGATCAGAGAACCATCTTGCAGGGTAACAACTAAGACGTAACAAAGCAACTTACTGTACAGGTGACTGTACAAAAAGGTTCTCGGATGCCGACGTCAAACCCAGAACAACTGGGCCTTCGAGACTTCCAAACCCAACAATTCCATGCAGTCCTAGACATACACAATAATAATTCATGGATCATGAGGCTTGACATTAAAACCTATCTACTCATCATCATCATCCAGCTCAACAAGCTGTGCTCGCCTCTCAGCAGCTTTCTTCCTAATAAAGAACCCCCACCTCATTGCTGCCTTGATCTTCAACCATCCCACAACAGCTTTACCTGGACGTGAGCGGTCCTCGTCATAATTTGGCATAGGAGATGCCATGTAAGGTGGGTAAGAAAAGCCATCTTCAGGTACGTTGGCATGGCCCCCCATACTGAAGAGTCGGAGCAAGTGTTGCATATCTTCATTCTCAAGCATCTCATGACTTCGTAAGCGAATCTCTTCCTCTGTAAAGAATTCATCAGCGCTCTTGTCTCGGTTGCTGGTCCAGTCATCAAAAGGATTAAGATTAGTTGGCTGCATCGAAGAACCAATTGTTTGAAAACCTGAGGTAGATGACTGTGGAGGACCAAGGGCCAGGCCAACAACACTGTTATCATTTCTAGTGCTTAGGAGTTGTTGAGGATTGCTGATCAGTTGTTGCTGTGGCGCAAATGAGTTACTGCCAAGCTGTGTGCGGGAATCAGGATTTACAAGCTGTGACTGCATTGAGTATCCCGATACCAAATTATCATTGTACCCTGTTGCCAGAAAATCAGAACCCAGTGATGAGAAGACAGTAAGCAATTGAGTTAACAATTAAAACATGATTTTCTGATTTGACATCTGCAGTTGATAGCACTTACCTCCTGCTTGTAGGGCTGAATGAACAGAAGACTGCTCGGTTGGAATTGAAGCTGGCAAGCGTGGTAATTGCACTTGGTGGCCTGAAGGATTAGAGTAACCTATTTGATTGATCTGCTGTTCATTTTGGGATACACTTACCCTCCGATTTTGATTGAAGTTCAGAAGTGACTTGCCATCATACTCAATGACCATATCCCAATTGTCATATGCTTTCTTCACCAATGTATCCACATAGATCTGGATTTAATTTTCAATGAGCGAAATTATTTTAAGTGAGATAATGAAAACAGCAGTAAAGAGCAGCCCTTGCCAGAAAGAACAAAAAATGCGAAAAAGTTTATAGCTGCAAGCTCAAATCAAATTCGAAACAGGCCCAAGGAAAAATTGCCTTGCCTTGCCATTACATTAACCTCAAACTTGCCTCCAAGAAAAACCAGTTTATGAACACATAGCTTGAGATTGATTAAACAACATGATAGTTGGAAGTAAAAATGGACATTCAGAGAACTATGTGCTTATATGAAGTGATTGGGATCAATCATGCACCAAAAAAAAAAGGAAAAAGAAAATTTGAGAAATTGTTTAAATATTCCCTAACATGGAAAGGCATCAACTATGTTTACACTTTCTAACATAACCAGAAGTGATTTCTTCAAAAGTACAACCAGGTAATGTTTACACAAAACAAGTAATGTCCATTGAATCACACTAATTACTGATCACTCTTCTTCATATCTAATAAATCTGATTTTACACAAAATATTTTGGAGTCTAATGATAGGCTTGTAGATACATTGGAGAGAACCTTATATTTATGACATGCAAAGTACTAGCTTTTCTTTTCTTTTCTTTTCTTTTCAACAAAAAAGGTACTTAGCATGTACAGAAAATGCTAGCTAATGATTTTGGAAATGTATGTTACTTACAAGAACAGAATCATGAGCTATCAAGGAAACATTACTTCAGGTGGGACAAAAAAAATCAGATAAGGCATTAGCAAATTGTTATCTGGGACAAGAAAGAAGAATATGGTAACGAGAGAAGAAGTTTGAGGGCATTTGATATATGAGAATAACTTCGTTATACTGCCATTCACAGTGATTCCTACCTGTTTTTGGAAAAGGTTAAGTTGTATAAATCCAAAAAATGTACAAGATACGAGAAGAATACCCCAAGTATTACAAAAGTCCGAAGAACAGAGAAAACAGCACAAAGCTAAAACAGTAGAGGAACCGGTTGACCGGTTCTGGGTTTTCCAGAATCCATAAACAAAGTCACAAGGCACACATTTGATGCAAATGTTTAATTTGGAAAACCATGCAAGATAGAAAACATAAGATAGAAGTATTAAATGAGATCGAGTACTATAACAAGATATTCCAAGCTCAAAAATTGAGTCGTTCTCAACTAGCAGTTTTTACATATATTTGCCATGGGCAAGAGGACAAATAAGTAAATGGAACTTAAAGGGGGGAACTATGATTGAAACTATTGGGTTGATAGCACTATATGAAGGCTGTCAAGCAATGGTGTTCATATACTGCTCCTAACAAACATTGAAACATAACAAAACATTCTATTTTTTTATTAAAAAAAATAAAAAAGGAGAACGCATGATGAGGCCAACCTTTTGCTCATCAGAAAGCGAATTGGCTGCATAATACTGTTCCTCTGAAATAAGGCCATTCAGCTCATAGATGTTGTTGAAGACAGCACCAACATTTCTTGAATTGTCAGGATAATAAACGTATAGTTTTCCGCTAAGAATGCAAGTCTTTGCATGCTCCAAGAGAGCATCCCACATCTTATTTGACATGCCACTTCCCAGAATCTACATCCAACAACTTTCTATATTAGAAGGTAGGTACAGAGCGTAAAATTCATAATTCAATAACCGAGTCTCAGTCTCACTTACATTCCGTAATTTCTGAGAATCTTTGACTGCAAGACGAAGGAAGTCTTCAACTTTAAATATTCCTTGATTATTTAGCCTTTTGTGGAATGAACCATCCTTGCCAATCTTCTCCAATCTCCATACATCATCATCCAGTGCAGGTGGATAGTGTTTCTTGTACACTGTCAATTGGGGAAAAAAATGCATATTCAAGAAGAGTTGGAACAAGAAAAATAATGAAGAGCAAAGCCATGAACTAACATTCCCCTCTATGGTCTTTAACAGTAAAAGCTTCTGTCTTGGCCTCACGAATGTGTATGCCCTCAGAATACCCAGAAGCAACCTTCAAGCCAAGCCTGAACTTCCTGCTCCTTATCCAACTTGAGTTATCCGTAAATGTGAGATCTCCCAAAGATCCTACCCCTTCTTTAAGTGTTACTTGCAAGTCTCCAGTCAACAATGGTCTCTTTCCTTCACGCTCTTTTACAACATGGCTTTCAAATTCTTCTTGTGTCCAGCCTTCATCAGCTTCATTGTTGAAATCACCTTCAAGAACTACAACATCTAGTTTAACAGAGGCTTCTGTGCCAGAAGTTACAACACGTCCAGTGCTCGCATCAACCAAAACAACATGGATTGCGGCACCCTGCTCCCCCTCTACTTTTCCTCCTGTGAAAAGGGGAAGAGACAACCTAGACCTAAAGTGCAACTGCAAGTTCCTTCCATCTGGGCCTTCAATTCGCTTCGGGGAAGACCTGTCACACATAAGAATAATAAACCACCCCTAAGGATGAAACCATACATTCTTAATTCTTACAGAAAATGAAAAGGACACAGTGGCCGTTGCTTACATATCAGAGTTACTAAAACACAAAAGTTGTATCTACCAAATTTTACAAACAAGATATATTTGCTGCATTCATGACATCGTCAAAATTTTGCAATCAATTCAATAGCAACAATTCTGCTAATATACTAAATAGTGTACACGCTTTGTTAGTCAACAAACAAGACTTGAAAACATAAAGCCACCAGAGATTTCAGTGCATCACCTTTTTTACAATAACTCACATGTAAGTCACATACACAAGACATGATTCCATTTCCAACACCAATAGTTGATTTTCCTATTACTAAGTACAAGTTTAGTCAAAAATGAAAAATGATGAAAGTCATAAAATTTTGGCTCGAAATTCAAAAAATATAACTCATACATCACAAAATGAACTACAACCAAAAAATGGTCAAAGATATAGTTTACCTTCCAATCTGTCTAGCAGGACCTATCTTTGCTAAAGCACGCTCCACTTCCTCACTTACCTGTTTGGCATAAATAGCAACACTGCAGTAAGAAGCCAATAATAGCTGAGCAATCAGAGTTGTCCTAGAGGTGCCCATTGACTTGGCTCTATAGCTGGAAGGAAACTCCCTGGCTATTAGGGTCAATGATGGTAACTCTAATTCATTATTCTGCTGCTACAAGACCTTCAAAAGTTCATAAGGAAAAAAAAAGAAAAGAAAAACAGTACTCAAGCAGAATGACTAATGCAGAGAATTTAGGAGCTTGACTGATCAAGAATCAATTTTTTGCAGGGGGTTTGCTTTCTTATTTGTAAGAGGTAATGTTCTGGGCCTTGACAGTTCTTCACTATCAAGCACCTCAGCTGCATCTTATCTCTTTCAGGGAACCAGCCTTGATGCATTGTGAGTGAGACAAGATAGCACATGATCAAAGTGATGCATCTTATCTCCAATGTGATTCCTGTGATCCTGGTAGTGATTTTAGAAACTCTAATGTAGACCTGGGACTTTATCAAATTCTCCTGATCAAAATCCAAACCCTAAACTCGGATTTGATTTCTCTGCCTCTGCATTTTGAATCATATCTATCTGCCACCCCAGATGCAAAGTACAAAAACTAAAGGATATAAATCTTACAACTCTACGAAGAATTGGTTCCAACGATGAGCAGAGCTTCTGTAGACTATCCACCTTGAGAGCTTCTACAATTACACTGCAGAAAGCATACAAATTTACGTTAAAATCCAACTCAAAGGGAATGTCATGCAATGAGATAATTTAGATTTATCGTGTTTCCCAGTAATCACATATAGAAACCAATGAAAATAAATAATAGGAAGCTGCTCTCAACAAATGTACTTCAATTTCAAAACAAAAAAGTTCAATTTATTCGAAAAAGATTTTGGTTTGATGAGGTAAGAAGCATTTAGAGATGACACTCCTTTGTTGCATGCCTCCATTTAAGTATCATTGGTATTTACCAATGTGCAATTCCAGCATCAGTCATCCTAGAAACCACGATGCATGTGCACCCAAAACTCTGTTCATTGTCAAATACACAAGATAATGTACTTAGTGTGTGGTTTTACTTATGATTCTCTTTATTTAATTCTAGTTCTGTTAGTCCGAGGAAATAAAGGTTTTACTAGTCTCTGTTAAACAGGTCATGACCCATGAGATTAGCATGCAACAAGATCTATATGGTTAAGTATATATGTAAACTAGGGTTGAAATCAGTCCATAAGGTTACTGTTGACAGCTCATGAATGTCTCGGTAAGCTCCAGGAAAATTCTAAATTTGCTGAAAATGCATGCCCAAAGGAGAAAAGATCAGATACTTTCAGTAACTATTTATTGCAGGGAACAGTGCATAAGAGGATACTGTGTCCGGAATCTTCCAGTGAACATAAAAGTGAAGGTAATTGGTTTTGGTTTCCCTTTCAATCCACTCCATGTCAATCAAAGAAAAGGCTAAACAGAAATCATATTTCAAGATTCGTTGAACTTTAGTAGAAGAGAAAGATGAAGGTAATTGGTTTTGGTTTCCCTTTCAATCCGCTCCATGTCAATCAAAGAAAGGGCTAAACAGAAATCATATTTCAAGATTCGTTGACTTTAGTAGAAGTGAAAGATTAACCCACTCTTACCCTAGATTTTGTTATTCCAGCTTAGAAGATTTACTAACCAATTCTCAAGGGAAAAAAAAAAAAAACACCAGGTCAATAGGCTCTCGCATCTTTCAATCTTGACCACCATTTCAAGCATCAAAATATACAGCTATGCTGACAACTTTGAGATATAATCAGGTCAAAAAATGATCCAGCAGAACAGAACCCATGTTTAAAGTTTTAATGTAATCAAACGAACAGCTAAAATGAGAGTCAACGCAATTCAGCAATTTATACAATTTTCCAATTACACCAACATTAGATTAAAACCACAAATTTCAAATTTTAAACTGAAAAATTACTTAAATTAACATTTAAAATCAGCTAATATTCAAAAGAAAAAAAAAACACACAATTTATAGTCATTTATTTTAAAATTTACCTAGCTAAAGCAGGTCTTTTACGCTCTGGCTGCTGCTGCTGCTGCTGCTCCTCCTCTGCTCCACCACCTTCTAAGCCCCTTTTCCTTCTAGCCATGCTATTAGTTCTCTCCATATACCTAGTGTGCATGTCTCAAAACCCTAACCCTTCTTCTTCTTCTTCTTCTACTTAAATCT
Source organism: Populus tomentosa (assembly GCA_018804465.1). Lineage (NCBI taxonomy): Eukaryota > Viridiplantae > Streptophyta > Magnoliopsida > Malpighiales > Salicaceae > Populus > Populus tomentosa. The sequence goes on from CM032003.1 coordinate 10,034,724, forward strand.
GCAAAACACCACTTACAATTTCACGCTATCAATCAATCAAAAATCCTAACTAATCAGACAGATCCACACTACCACAGTAATCTAGCTCAATTTCCACCAGAAAAACACACACAAATCCAAATTTAGAAACCAACGATAACGACTGCAAAAGACAAAGTAGAAAAGACAGTGATTTTTCCTCTAATTTTCTCGGAAACCAAACAGATTTTGCAACTGAAAAAGTAATTATAGCGGCAAAGAGAACCTGACAGATAAGCTTGGACTGCGAAAATAAAATGATCCGTGTCTGGTGAGAGCAAAAAAAAAAAGAGGTTATATCGAGAAAATCGAAAACATAGAGTACTGTTGATTAATTTAAATAAGTAAATACACATAAATAAAGTACTTAAGACTGAAATGGACTTTTTCCTTTCTGTGCATTTTTCTTTTTTTATATAGTAATTTGAATGGTATTTCTTTTTCATCCCTATAGATTCATTGATTCACCTATTATCCCTGGAGTTTAAGATTTTCCAATATTATTCTTCTAGTTTGGAAGATTCAATGTTACCTTAGTCTCTGAATATTCTACCTATTCAATTTTTTTTATTTTTTCTATATTTATACCATTTTATGGGGATTTGAAAGGAAGAAACGAGATAGAATTTTAAAAAAATAAACAAGTGTGAGTTTTTTCAGTAGTTATTAGCAACAAAGAGTGAAATTGAAAAACATTTTAAGGCTATAGGACTAGTGTTGAGAAATTATAAATTAAAAGTTAAAAGTGGTAATTAATGAATCTACAGGGATAGAAATGTAGTTTACCCCAATTTTGGGGGTATTGTTTTGTTTTGTTGGTATGCTGGTCTTCTTTGGAGACTCGTACTGAAGCCACAGAAGAGAGAATGATCACGTACTCTATGCACTGCTGTAATCCTTATTATTCTAATCCAGTGACGTCACTGGGATGACTTTTCGTATGAGTGGTCTCTTTTTGTTAAAGTATATGTAGCCCTTATTATTTTATGACTTTCCACTTTTATCTTGTTTTTAGTATTTCCACCTCATTTTTTAAAACCTAATGGAAGAAAAATCCACTTTCTTCGTCTTTTTTTCTTTCATTTTATTAATTTCCTCTATTTCTTTCATACCAAACCATGCCTGCAATTTTGTGAATTAAAATCTTTTTTTTTTGTTTTTTAGTAAATTTTGCACAAGCTATACATACAAACTAGCTATTTCACTCTAAGCGTGTTGCAGATTGTAATTTTTAAAAAAACAAACCTCTAGATGCTATTTTAAAAAAAACTTCAAATCATAAATTAAAAAGTTCATCTAAATATTTTATCAAATAAACTGATAATTATTTATATAAATAAATAAATAAATAAATAATATTAATAATAACAAAAAAACTAAAAAAAATTAGAGATAGATATGGATTACAATATTTGATCCTGTATAATAAGATAATTACTCATTTGTATTTACTAATTTTGCTTATTAAAATCAATAAAAGATAGTAAAAACAAAAAAATATATATGGAATTGAAAACATTATGCAAGGCCAAACATATAAGAAATAGTATTTAAGAGTAAATATTTTTTTATAAAATAAAGCTCACCTGTATAAAATAAAAAGAATTATTCAAAAATTAAATACAAAAAATCATCTTAAAAAAATATATTAAAAAAAATATGCAAAACTCATGGTCACCATAAGATTAAGATAAACTGATAGAGAAGAAATTGAAGATAAAACTTTAACAGAAGAGTCAAAGGAAAAAAATCAGAAATCAAAAGAATAAAGACTAAATTGAAAAAAAAAAATATATATATATATATAACAAATTACAATTCAATAACTAAATTGAAAACAACTAAAATTTTATAATATGACAAAGGACAATAATAAACAATAAAAAACAAAAGGGCTGAAAATGACAAATCTAAAAAAAATAGAACCAGGATGCATTTTATCTTGAAGAGAGAAAAAATAAATAAATGATCTCCGGCAAAAAACCAATCATAATATGTTGATACATGCTATCTCATAAGAAAAAGGATATGGTGGTGTGTCAAATGACATGGTGAAAGGGCATGTTTGGTCATCTGATGGATCCGCATATACCATCTAAATATTGTAAACAATACCTACTCGTTATCGAGTGTATATGATACTCCAACATATTTTTTGAATAAAATAATTTTTTTCCAACATAAAAATACTAAAATGTCCTTTATAAACATGAGAATCATTAAAAAAAAATCATAATGAAAGTACACAAAAGCCTCTTTACACATGCCTTGATTTTTATCTTTTCCAAAGGTATAATAATATTTTTATTGTATTTCAAAGTACAAAAAAAAAATCTCCAGTAACAACTCAAGAAATTATTAAATCTAGGAACGTAAAAAATAAAAAATAATAATATATCTCTAAACAACTTTTTAATTTTGAATGGATTAATTATAAAAATTAAAATATCCTCTATATCATTATATTTTTTTTTAACTCTGGATAAAAAAATAATTTTAATGTAGTAATTTACAGTAAATCTGTCTATTACTATAATAAAAAACCCACATGGGTTAAAGTTTTTTTTAATTTAAGTATAGAAGGTAGTTACATAATCACATGACACTTTTGTATATTTATATTATTCTAAACAACCATGTGATGTATCAACGAGTTAATATAAAATTATTCTTGGTTAAATTTTTAAACTAATATTATATCAAGAGTTTAATAATTAAAATTTTGAATCACATGACTCTCGCTCTTCCCAAGATAGTGGTGGATTATGCAACTTTCTAAACTAAGAGTTTTTATTTAAAATGTGTGCTGTTGGATTTATATAAAACCACTGTCGTAGTTTCACCCAATAACTTGATATTTTAGGGTTGACATGGTTATTAATTATATCAGAATTATGGAAAGAAATAATTGATAATATATTAATCATAAAATGATGTGGACAGATTTAATTATGTGTATAAATTTTATTAATTTGTTTCGTGAATTAAGTTTATCTAATTATTTTTCATACAATGATGATTGAAAATCCTCTTTTATTAATTTGTAAGAAGTGCTGAATATTTTTGTCTCCTATAACTTAATTTTTTTTTTATATGTTCTTTATCTCATTTTCCTTCTGCTTTTGGAACATTGTTAATCATATCTTTTCCTTTTCTTTTAAAATATTATTCTTATTTTTCTAGGTTTCAATATTATATTTAACGAGGAAGGATTTTGTTAGAAAATAATTTAAATCATATCCTGAAAATTCACCTAACAATTTAAGTTATTAGGTTGAGATGATTCTTTGACATGCTATCAGAGCCTTAATGATCAAGTGATCACGAGTTTAAATCTCATTATTTTTATTTATTTGATAAAAATTAAGCACAAGATAAAATGAACTTGTGTAAGTTTCAAGTGCAAAGGACTTTCACTTGAGGGGGTATGTTAGATGAGACCTCACCTAACAGCTTAAACTATTAGGTTGAGATGGTTTTTTGATAAATTTAACAAAGTTTTAAAATGAATTATATTTGATGGCACCAATCAAAAAACATGACTCAATAATTAAGGTTGTTCATCAAGGTAGATATGGTATTTGTGTCGATGAAATATAAAATTTAATATTGTTAGATGAAATACCAAGTTTTAATTTTTTTTTAATTTCTAGAATGTTATTTTGATGGTAAAGTTGTAATATTAATATTTCAAAAGCTATTTAGTTATTAAATACAAAATAACAGCAATGTAAATAATTAAATATTTTTTACTAACGGTCAAAACGGGAATTTAGAATGTTACTAGTGAATAAAAGTGAATAAAAATTAATGATATAAATTGTAATTTTTCAAAGTATAACAAGCAAGTAAAAAAAACTAAATTATAGGATAATCAAGGTAATTTTCTCTTTATTTTCTAAGCTACATAAATAATAATTAACAAAATATAGAATCTAGGTGAAAGATTGAAGAATATACAGGGGCTGAAATGTAATTTGCCGGTTGATATTTTTAAGCTTCTAGAGTGTACTGTGTATCAGTGGATTGTTGCTTCAGTTTTGTTGTTATCGTCCGACAGAGGCATTTATCGTGCGATTTTAAAAGGTTCAAGTGATACCTGCCACGTCACATCAACGTGTATTTTTTCGCTCGAGTGACGTCACTCCTACAGACGTCTTTTGCTTCTTTTATACTTTTTATATATTGCATGTGTTGCTTCGGAGATAAAATGGGCTAAGTTTTCTTGGACAACATTAATCAATAAATAATGTGGGCCCCCATTTCTTTTTTCATTTTTCTTCATTTTTTATTAATAGAAAATTGGAGACTTTTTTTTTTCCAAAATCATAAAAAAATCAGCGGTTAAAAAACTTAAAAGCAAATTAGTGTTGTTTGAAAATTGTAATCATAGATGTTAGTTTTGCTTTATTCCAATACAAAAAAAAAAAATCAAAATTTCTTATCATACTGTTAAAAAACTAGAATATATTTACTGAACATTTAATAAAACAACTCCAAAACAAAATTTAAAACAATCAAATTTTTTTTTTCATTATGCTTCTAGTGATAGTTTTAAAACCCAACCCATAAAAAAAACAAAATAAATCACAAATCTATAAAGTTTAATTTCAAGATAAAAACAACATTGTCCTAACAAATATATATATATATATATATATATATATATATATATATATATAAATAAATAAAGAGCTAAGAACTAGGTTTTACATAGATCAACCCAGGTTTTTATTCAAGTTAGTCATTCTTTTATTTTATTTTTTAACCTGAACTGGCCTAATCGCCGAGTTGATTGTGTTTTGAATTGACTCGTCAGGCGTTAGGCCAATCCAAGCAGCTATTTCATTAAACGTGAATTGTTACAACTAAGTGTCTGTTTGGTACTGTGGCTACGGCTGTGGTTTACAATAAAAGCAGGATTTTGATGTTTGGTAATCTCAAACCACACTTTTATTTGACATGGGCCCCATGCAAAAACTGAGGTTGGACATTAGCTATTGAAAAGCAACTCACACCTGCTTTTCACTCCGTGCTCTCCTTTTACTGACATTTTTTTTCTTGTAACTAAAAACTTTCCTTGCCTGAGCTAATAGCTTTGTTCCCTTCCTCTCTGTTAAACTTGATATGGATGAAGATTGACGAACAGACAATCCAGCACTCAAGGTTTATAATGGCCATTGGACCAGGTAGTATGGTGTGTTGCGGGCCATCATGCTGAAAATCCTTCTATGGTGGGTCCTATGCCTTAGTGTCTCTCTTGATCCTTGAGGAACAAGGATCGGTCTTTCATAAAAAACACAATAGAATAGGAGTTTGTTGCTTGTTAAGATAAAGTTGTTTTTTATGTAAGCATGGAGACAATAATTCTGGAAAGGGCTGTCTTTCTCTTTCTGCAAGTTGACTTGTATATATTACCAAAGTATTATCATAACTTCTGTCTTTGTCCACCTAAAAAATTTATATTTATATATATATTTTTGAATTGATGTATAATTGCATTTTAACTTTAATTTTGTAAAAAATAGAACATGTTTGTAGATTTTTATTTATTTATTTTATATATAAAAATTTATTGTATAATATTTTTAATCAAATACATGTTTTTTAAAAAACCAGAACTAAATTGTAGTTGCATCAATGGCACAACATAACTATATTAGAAGGCAATCGCAAGATGATAAAGTTTTTCCAAGTATGATCACAATCTCAATCTCATTTCAGATGACTTTTCATCTGATATTGTTCCTCGCTCAGCTATTCAAGGATCACAATGACCTTTACTTATAGATTTTGTACGAGATGGAATTATAAATAGTTTGATGGAACAATAAAAAACTTTTATTCACAAGGATTATTCATTTTGTTATATAATCATACTTCTAAAACAACAATATTTTGCCAACACACACACACACATATAATGTCATTTTCAGTAGTTTTACAATCAAACTTCATACAAAAAACATATTAACCAAACACATATAAACTGCTTTTTTTTAACCATAATTTCAACTGCAGTTTTAACCAAAATTAACAACAAACCTCACAAAAAGCACTTTTTATTAAACTGTTTTTTTAAAACCACAACAATAACAGCAACCACAATACCAAACAAACTCTAAGCCTCCTTTTGAGATAGCTACTTCCATTTCGCTCATCACCCAATAATTTTTCAATCCTAAATGAAATAGCTTTTATTCATTATAGATGAGCATCTTAGACCAAAGCATTTTCTACCATGGCTGCTAGAGGAAGCTTGTACAAGGTGATGGTGTTGTACTTCCATCACACCTAAAGTGTCACCATGGTAAGATCCTTTAAGAGAAAGCACCTGAAATAAAACCAAACCTAAGTTACAGCAACTGAATGGAAAAAACTTTATCTCGAAAGTCAAAAATAAGTAAAGAATTATGCTTATAAAAGACAAGTAGGCTATATTATGACAATCCGGCCTATCTTATCAAAGGCTCTTGTAGGATTTCTTCTAATATACAAACAGATACTGCAGAAACAAAAGGAAAAAAAAAAGAAAAAGAAATGGCATATAATGCACTAACACATGTTTCATCTATTGAGCCTAAACCATATGCCAAAATCATGCGCGTTAATTGTAGACATAGGATATGGTGTATGGGGGTGGGGTAAATAGCACTATATGGATGATGCCAATCACCCATGCTCCTAAAAAAATAGCACTCCAAGGAGCCCAACAATGATGAGCATTTGGTGCAAGCTCTGAAGTAGTAATACATCTTTGGTCATTGTTGGCCAATAATAACCATCCCTTTGCATTCAACAATAAATGAAGACACCCCGGAACATCTATAGTATAAAGCATCATCAATGAGCAAGTACTGCTGCAAAGTAGAGATAAGAAGACCAGTATCTTAGGATGCCTCTCAGGTCCTAAACTCAGACACAACCTTTTCCCTTTGAGACCCTCAAATTCAGCTTTATTTTTTTCTCTCTAATTTTGCTCCTCTATCTAAAATTCTTACTTTTATTTGTGAATGAATGGCGATGAAAACAAAAATCAACCCTATGTCTCCCTTTCATATTGGAGTAAAGTCTAATATGTGTCCTTATCCCAATTGCTTTGCAACTATAACTTGTAAATTTCTTTTCCCCACATGTAAGATGTTTTCCTATATCTTCCTTCCCTAAGAAATGTCCTATTAAAGATAGCTACATTTCCCTAACCTTATTAATTTTTATTTTATGCATGACAAGAAATTTAATCTAAAAAAATTCTCTCATGCAAGGGGATAACATGAATATTTAGGCTTTGTCTATTAACCCTTTAATTCATGTTTTCTTGCAGATAGAGCTACACAAGTGACCTGCACATTCGTTATTGAATTGTTTAGGGTTGAATAAAATAAATAGCGTTTTACTTTCAAGATTGAGGGTGTCTCTCTTATATTGCTTCAAAATCAAGTGGCTCTCTCTTGGTTTAATCCCTTCAAGATCGAGTGTCTCTCTTGTTAATGATTTTCATTTCTATTCTCATGGTTTGATTTAGAAATTTTGTTCATCTTGTCCTACATCAATAAGCCTATTCAGTTGCACGCTCACTTAGATTAACTGATAGAGCTCAAGGTACACAAGGCTAATTAAAGGTAAGGTAACAGGGCCCTGACTAGCCATCAGGCCAAATAGGATGGGGATGCTTTGATATTTAGCTTGGTAGATTTGCAGTAGGACTCATGAAGGTGGTCCAGGATCACCCTTAACATTCTTAATAAGATCTGAGAATATTAAACGCATATCCCTTCTAAACAAATGACACCTATCTAGCCTTTCAATATGCTATGCACTTGTCACAATCATAACAATCAAATAGCCCATCCATTACCTCATTTGAAGACTTTTTACTATTCATTTCTCTTAGTAACTTCTCTTTCTAATCTCACACTTTCTCTCACTATATCACCTTAGTTTACTGTGCTCTCCACACACCCTTAAGACATATCCTTTTTATATAATAGCACATAACCATCACCTTTTCCAGTATTTTTATGTCCTTTTCCTCCGCAACATCCTCTCTTATTAAAATTATTTATTATAGAGTTAACTTTTTAAAATTTGAGTTTGTTCTCCAATAATCATGAGTTTGAGTTCTTTCAAAGCTACTAGAGGCTTACATGGTCATTAAATTCAGGGCTCGTTGGATTAATTGAGGTGCGCGTAAGCTGGTCCGGACACCCACATTAATAAAAAAAAATTGTCTATTCTTTTCCACCTAGCCTCTCTAAAGTTCTTGTTTTTCTATTTAAGCATTGTTAATACACAACTCTATCTTGGCCCCTTGCACCTTTGAAAGACTCTTGTATCCCACTAATAATTAATAATATCAAGTAGAATACAAAACCACCTTACATGGTATGATTGTGACACTCGTATTATCTTAGCTATGAAAAAGTGTCCTAATGTAAAGCTACATTTAAGCAAATACTCTATTATAGCAAATACATTTGGACAACTAAATTTAAAATTGAAACACACCTAGAAGGGACAAGTGGTTAGATTTAACATCACTTGCAAAACAACTTTATAACTATATTGTTTTCATTATACAAAAAATATGCTTGCAGGACTCCTACAACTACTAGGTCCAAGGCAAATTGCGTTGCAAGTATGATCATTGACTAAACCACCTCTACTAACAACTAACAATCTAAAAGAAAAGAAAATCAACATACTTGGGAAAAAAGTTCAGCACATTAGAATTACCATTTTTTTTCTGAAACCAAAATTTATAGTATTTGTTAAGAAACGAAGTCCAAAAATTAATATTGAAAGATGAAAGGATTATTTAGGCACACCTTTAGTTGGATAGATTTTTCAGTTCTGTTATTGTTAGGAAAATCTAAAAGTAGTCCATTATCAAAGGAAATTTTACGAAATGCCATTTTGAGTGCAATTTCAATTGTTGTTGATCCATTATTTGAATAGTATGTCCTTGAAACCCACCCTACAAAATTACAGCCCTACATAATAAGTCGGGTCTATCTAGCATATATTAAGAAAAGAATAATTATAAAGCAGTTCAAAATGGATAACTTTAATGCAATTAAGAAGTTATAACTATAAACGATAGATATAAAAGGACATGCTATCACATTTGAGTCACTAGAAACATGAGTTTTTATTGTTGATTAAGCATAAGTTAATCAACATGAAGAAACTAATCATATTATATCACATAAAATGCTTGAAAAATCAACAAACTGCAGAATACAAATATTGACCTTTACCTACACCCTCAAGGTGCAAAAGCTCTGCACGTTCCAACACTGGCTTGTAAGCATTCTCTGGAAACATTACATGACCATATCTTATAGCAATATAACCCATATCTTTTGCAAGCTCAGTTTGAAACCACCTAAACAAGTAACCACATTAAAGAACTTAAGAAAAGTGACCAAATGGTGCGGACAAATGAACTTTGATTTAAGAGAGCATAGTTTGGGAGGCATATGTCAAAAGCTCTAGAATTCGTGAAATTATTAGGTGAGCATGACTCACTATTAACCTACACTAACAAAGCAGTGGAATTTTGCTTTACAGTTATACCACTTAACTCTTTTTTAGATTTTTAGATGTGTTTAGGGACAGGTTCAAAAAACTGATTATGCAGCAAACAGTTGTTAAATCTTTTTTCTGGTTATTTTTTGTCATAAATCTAGATTTCTCATTTTGATAGGTGATAGAGTTTGTAAGGAGGACCTTATGAATGGAATAGCTTATTTACTTGTAGGTGAGTCAATAACTAGCACAAAATACAATCTTAACACAAGGCTGTAGCCACCACACATTTTATGAATGTAGTTGTATATTTCTCAGGTACTTGCACTAATTTCTAAAAGAGAGGAGGGTAAGAACCATAAGAAAACTTCTCAATACTCCAAATAAACAATTAAAAGAATCATGTTTACTGAATGATCTTCAGAAGTCCCTGAAAAGGAACTTCCACTAGTTTTATAAAAATAATTTTTCTGTTCTTTCCAAAAAACCATCGACTTCCAGCAACAGAAAGGAAATGGACATCACTAATTCAAATGATTGAGATATATTTGATGAAAATGTAAACCTAAAAAATCATTTCCTGAATGGTTACATCTATATGCACCAGTAACTTCACTTGGTGCATTTTAGAAAGCTGATATAATTTCAAATGACAACAAACTCTCTCACTCCATTCTTTATCACTCGCAACAGTATCCCTTCAACTAAACAGAGCCAAATTAACAAAATCTCTTTTTACTTCTACATAAAATTGCCTTTTTTTTAATGTTAATTTTTATTTACAAATATTTAGTTTGTACTATCTTGTTAATTACAACTAAATTTGCTAATATTTTAATTTCATAGAAGATGCCACTCCACATCAAGCTTACAAATTAGAATACAAAATTATATTCTGACGTCAAGAAGGTGCATGTTCATCAGTAGAACTAACCGAATCATTATGTAAAAATAAAATAAAATACATCTTTTGAATAGAATTAGCACAACGTAGATGAAACTTGTATTTACAATAGAAAAGAAAAGTCAGCAGCAAAGATTCAAAAATAGTTTCTAAATGCATATTCTAGTTGTTGGACCCTATGAAAAAATTAGTTCACAAGAAAAATAGCACGAATAGATTACTAGAGAATTGTATACTAGTGGATCATAAGAAAAATATGGAGCCATCGGTGGATTCCATTAATCAACCGACTCATGATTTTTGACGAGGGGCATTTTCTTCATTATTATTGATATAATAATGTTTATTGTGTTATTTGTTAGTTAATATCACAATAGGCTGACCTTTTTTATGGATAGAGATGGTAGCAAGCCATTTCATGATGCAAGAGTGGAGGCCATCTAGGTGTTTGGGCATTGTATAGGCTCAAAGGCATAAACTAGATTGTTGGGAACAGAGGTTTGATAGCTTGGATCGAGCCATAATAGATCTAATTTGGCTAATGGAGCACGCAAACAGGAATCGCAAAAGAAGATGAACATGCTTGGAGACATATCTTATGCCTGACCTTACCTAAGACCTATTCTTGAAATTCCACCTAGATAACCACTTGTCCGTGGAGAGGAGTTTGGTGGAAGCAAAATTTTAAAGTTATCTAATCATATTGAAGATAACATAACCAAAATGAGTGTGACAAACAATTTCAATCTTTGGACCTTAGGTTGGAAAACATGGTGGCAAATGCTGATCTTTTAGTCATGAATAAAGATCTTACAACAAGGAGACATGGTAATTTCTAATAATTCTTCTAAATATATCATGAAAGATTATGTTGAAGTTTCTTTGTACATAAAGGTTGAAGTAGTGGAAGTCATAATGATGAGAATGTCAAGTTTGAAGTAAATGAACATGCAAAGAAACTGCAAGTGGACTTCGTAGGAACAAAAAATTATTCTAAAAAATATGGATTTGTCTTTAGCATGCACACATCATAAATTAAATTTGAAATTCATAAGTCAAAGACAAACTACTTCATGAATATGGTAGCTACAAAATTATATTCAAGTTATTTAATTCTTTGAGGTGGATGCGTTCAATTTTTTACACACAACTTGAGAGCAAGTTTTTTAGAAATAGAGTGGTAGGGCACTTTCTTCATTAGTATTGATATAATAATATTTATTGTATTATTTTCTTAATTGTTTAAGATTTTTTAGGATTTGAGGGGTTAGAAAAGAAGTTCACAGAGAAACTTAAAGCATTTCATATGAAGCTTGAAGTTGTTGTTTTTTTATTTTAATTATTTTCCTAGTTAATTTTGGATTTTCATTATTTGTTTCTTACATAGATTAAGATTTTTAATTTAATTAGTATTTTGTGATTTTTGAAATCCTGATGCTAGATAAATTCTATTAATTAAATAAGTTTTAAATAGAAATTCTTTTTTTTTATAAAAGATTTTTATTCTATAACTAATATAAATAAAGATATCAATTTTATTTTGAGAACATTCTAACTATTCAGGTTTTTAATAAAATAGCAAAGATTTTCTCCATTCCTTTATAATATTTAGGGTTGTAAATTTTAGAATTGAGAATTCAAGCTTTTATCCGCATCATACACCATGATAATTTTCTTGCAACTTATTCTTGTTTTTTTTTTTTTTATCAAAATAGAATTTCTCACCTTAAAATATTTGACTTTTTTTTCTAAAGAAGCATGCATTACTGAAAAGATGAGGAAGCATAACATAATAAAATAGGAATCCTTAACGATAGAAAACCAGTCATGTGCCATAAAGATGACCTGTAGAGCAGCATCAGGTCCTTGAGTCCACCAACTAGCGCTGCATCAAATTGTTGTGTAATGAACCGATTGTCTTGGATCTGAAATTGGGCCCCAAAAAAATAGAGATATAAGCTTTAGAAGCTTGGAGAAATCGCTAATTTACATCACAAAATAATTCATCACGGAACAAGAAAGGTGAAAACATTTTCTATATAGCAAACAATTGGTGAGCCACACATTTTTGGCAAAACTAACCTTGTACACAGCAGAGTTCTAAAACAACAGCAACAATATCAAACCCTCGAAGCTTTAAACTCTCGTAAGCTGAAATGGTTCCAGAAATACCACCTAACCTCCCATCTCCCATAAGAACACCAGGTAAGCAAAAATGCCTGATAACGTATATGGAAAAGAAATGAATTGACGAAGGAGAATAGTAATATTTTTTATATATCTTTGTAAACCACTGTCAATACATTTTTAGTGCTGTTGAGTGACTGTTGGACTTGGAATATATTTAAGGCTTTCCTTTTGCAAGATAACTGAAATATGCAATTCTGCATCCAGGTTATCACAGTGATACCATAAGTGCTAAATTCATTGCCACAAAATGCACAGATCTTACTAAACCTGGTTCATTTCTTCCATGTAACAAGAATCTCAAAAAGAACAGACAGAAAGAAGAGGGGGGGGGGGGGGGGGGGAAAGCTTCCTTTAATCATGTCCTATCTAGTTCACATTATCTGTGGGACAAAAAATGAGCACAATCAACTCGACTAAGTTTTAGTGCCAAATTAGTTTGGTTGACTTCAAAAATTCAGTTCCTATATGCTGTTCTTCCACGTATCCTGTAAGATTAAAAAGATGCACAATTCAACTGCCAAAATGGAATGGTTAATTAATATATAAATTCTTTTCATTCCTTCCATCCTATCACGTATTCTCTGTGATACACCAAATGCACATACCATATACCAAAAACTTAAATTCTTGTTACTTTTTTCAAAAGCACGGACCTCAAATGAACAAGTATAACATACATTCAGGTTCCTAGGCAGAGAACAGGCACAACCATCAAGCAAGATATTCATATTCACTGCCAACTTCTTGTTGGGTACTTCTTTTTCTGGTTCTTTGGTCGGTAAGAGCAGGACTTGAATTCCAGATCTTACTCCCTCTCCGTTAGAAAAGCAGCGTAGCAAGTTCTTAGTCTCATTGCTAGGATTGTTTTGCTATTTTCCACCTCTCGTTTAGTTACATTACTACCAAACCAATTCTCAAGGTTACCTTAGATCTTTATGGAACAAATACAAAAAAAAACCCACAAGTTTGCTTTACTGGTGAGTAAGATTAACATGTAAAAATAAAATCAAGAAAGTGCAGCCTTCAATCACAAGTTTCATTAGAAATCAACATAGAATCAAGGACATCTTGTAAAACATCGAACAAAATTCTGAATCCCAAATTAATAACCAAATGTGAGGTAATCCTATAACCAGCAATAAACAATTAACATTAATTAACAGGAGAAAAATGACCACATACTGGTACAAGTCGCATTGCAAGGTCCCAGGCGGACCCGAAATTGCAACCCCACCAGCAGTCTCAACCACACAAAAAACATCCATTCCCTCCTTTCTATCCTCTACCACATACTGGTGCAAGTCGCATTGCAAGGTCCCAGGCGGACCCGAAATTGCAACCCCACCAGCAGTCTCAACCACACAAAAAACATCCATTCCTTTCTATCCTCTACTTTTGCCAAGGACTTCTCTAAAGTATCCAACACTAAAGAAGCCTCCACCACTCCATTCTCCTTCTCTGCCGCGCCAAGTGCGGTGACACAGCCCCCTTCCATGCATACAAGGTTTCACAAACTAACTCCGAAACCACATGGAACCCATCTTTCACAAACCTGCTTTCCTCACTAAAATTCAAATTATAAATCCCTAAATTCTGACCCTTGGTATTAGATTCGTCGCACAAGAGTGAATTAGCAGCAGAGAGGGAGGAATTGAGGACGGGATTTGAGGCAAAGAGAGAAAGGTGAGGAGCGGTGTGAAGCGAGGGAGGAGAGTTTACAAAGACGAAATGGGAATGAGAATCGGAATCGGAATCGGAAGGGAAACCGGTTTGGATTGGTTTGAGTTAAAGGAATTTGCGGGGTTTGGTTCTGGTGAAGGGAGAGAGGAGGAAGGGAGAGGCGAGGCCGGTGGAAATTAAGGTTTTACCGGGGGAAGTGTTGGAGCCCCATATCATGTATGTTGCGAAGGAGAGTAGGAGGTGCAATGGCTGTGAGGAAGTTGTGGAGAGGAATTTGCGGTGGATGAGGAGGAGAGAGTGGCAGCGGAGGCGGCGATGGCGGAGGAAGAGCATGGGGACCGCTGAGGTAGAGAAACCCTAGAGGTGGAGTGAAGGGAGAGAGTGGTGTAACGGCTACAAGGCGTGCCAAAATTTGAAATGTAGAGGGTAGTGCGTGGGGGCGGGTTGTCATAGGAGGATATGGACTTTTGGATAAAAGTAGGTGAGCAAACTGATTTGGTAGCAGGCAGTGATTGGTTCGCTGTCTGACCTTATCTAATTAGGTAGTGTTTTATATTTTTGCTTTTCTAAAAAACAAAATTTCTTATAAAAGTATAAAAATAATATTTTTTAAAATTTATTTTTATATCATCATGTCAAAATTATTTTAAAAAATAAAAATATATTTTTAAGTAAAATATAAATTTTAAAATTTTATAAAACATGGTTTCTATCGTAAAAACAAATACGTTTTTAGATGATGATTGAAAGTATAATAGCGGTTGCTTTTTAAAGTATTTTCACTAGAAAATCCATTAAAATAAATATTTTTTTATTTTTAAAAAATTAGTTTTTACATCGCCACATCAATTCAAAAACATATAAAAAAAATTAATTTTAAACAAAAAAATAAATTTCAAAATTTTGTAAACCAGATTTTTATGTAAAAACAAATGCTTCTTTAAGTGGTGTTTGAGAGTGTAGTAGCAGTTGCTTTTAAAAATATTTTTTACTTGAAAATTTATCAAAATAATATTTATTTTATTTTAAAAATATTTTTATATCACTACATTAAAACGATCCAAAATATATAAAAACATATTTTTTTTTAAAATCAAATTATTAATCAATATAATTTTAACCACGTTCCTAAACGAGCAATTAACAATTGCATTATTGGTACATTTTGACTTCAGATAAAGAAAGGTAAATGCTTGTATGATAGTATATGGTAAATATTGTTTCTTAAATTGTTTTTTTATTTATAAATATATTAAAATAATTCAAAAATATCTAAAACATTATTTTAAAACTAAAAATTTTATAATTTTTAAAAAATATAATTGGACCCACAAGGGTAAAATATTGTGAAAGATTATAAGGTGATGTCAACTTGAAGTTGATCAATATATTTATGATAACTCTATTTAGTAAATTATGTGGAGCGATTCACTTGCATCTCTTATCTTTTCAATTTAATTTTGACATTGAAATTGATCTCTATACCATGATTACGTCAACAGTGCGTGTTTCCTGTTCATGAACATTATTTTTTTTTCATTGTACTAATTACATAAACGGTGCAATTTCTTTTGCTTTTTATTTTTTTGTTCATCAAGCTTGATTTTTTTTATAATTTCATCATTCTATGTGATATTAACATAGTTTTATATTTGCAATTTTTTTCTTTCCAAATGTTCGTACATATGCAAAATGTCAGAGTACATCCCATTAAAGCTTGATGATTTTATAAAATATAATTTTAGGTTATGGTTAAAAATAAAATTAAATGAAGAATGACCAATATAGACAAATAAAATAATTGAGAACCAAATTATTTAAAAAAATTGACAATTTCAATCCATGCTAATTTAGGAAAGAGTATATAATTTAAGGTGAACAGTAAAATCACCGCATTACTTTGTTTTTTTTAAAAAAAAAATTAATGAGAGCATAAATGACAGCCACTATGTGATAAGCTCTCCCGAAAATCAACTTCTCTCGTACCTTTCCTCTGCAATTACGTAAAATTCATCCTGTTTTTCAGCTCTACGTACTCCTAGCTTTGTAAAACCCAGATCCTGCATATGGCCAGCAAGGTCTCACGCATGGCAAATATAAAGTTTTGTTTGTTACTGTGTTTTAAAAGTATTTTTAAAAATTTTAAAAATATTTGTTTTAAATTATTTTTTTTATGTTTTTAGATTATTTTAATGCGTTGATATCAAAAATTATTTTTAAAAAATATAAAAAAATATTATTTTAATATAATTCTGAAAAAAAATAATTAAAAAAACAACCATAACCATAGTTTTCAGACCCAACCCGGTCCAAGGCCTGGGTTCCGGGTTTTGTCCGGGTCAAAAAAAAAATTAAATCAAAACAACATTGTTTTAGTAAAAAAAAAAATCAACAGATTGCAACCATATTTTTAACCGGGTATTACCAAATCAACTAGGTCACACTGAGTTTTTTTCTCTTTTAATTTTTTTAACCTAATCTAATTTTAATCTTGAATCAACCAGATTTTAAATCAGATTTTAAATCTGCACATTAAACTAGATCAAGTTTCAAAAGTATAACCATTACTATACTATCTTAGACAAGCTCACAGCTAAGAAGGCGTGAAAAGTACAAAGTAATATCACAAGCAATTGAAATGGTCAAGTTCTGAAAGAAGATGCCAGTAGAATCAATTGTCAAAAGTCGAATGCAGATAGCATTATTTTATTGTAATAAAAACGAATACACTAGTGAGCATAAATTATTTAGTTCATCATCACAATTGTATTCCAATCAAGGTAGTTGTTTAAGTACATGCTAGTACTCATATAAATTTGTTTTGCAAGTACGCAATTTTATCTATCAAAGGAAGCTTGAAATCAAGACTAAATATCATATAAAGATTTCGTATAATGATAAGGCACCATTAGTTTTTGCAGTGAAAAACATTTTTTTTTAAAATAATTTAAATTAAATCAAGACTAAATATCATATAAAGATTTGGTATAATAATAAGGCACCATTAGTTTTTGCAGTGAAAAGGCATTTTTTTTAAAAAAAAAATTGATTTAAATTAAATCAAGACTAAATATCATATAAAAATTTGGTATAATATTAAGGCACCATTGGTTTTTGCGGTGAAAATACATTTTTTTTAAAAAAAAAATTGATTTAAATTATTTTAAAATACTAATGTTAAAAATAAATTTTATAAAGCAAAAAAACATTATTTTTATGCATTTTTAAATAAAAAATACTTTAAAAAATAACCGCTATCCCAATACCAAACAAATTCTAACTTTTTTCTATTATCAACCTTAAGTACCTGCCATAAAACAATATAAAATCTAACAGTTTTGATTTTAAAATCTGATCTTCTCATGCTAAAAAAAACTATTCTGATTAATGAAAAAGAAAACTAATTGAACAAACTTTAATTCATGGATTGAATAAACCAATGAGGTAGGAAAAAAATACTTTATTATGGGAAAATCCAAATCCAAAGCTAAAAAATAAGCTGGCAGCAAAAAATAATTTTTTTATAATTTTTTTATAATTTTATAATAAACTCACACCCAAACTAAAACAAATATTACGTAAACCTCAAAATTCATTTTATTTAGTTCCATCTTCTCTTTTAAAAAAATGGTTGTTGCAATAAATTTAAATTCAAACCATGACTTAAAACTTAAAGTTCATTTTACTTAGTTCCATCTTTTATTTTATTTTTTAAAATAGTCGTTATTTAGATTTAATTTCAACTATTCTCCTTTTTAATGTATAAAAAACAAGAAAATTTTGTGTTGTTTTATCTATATGAGATATTATACAAAATAAGAGTTTTTTTGAAATTAATTTATTTTTTAATTACAATTTATTCTTAATCATATTAAATGAACGAACCTCATTTTTAGTTGTCCTCAAGTGTATTCATTTACAATGTTTTAAGTAAATATCTTCAACAACCACGACACGGAACATCGTTTCTTTCTCATTAAAGACACAAGTCATGATGCTTGATTAGTGTGTTTCCCCAAAGAAAATTCGAAGAAGACCTTGGAAGAATATTGAACAAGGATTTTCTTTTTCCAGGGAAATTGGAGAACAGGAAACCAACACTTAAGACACCGGAGCAAGATGGGAATCCCCTTTTAAAAAGCACACTGATGGTACACAATTTTTCAAAAAAATAAAAATAAAAATCTCTAGCCATAAACGGCTAGAAATGTTAGCCAAAAATGGCTAGCAATGCTATCCGTCCTAGCCATTCATGGCTAGAAATGTCAGCCGCAAATGAGTGGGGCTTTTGCATGTGCCATGCAAGGCATGGCCAACACCACCACGTTGTTTGTATCTTGGCTCAATGGTGATTATTTTGGATTTGTTAGGTTTTTATTAAAAAAAATAAGTAAATTAAATTAAAAAAAAAAAAATCAAATTGAAATCGGTTCAAATCAACCGGACCGGTTTCGGTTTGGTTTTTTAGGGTAAAAATCAGTTCAAATCAGTTTGGCTCGGTATTTTCAGTTTAGCTCGGTTTTTTTGGTTTGGCTCGGTTTTTTTGGTTTGACTTAAAAAATAAAACCGAATCAAACCAGTTGTTTTTTTCAAAATTTTAATCGGTTTTTTTTCACGATTCGATTTTTTTTGTTATTTTTTTATTTTCTTAGTTTAATCGATTTTTTTGCTCATCCCTACCATAGCCTAGCAGCTATACTATAGCGTGTTTAAAAATATGATTTTGGTTGTTTTTTAAAATATTTTTTATTTAAAAATATATCATAATAATATATATTTTTTATTTTTAAAAATTATTTTTGGCATTAATACATCAAAATAATATAAAAATATAAAAAAAATTAATTTTAAAATAAATAAAAAAAATTTAAATTTTAAATTTTTTAAAAATAATTTTAAAACATAAAACATACAACATACTAATCTGATTCGACTAGATTTTCTCCTCCTCGCCACCGCGTTTTCACACATTCTCTTTCCTTTTTTGTTTTTTTTTTCCCTTCTGATACATCTTTTGCTCCCCTTTCCTTTTTCACCATCCACTATCCATTACACGGACCTAAATATTTTTTCAGTTTTGGAGTCGGTCACCATCCATCGCACACAATATTTTTATAATTAATTAACATATTCTCTGATATATTTTCTACAATCACATGTTTTTATATAGGACTAGTGCCAATTTTTTCTAGTCATACAATAGCAGTCAAATATCTCCTCACTACTTTTAGCTAAAATGTCACTAACTTTTACCAAATATTTCATTAATAATATTTCAAACACCACTTCTAATTGTATGGAAGATGTTTTTATTAATAAATTTTCAAACAACTTATAAGATAAACTGATATAATTAAGATTTATAAATATCTTGAATTACTAGTATAATTTATATTTTTTAAAACTTATTATATTTTCTCTCAAAACACTATTTTTTTAATATCTATATGGACTATAACATTGAATTTTTTTTTCATTCATGAAGAATTTATTATTTTAGGATATTAAGTTTAAAATAGAAGCCCCAACACGAAATCTAGCTCACACTTCTTGATTCGGTTTTGCATCCTTTAAAAAAGCTCAATTTCCGTATGAATTTTTTCCCGATTTCACCGCACACCATATGAACCAAACTGATAAGCACACAGTAAGAATTATACGACGGCGCAGCCTCCATAAATTTCGCCACCTAGATCACACACACACACATATAGCTTACGCCATCTTTTCAAAAGTGTTGGTTTGTGTGCCCACAATAATTTAATAGATATGAGTGGTTAGTACGAGAAAAAAACCTGATTAAATTAAAAAAAAAATTAAATGCTAAAAAAAAAATTAGAAAAAACCTGATCGGTTTGAATTAATTTTAACTAGTTAATTTAAGTATTTAATTTAATAAAAATTAAACCAAACAAAAAATAATGATGCTATGAGAGGTGCCATGATTTACGTTACCTTGTTTATATTTTTTCTTGTAAAGATTCTTCTTGTTGACATCCTTCAAGTTAATATTCTCTCTTAACTCATCATGGTTTTATGACTTTCTTTCGAAGTTAATCGATGAAAATTAAATTGGCTTGTTAGTGTAAGCAGAAATATATCCAAACTATCAAGGGTATTAAAATTATAAAATATGATAGAATATTTGAAATTGTTTATAAAATGTATATGCTACGTACGTGCACATTAAATGTGCAAAATGATAATTTATTATTATATAAATATTTTAGATATGTTTGAAAGAGTATTTATTACATATAAAAAGTACAGAGAAAAACCTTTTAAATTTATATTCATAAAAACTTGTTTGTTTTTATGTTTTAATTTTTTAAATTTTTTATTTATTTATTTTAAATAAATATTTTTCAGATCATTTTAACGTGCTAAATCAAAAATAATAATAAAATATTATTTTAATATATTTTCGAACAAAAAATATTTTGAAAAATAACTGTTATCATACTCTCAAATACTCACGACATGGAGGATGTGTTTCAAAATCACATGTGAAAAAAAAAAATCTTAATTGATGTAAGAATTAAATTAAAAATGTCTTTTATTGTTGAAACAAAAAACATTTGAAGTAGTATATGTGAAGGTTCAATATAGTATAAAACAAGTAGAAAAGGAATTTTCAAGTTATTTTTGGATTAAATTAGGAAACAGATGAGCTCTTATCAGCAAAAAGTTCAAAATAAGGACAAATGTCAATTTAAACCTTGATATACCACCTCATTATAAATAAAGTTTCATACCTCTTGATTTCATAAAGATAAAATATAAATATTGGACCGGTGTGCCTACTTACCAGTCAGTTAATTACATTACTAATTAATCCATTTGCTAAATCTTGTTTAGAGGTTTTAATTTCATGGGAGGGTGAGGGGATGGAAGTTTGGAGCCAGAGTGGGCTATTTGTTATTGTGCAGCATAAAATGTAATTAACTGAAGAAGGATTAAAAAATATTTATTTTTTTATAATTTTTTTATTCAATATTCTATTAGCTTGTTATTTGAAGTTGATAATTTATTTTAATTTTTTATGTGTTTATTATAGCTTCAAAAAATATTCTATAAATTTGTGTTCAATTTCATTAAAAAAAACCTTATTTTTATTATCTATAAAAAAATAAAAAATAAAAGGATAAAGTTTATAACAAAATAAAAACAATGAAAACTTCTTCTTTTTTTATGAATAATGTGCCTTTTTTTTTTAGTTTTCATCATTATTATTAATTTATTTTATTAAAAACATGTATTATATTTTTAATTAATAATTAAATTTTCTCCTTGAAGTATACCTTAGCAATAGATAAATAATTTTTTATATTAAATTTTTTATTTAGAACGGCAATATAATAGATTTAGAGAATGTTTGGAAATATATTACCGATTTTTTTTAAAATATTTTTCATTTCAAAATAAATTAAAAAAATATATATGTGACATTAACATATCAAAATGATTTAAAAACATATTAATTTAAAAAAAAATAAAAAAATTTTAAATTTTTTCAAAAACACTTTAGAAATGTAATGTCAAACACTGCTTTAAAAAGTGTTTTGAAATATAATAAAAATTATTTTTTAAAATAATAAATTTTTTATTTTTAAAAAATTATTTTTAAAATCAACCATCAAAATAATTAAATATTATATATAAAAATAATATTTTTTAAAAAAAATTAAAATTTTTGAAAACACAGTTACCAACTCGTTCCAAATTGCCTCTCAATCATCTAAGTAGTAAACTAATTAAAATTTAACTAAATTAATCAGTAATTTTAAAATTAAAACTGACAAATGGAGGTTTCAAGGAATAAAAAACGTTAAAACAGATAAGAAAGGTAGAAAAGCAGATTTGATTTTGATGAAAGCCATAATATGAAAAAGAAATCCTAGTAATTGCAACAGATTTGAGATATGTCTGGTTTAAGAAGGCCGTGGTCCGATAATGCTCCTCTATTGTCCTCACGTAAAGAAAAACAACATACCTCCCCTGTCTCCCGCTCCTCCCCCTCCTCTCCTTCCTCAGTCGAAATGTCAACCGCCGCCGCAACCACCACTCCTCGCCGCTCTATCTTCCTTGGCGTCGACGTCGGCACCGGCAGCGCCCGCGCTGGTTATTCTACACCCCTCTTCTCTCTGTATTTTCCATGTATGCATATTTAAATTGAAGGGTTGGATATATTGAAATGTTGTTGCAGGCCTGTTTGATGAGAGTGGAAAACTTCTGGGGTCTGCTAGTAGCCCGATACAAATATGGAAAGAAGGTGACTGTGTTGAGGTAATTACAAAAAAAAAAAAAAAAACCTTGAAATTTCCCCTTCTTTTCTTTTTGTATATAATTGATTGGGAATTGCTGTGTGCTCTTTTTTTCCAGCAATCTTCGACAGATATTTGGCATGCCATATGTGCCGCTGTGAAATCTGCGTGCTCCCTTGCAAATGTTTCAGGGGATGAAGTGACAGGGATGGGATTCGCGGCTACTTGTTCTCTTGGTTTGTAGACTTTTGAAAAATGTTACTGGAAGATACCTTTTGTTTTATTGTGAATTTTTGTTTTGATTGATGACGTGGGTTTAGAGATGTTACTTCTTATTCGACAAAGTGGTTTGATTTGACAGTTGCGGTCGATGCTGATGGAAGCCCTGTTACAGTTTCCTGGAGTGGTGATTCAAGACGGAATGTTATAGTATGGATGGATCACAGAGCTGTTAAACAAGCTGAAAAGATCAATTCTTCTTACTCACCAGTATTGCAATATTGTGGTGGAGCTCTTTCTCCTGAAATGGAGCCACCAAAGGTTGTTGGGAATGCATTAATTCCCTCGCTCAATCCTAAAATATGCTTTCTGTACATTAATTTGTTTGCACAACATATATATTCATCAATTCAAGCTCAAATAATTGCCACCTGCATTACTATGTAGTTTTGGGCTTAGGGAGCAAGTGATTACTTTTTTTCGAGAATGATGTGGTAAAATTTGAACAGAATGGATACATGTTTTTAAATATTCTAGTCAGTTATGTTTAATAAGACTATATTTGCAGCTTTTATGGGTGAAAGAAAATTTGCCAGACTCTTGGTCGATGGTGTTTAGATGGATGGACTTGAGTGACTGGTTGTCATACAGGTGATTTCCTTATCTTGCGGGCTTCTTCATGTCTAGGTATATTCTCATGGTCGAGTCAAATTTGCTCTTGCTGTCAAGAGCTTTTGCTAATTTCACTGTTTTCCTTTCCTTTTTTCCCCCCCTTAAGAGCAACTGGAGATGATACTCGGAGTCTGTGCACAACAGTATGCAAATGGACTTATCTTGGCCATGCACACATGCAGCAGATGAATGGGAAAGATTCCCGCATCATGGAAACTTGTGGATGGGATGATGATTTTTGGGAAGAGATTGGCTTAGGTGATCTTGTTGATGGGCATCATGCTAAAATTGGTATGCTTCTAGGAGTTCTATGCATCCTTTTCTTCCAGTAATGTAGATTATAAATATGCTTTATGATCTTGTGTTGCTGGACTGGCACCTCATTTTATTTTATGATATCTGAAATAAAATTTAAGGGATGGACAACAGGACAATTGCTTTTCAGCTGATATGATTTGCCACCCTTTTCAGATTAATATCTAAGCTTCCATTTCCGTTGTTATTAGAGTTTGGGATTTTCAACATATTGGAAATCGTAGTACATATCTAATTCCTCTAGGTTTATTGAGAAATGAAAACGGACTTATGACTAATCTTGGTATTCAAGATTTGCACTGTCTTCTTCTTTTGTGGTGGACTTCTGAAGTTTTTGTTATATCTGAAAAAATACCATCCAACCTGAAAGTGATGAGTTACAACTCATAGCTTCTTATCATATTAAAAGTATAGAATTGTATTTACTGGTACTTGTAGCTCTTGTTCAGTGTGAGTGACTTTTGTAATTTGCACAGGACGAAGTGTAGCTTTCCCTGGTCATCCTTTGGGTTCTGGTTTAACTCCTACAGCTGCACAGGCAAGAAACTTTTGTGTTGAAGAATTCATATCTTCTGGGCTTTGAAGGCCTGACTTATGTATTCTTGACTCCAAAGTGAAGGCTACTTTTCCGCTCTAAACAGTGACCTACTTTTTCAGGAACTGGGTCTTGTGGCAGGAACACCTGTGGGGACTTCACTGATAGATGCTCATGCTGGTGGTGTGGGGATAATGGAAAGTGTCCCTGAATTAGGTTCTGAAGCTAAAGGTATTGATGACATTTAAAAATGAACAAAAACTCTTTGTTTTTATCATGTCATATAAGAAGGTAATATGTTTACTTTCTGAAAAAATAACTTGTTCAGAGAATGATAATGAAGCTATATGTCATCGTATGGCATTAATCTGCGGTACTTCTACCTGTCATATGGCTGTGTCCCGGAACAAGCTATTTATTCCTGGGGTCTGGGGACCGTTTTGGTCAGGTAAAAATCCAAAAACATCCTTATCAGTATTTAGTTTTCTGACATTTAGTTTGAGGTCTATGAATTTAGAGCTGGTTTTGGATTGCTTAGTTCAAACTTGTACACCTAATGCTCTTTCTTGTGTATATTCTCTACACGTGTGCTTGTTCGTATAATGAATTCCTAGTTAGACATCTAAGGATGCTCTAACCCTTCATTAATTTATTACTTAAAATTATTATTTATTGAAATTTTAACTTTAGATATTTTTAAGTGATGTATTTTTGAATCTTCTGTTGTGTTCCAATTATCGAAATGCTTTTTGGTGGTATGGTTTGAGGAATGTATTATATCCAGGATCTGGTGGCAGTATCAGGAGTTGCACTTTGACTTTCTGTCACCATGAAGTGTTGCCATGAACTTTAATTTCGGGTCTTTTTATTTTTCTATTTGTGTAGCGATGATACCTGAGTACTGGCTTACAGAAGGTGGACAGAGTGCTACTGGTGCATTATTAGATTGTATAATTGAAAATCATGCTGCTTCTCCCAGACTTGCAAATCGTGCTGCTTCTTTAAGTAAGAATATAAGTAACTTAGTTTGAAGCATATGCATCTTAACTTAGTCATGGCTGATGCTTTCTACATTAGAATCGGCTTGGTTCTCTACTTCTCATTTTCTATATTTCAGAAATATCCATGTTCGAACTACTGAGCAATACAATCAAGACAATGATAGATGAACTGAAGTCTCCATTCCTTGCTGCTTTGACTGAACATATACATGTCCTTCCTGATTTTCATGGAAATAGGTAACTAATGGTGATGTGGCCTTTTCTGGGTTTAGTGCTGAGATGTCTGCTATGAACTTATTACATTTAGTTTGTGATGGAACAGGTCTCCCATTGCAGATCCAAAATCCAAAGGAATTGTTTTTGGCCTGACTCTAGAAACGAGTGAGAGACAGTTGGCTCTTTTATACCTTGCTACTGTACAGGGTATTGCATATGGTACACGTCACATTGTGGAGCACTGCAACGCTCATGGTCATAAAGTAAGAGTGTCATGCTTTATGCACTAATTTGTAGTAGTTCAATTTCATAGCTATTTTGTTGTTTATAATCCTTGTTAGACGAATCACTGTATCCAAGGGATGGAAGTACACTTCATATTGAATTTCACTCCATCTGAAAACATTGTGCTCATGTTAGATATAAACTCCATTGAATTAGTAGTTGCTATCAAGTTTTCCACATGTTCAAGCCTAGAGGTGAAGGTGACTGGATGGTTGTCAAATAGGAGTTAATCACCATTAGAAAAAATTATCACCTGACTATATAGCAACTCACATCGTGTCCCAAACCACTAGGAGTAGTAAGCACGTGCTTATGCTAGAATAAATGGTTTTGAATTACATTGCTATAAGACATTGAAAATTAATCAATTTTTTGTATTTTAATTAATTTTTTCTATGAGATGCAAGTGTGCACTTCTTAACACTTAGCTAACAAACTATGCTACTCTCAAACAAGTATGTGAAGACAGCTGATAAAGTCTGATGTAGAGCAGAAACAGTAAGTTTGACCAATAATGTTCAGATAAGCAATCAGTTAGTAGCTGTTTAAATTAGAAGCTTAATTTGAATATATCTGACCAATATCTATCAGGAGATTTGTTCTGTTTGGCAAGTACTGCTTGAGTGTACTATTTGCCACATTGTTATTTATTTTCATAACCCTCATTTTGTTTTCTTTCGTATCTCTCTTCTTTTCAGATCGATACATTACTTGCATGTGGTGGCCTCTCAAAGAACTCCCTCTACATCCAAGAACATGCAGATATCCTTGGTACTTTGTTACTTCTTTTCCACCACAGTTGCCTCATTTATTTTTGCTTAGTGTATAACATGTTTCCTTTCCCTTTTCTTTTTAAAACTTTACTATTTGATTGTATTCCTTTCGGAGGATAGATAACCTTAGCGTAAGAATTTTAAGAAGCACCCAACTGTAGTCTTGCAAGTTAACAATTGATTGAGAGTTGGTGTTCTTGTATTGGTTATTGATTTCAACTTATCATACCATACCAGTGTTATCAAAAGATGCTCAGGTGCTCGCTTAAGCGCTATAGGTGAGTGAGGCCACAACATCTTTATTAGCCTCAAGTGATGAATTTTAATGAAGTGCTGCCAAGGCGAGTGCCTGGTGAGTGGGTGCCAGGTGTTAAATCCAGCACCTGCTTTAAATACATGTTTATTTTTAACTGATTTATATTTTGACCTGTTTGTCCATTTTTTAATCCACTACAAGAAACAATTTTGGGGTATTTTTGTCAAAAAAAAATAAAATATATTAGGGTAAAAAAATAAAAAATAAAATCATTAATGTTGAATGGCAGGTAAAAGGAATCAGTTAACCTCTATTCATACTGTGATACTCTTCCTACTGTGATGTCTTTCTCCATTCACAATACACTCCATGGTCTTTTAAACAATGTCATGTATGCGTTGAAGAAATTAAAACTAACCTATTCTTTTTTGGCGTAGGTTGCCCTATTGTACTTCCACGAGAAAGTGAATCTGTGCTCTTGGGTGCTGCTATTCTTGGTGCCGTTGCTTCAAAGAAATACTCGAGTCTTACTGAGGCCATGAAGGCGCTGAATGCAGCTGGTCAGGTATGCACATGCGAGTTTATGCGCTCAGTGTTATCGATTTAATTTATTTTTGATTTAATGTATCAAGTATTTGTAGGTCATTCATCCATCAAAAAACCCAAAGGTGAAGAAGTATCATGATGCCAAATATCGTATTTTCCGTGAGCTCTATGAACAGCAGCTCTCTCAGCGTTCTATCATGGCTCAAGCCTTGGAGTAGAATGTGCCTCTTTTGAAGACTCGTGAATGCTTGAGTATTCTTTGGTGAAAGTCTTGGCCTGGTAATCACTAGTGGATGCACTTGAATTTTGATAGTCACTTCAAAAATATAGTTGATTTTTTTTTAAAAAAATAATATTCTGGGAATTTAATTTTACATGGGATGGTCAAGTTTATCATGTATATATAAATTTAGTTCAAACAGTTTCACCAATGTTGAGTTCTTCTGATGTGGGCCCTAATTGTGCAAAATAGGAGAAGAAAATGTAAAAAATTACTCATTGGAAAAACAAAAGATGATATTGCATGTGCGCTTGGATTTTTATTGAATTAAAAGAAATGATACATTTCTGGAATTGTATCTTTAGAAATATAAAAAGGTTTATAGCGAGGGTCTACTCAGACAACTAGATGAGACGGTGAAGAAGTGCTGTCAATACTCCGGCGAAGGATTAGGAGGATGTAGGGTATTCAGTAGTCTCATACAAGGGTACTTTCCTAGTGGTGGGGGATTAGTTGAGCAGCATTTGAACATCCTTTTCTTTTTTTAAGTGGGTGTTGATGGTGGAGGCTGAGTGGTGTTTTTGGGAGGGTGATGGTGGAGGCTGAGTGGTGTTTTTGGGGGGGTGATGGCGAGGAGGGCGCAGCTGGATTTGGTGGAGATGAGTCTTGGGAGGAGGGCGCTGAGTTTATTAGTGATTTCTCCACATGTTAAGTGTTGCTGTACGAGAGTTTGTACTGGATTTGTGCAGTTGATTGGAGGTCTTTTTATAATTGGACATGAATATATGATCGCACAAAAGTTTTTTTTCCCTGCTTATTTCTCATTTCTCAAGGAGGAACTGGCATAAAGGTGAAAAGAGAGGTGATGAAAATTTCAATTTATGACATGTACCCAAAATGTACATAAATCACCATAAGGATACCTTATTCATAAAAAATAAAAATAAAAACAAAGAGGAGACAAAAAAAGGAAATTCAGAATTTGAAAATAGAATAAAAATAAGAGATATTTCTAGTTTTTATTGTTATTTCTAGGTTACTGTATTTAAGGATTATTTAATAACTCACAGAACGAAAAGAAGAGCAGCGAAGAAATTTCACTCATAAAACATGACGTGAGTAGATAGGTGGTTTCTGGTAAGTTGTGAGCTGATTTTATCTTTTTTTCAATTTTAAAAAAAATATTAAGATGATGCAAGCATTTTTAAGAAAACAAAAAAAATATAAGAATTGAGTGATTGGATTGAGTTTAATAAATTTAGCTAATTTAATGAGATGAATAAAAAAAAAGGATAATAGAAAAAAAAAACAAGATAAAAAAAATCCAATCAAAATCCACTTGGGTTAGCATGCCAAATATGCGATTTAGTCGTGATATTGGGGTAACTTCTTGAAAACAAATCAAATAAAATCACGAAATTCAATTATAAAAGAATTTAATGTTAAAGAATAAAATTGTAAAAAATATTTTTTTTATGAAAAACCAATAAAAAAAAACCTAAGTCAAATCAAGTTAATTCATTACCTTCTCATTATGAGTATAAGATTGAGATAATTCTATAGAAAATAGAGTGACAAAAAAAAAGTACAAAAATCAATTCTCAATCAATCATCAAATGTTGATAAAATTAAAATAAAAAATTAATTTTAAAAAATATCAAATGTTGAAGAATCTCATCTGATAAAAAAAACAAAAAAAAACATGATAATCCTATAGAAAGTAAAATTCATAACTCAATTTCTAGCAAAGAAAATATTGAAGGACAAAATATAATCCAAAAAAGATAAAAAAAAAAAACCCGACTCAAGTCCACTGAGGCCAGTATGCAAAATCTATGACCAAGTAAACTCATACAAATTTTCTAAACATGGATTAGTTTTTTAAATTTACAACCCGTGAAATCCTAGATATGAGCTAAATTAATAAATTTAATTTCAAACCAATTTAATATTAAAGAATGAAATTAAAAAAAATTAATTTAAAAAACTTGTTAAAATAAAAAAAATAACAATAATATCATATGCGATAAAAAAAAAAACCAAAGAAGAATAAAATCATAAAAATAAAAATTGCAATACAAATTTGATGAGTTTGCTGGATTTTGTTCATTACAATTAATCATTTGTGTTCTCATAATTCGAACCATTTTTGAAATGAATGAAACCATGTTGCACCATTCGCATGACAAACACAAATTCACAAGATAATTTTCATATGTGTTTTGCTTTTACTTTTCGAATTAGAATTGGTAGTTTTACAAATCTTTTGTAATCGTAATGCATGATTTATTTTGAGTTAGTCAAATGTTGTTAATCATATTAAAGAAATGCAAAGATGTTTTTATGTGAGGAAGTGCATTTAACATTATGAAATATGGGAGCAACCTTGCTTGTGATTAGAGTTCCATCCCTGGAACTAAGCTCTATTTAAGTAAGACTTATATTTTCGCACTTGAGCGGTATTGTAATAATTATTTTCTTGTATCGAGATTACTAGGAATAATGAGTAGAAAGTACAATAAGTTCTTGTTTTTTATTAATAAAATAAAATAAAAATTATTGTTTAATATTTTGGTTATTAATAATCCTAACTGGTTTTAAAATTTTATAAAAAGATTAATTGTATATAAAAAAAAAATTAGTATTTCTAATACACCTTACTTGAGATAAGCTGTATTATTTATTTGTATGATATAAACTTAGATAATGTTGTGTTTTCTAATTGTTGGTCTATCTATGATTTAAGAAAAATACTTCTTAATATGAATGTCCTTATTAAGTTAAAATCTAACCATTCTAATGGAAAAAACATAAAAATAAAATGAATTGTTTTTTATATTTAATATTGAAAATATATCTTACGTATAAGTTTATAATCTCATGAATTAAAAAATATATTTTTTGGTGTTTTTGAAATGTAGGTCTAGTTTTAATGGATAATCATAAACTAATTATGATACCCTTTGATTGATTCTTGTATTTTTTTTCAAAGTTCGATAAAAATACAATTTTTTTTATAAAAAATAAAATATTCATGAAAATTTCAAAATTTAGCCATATGCAACATATATATATATATAGGTTTTGTTTGGCAAAAATCCATTTTTCCTGGTAATAAAACTACCAAAACAAGCTTAAGAGGGTATTTTCCAAACATACCCTTCAACCAAAAAAATCATTTAGAAAAAAGATGGAAAACAAAATAGGGTCTTAAACCTTTGACCCAATCTTAAGTTAACTGGGTTGACTTGAAATTTTTTGTTCGACTATAAAACAAACAAAAAATCCTTGTTTGACCTAAAAACAACATAAAAATAAAACCAAAGTAAAAAAATAGATTGAACACACAAAAAAATAAAATAAAATCTTAAAGATTCTTGAACAAAACAAATCAAACACTAAAAAAATAAAGAACATGAATAAAACAACGAACATCGAAACCCACCCAGCAACGTTAAACCTAAATTAGACTACATATTATCAAAACAAAGGCATATACATGATGCAAATTGTACAAGGATTAATAATCTAGCATCCATTCATTTTGATTATCATTTAAACATCTTGAGTTTCAGTTCAAAATCAAAATCTTATGATTAAAATACATCAAAAACTTGTTAATGATGCAAATAAACCCTAGATTATTTACTAATCAAGCATAAAAAAGGGTTATGTGCAAAGAAATGGACTACAATTGATCTGAATAAATGGTATATGACGTTGTTCTTCCCAAAAACATAAAAAACATGCCCAGACCTAACCCAACAACATGAACTCCAAATTATACCAGATATGGTCAAACAAAAGGCACCTATATATTAGAAATCATGCAAGGATCAATAATCTAATATTTATTCACTTCAATCACCAAAGAATAAACATGATTTTTTTCAAAATGAGTTTCGATTCAAAACCAAAACCCTAAGATTAAATTGCTTTAAAAACTTGTTATTGATGCAAATAAACCCTAAATTATTGCTTAATCAAGTTGTTTAAAGGGTTTAGTGCAAATAAATGGACCAAAATTGGTCCGAATCATGGGATTAAGACAATGCTTTTTTCAAGAACATGAAGAACATGTCTAGAAACAAACTATATGTTCGTGTAATATGGATTCAAAATTGAATTTTTTAAACTAATTTTGATCATGAACATACCAAACACGACCAAGAAGAACATCTTTACTTAAACATGTATTTCTTAAGCTAAACAAAAACTAAAACGACACTATATATCAAAAAAACAACTTAAACAATATCATTATTATATATAAAAAAAGAAAAAACTTCAAAAAGAACATAATAAATAAAGATCACAAAAAAAAAGGTGAATACAATATCACTTGTTAAGCATTCTGAACCTTTTTTCTATGCTTATAAACATAAATATAAATAAAAACTAAATAAAAAAAACTCAAGCAAGCCATAAGAGCCTCCTTTTAGATCAGAAAATATACCTAGAATAGCTACTTTCTCATTTTGTTTTTCTTTGGGAACTTTTCATCTCACAAACTTACTATCCTTTTAGAGCTTAAGAAATCTTTGTGTTAGACTCTTGGACCTTTGTACTTTGGTTTATTGTTAATATTTTCCTATTTTTTTCTCTCTTTTTTCTTTTTATTTCTCCCTTCCTCCTTCTGTTGATCTTAAGGGGTATTTATATGGCTTTGTTAGAGTTTTGAGAGGTTTTGAATTTATTTCTGACCTTTTGATCTTAAGAGAAGTGTTTTAAACCATTAATAAGACTCCATTGAGGATCATTTGTGTGTGAATACACAAAAAAGGTCGGTTCTTGTACAATTATGTTTCAGTCATAGCTGATTGAGTTGTCCATTTTCAAGACTTTGTCGAAGCAATTCTAACGTCATCATCACTTGAGACCGTCTAAAGTTGGTAAAAGGGATGCACAATTTTTATTTGGATCCAACCTTGCTCAATTTAAAGATTTGTAGCTCTACATTTATTCTTTTAAAGTTGCTAACTCGATAAGCCAAAACTGTCCAAATGGAAGATAGTCTACTAAACAACGTGTCACTCAAATTCTCTTCATTAAGTCTGAATGATGAGTTATTTAGGGTTTTTAATTTGGGATTGGTAAATTTTGATTGAGTATCTATTCTTCGAATTTCTTTTAATTTCACTCATAATTGCCTTTAAACTTTTAATCTTATATAATCTCACTCATGCTAAACTCAATTGTTAGCCCCTAAGGTGATTATTGTTTTCTTTCATTTTGGTCATTAATTTTGAATTTATATACTTTGACCCTCAATTGACCAACAAATTTTTAATTTCTTCAATTTAGCCATTGATTTGGTCAATTTAAGCCCATATATTCACATGATTTTTTAGTTTGGTCCTTGGTTCTGAATTTCTTCAATCAAGTCCCTAATTGCCTATTAAACTTTAATATTAATGCAATTTAGCCCTTGATTTAATCAAATTAACTCTTAAAAATTGCAACTTAACCCCTAAAAATTAATTTCTTCAAATTAAAACCTAAATTAAATTCCAAAATTATTTTTTCTTACAATTAAGCTTTCAATAAATTCAATTAAACCTTAAAAATTTGTAATTGAGTCCTTAAATATTTAATTTTAAATTTTCTTCGCCAAAAAGGTATTTATTGGTCGAAAATACAATGTAAATTTTCTAATCTTGTATATTTGAATCTTCGTTAACCAGTTTTTGATAATTTTTTTGGCATTCTGGTATATTCTTTTATCTATATATCTTGCAAGAGTTGGTGTTTGTGAGTGTAGTGATAACTGCTTTTTGCTAATAAATATATTAAAATAATATATTTTTTTATATTAAAAATTTTATTTTTGATATTAGCACATTAAAACAATTTAGAAACTGAAAAAAATAATTTTAAATTAAAAAAATTAAATTTTTATAAAAATCAATTTGAAAATGCAATTCTAACCCCGAAAGATTGCTCACTCTAATAAACTCCAAATTAAAGTTTTCATAATTGAATATGAAAATGACCTAATTGAAAGAGATTCCAAGAGCTTCTGTGGAATCTATTCTCTCCAAAACCGCAAAAGACGACACAAATTGCAGAAAGAGCCAAAAGCTGGAAAAAAAAAACATCTCCTTTGAAGATGGTATAAATGAAAATACTTGAGAAGAGGTTTGGATATTTATTTACAACGAGACGGTGGTCACCAACGAACGCAGCTGAAGAATGCGAGTGAAAGGGCAAGAAAGCGAGTACACAAAAGTTCGAGTCCTCTAGCTCTATCTCATGACACCACCACTGCCATTACCTTCACAAGATGGTGACTGACGTGTCATACATTGTGCCACCTGGAACTTTATTACTGGTTTCACATGTTCATGGCCCCACGTGATTTCTCACGAGAAAGCCAGAGTGAGATTGACTGGCAACGCCTGCGCGTGTGGTAGGGTTTGGACCGGAGAATTGACCTTTATACGGAATCGAACATCTTAGGTCGTTTATGCGAAGAATATTCCACGAGCTCATTGGGTCACTCAATGGATGAATGACACGTTATCAAAAGTCAACACCAGATTGCTGTCGGGACCAGAATTGGAAAAAAAAAAAAAACCTGTGAAATCACTATCGTAGCACACAATGCCTTGTGCCTGGGGTTACGATGTTTTTGATACAATAATTTCACTATATTTTTTTAGTTTATTTTAACTAGCCACGTGGCTAGTGTTTTGTCTGGATCTTATAATTTTTTTTCTACATATTTTTTTTTTACTTTAAAAAATCTAATTATAAACTGAAAATATATTTAATTAAATAAATAAAAAATTATTTGTGATGATAAATACAAAAAAATCTTTAATTTTAACTAAAAACTACATTAAAAAAATTAAGAGATAAATGTTATCAAGATATACAACATTATAACATGTATAATAAATTCAGTCATGTTTAATAAATTTATTTCTTGTTTAAATTTAGTTTTCAAGTAAATCATGTAAGAGCTAATTTTATGGGTTTAAAGATATCTTAGATGATCGAGAAAAATCATGGCTTAACTTTTAAAAAAATTTCAAGACAATTTTTTTTTAAATAGTGAGATAACACCAGATTAGATTGCCCCCAATCACCCTGCAACTTAGGTCATGGACTCCACTGAATTTAATAACTCTATTATTTTTGTAAACTATTTTTATTTCATTACATGATAGAAAACTAGATACTTATAAAATCAAGCATTAATACTAAAATAAATGTTTTATTTGAGACCATGATAAAAGCAAACAAAAATAAATCATGAAGTTTATTTTTTAATAAATTCAATATTAAAAGATGAAATAAAAAAATTAATTATAAAAATTTAATAACCAAAAAACTAGAAAAAAAAATTAGGTTCGATGTGTAAACCCGCCAAACCCGTGAATCGGGTAGGCCAGGTCAGCTCATCAAAACTACGAACTAAGTGATATGGACTCCACTAGGATTAATAATTTATTTTGTTATCAAAACTATTTTTTATTTAACTATACTATAACAAAAATAGATAATTTTAAAATTGAACACTAACTTAATACCAAGATTTTTTCTAAAATCACGATAGCCTTTTATAATACAAAATAAAATAAATTATAAAACTCAACTCTTAACAACTAAATGTCGAAAGATGACATTGAAATAAATAAATTTAATAATAATAAAAAGAAAAGTTAAACTCACCAAATCGACAAACTAGATCGTGAACTCTACTCAAATTAATAACTTATTTGTGTGAAATTATTATTTATTTATTTATATGATAACAAAAATAGAAGATTGAAAAATTAAGCATTAACCTTATACTAATTCTTTTTTTTAAGTACCATGATAACCTTATAAAAAATAAAAATAAAAAAATTATGAAACTTAATCTTCAATTAACCTAATATCAAAGTATGAAACATAAAAATTTTAAAAATAAAAATTAAATCTAATATCAGCAAATTAATATGTTTGTTTTTTATTTAAAAAATATTTTTAAGAATTTTATTTTTTTTGATTTTTGATTTTTTTATTTATAATTTTGAATGGTTGAAATGTACTATCAATTTTTTTTCTAAAAATAAAAAAATTTATTTAAATATATTTTTAAACAACTTTTTTTTTAAATAAATATTATCATATTCCTGCACACTCTTTTAAAAAAATGAGGTAGATTATTATTATTATTATGTTCCAACCAACAAACGCTCCGTATAACGTGAAAAGGTGAGGAGTTTTGATCACGCAGCATGCATATCGTGTCCAGTTGTCCACCACCCTCACCCCCACCCTCCATCTCCAAGAATTTGGCCTCTTCCATTTTGAAAAACCTTTATGTTCCAAAGAAAAGTAACGAAAACAAAAAAGAAGAGGCTGCCACGTGTGACACTACCTGGCAAGCAGCCGTTGCTCTCTCTCTCTCTCATCATCACTGTCACACCACAAGCCAACCCTCATCCTCAGGCCTCTCCCTCCAGACCCCCTCCCTAATTTTTTCCTTATTTATCTTTCTTTCTTTTCTCTGAAATCCCACTAAACCAATTCACACAACACACCGACATATTTTTAATCCAATCTTGGAAGAACCCTATTTTTCATTTTTATCTATTTATTCACCAGGTATTTTACTTTCTTTTAGAATCTAGGATTTCTTTCTTTCTTCTTCTTCTTCTTCTTCTTCTTTTTTTTCTTTTATATTACACGATCGAAT
This sequence comes from Populus tomentosa, assembly GCA_018804465.1. Taxonomy (NCBI): domain Eukaryota; kingdom Viridiplantae; phylum Streptophyta; class Magnoliopsida; order Malpighiales; family Salicaceae; genus Populus; species Populus tomentosa. The sequence continues at coordinate 10,071,038 of CM032003.1, forward strand.
CTGGGTTCCTAAAGGAGGGTTCTTTTTGATATTTTGAGTTGTTTAAAACAGTAGTTTCTCCTGGTTTAGTTTGTTTTCTTAACATTTAATTTAGGGTTTCTTTTTCTTCGTTTTTATTGGTGGGGGTGGTGGTGGCATTAGTTGGAAACGACTACTGATATGGATGGTTTTGATGATTTTAGGGTTTTTTTATGAGCTGCCTAATGAAGAATCAGTATTGTATGCATTCAAGTCTGATAAATCTGTTAGTATTGATGTGTTGTGAGGTGATGATTCATGTGTAATAAAAGAATTGAATGCTTGAACAAGACTGTTAATCCTGTTGATAACCAGGAAGCCTTTCACTTTATGGATACACCAATGTCTACCACTAATTCCACAGCTGGTTCCAACCCTGGTTCAAACGATGATACTCCCCGTGTTAAATTATTGTGTAGTTTCTTAGGTAGCATAATGCCTCGACCTCAAGATGGGAAATTGCGTTATGTGGGCGGAGAGACGCGGATTGTGAGTTTGCCTATGGATATTAGTTATGAGGAGTTGATGAGTAAAATGAGAGAGCTTTATGATGGGGCGATGGTGTTGAAGTATCAGCAGCCTGATGAGGATCTTGATGCATTAGTTTCGGTTGTGAATGATGATGATGTGACTAACATGATGGAGGAGTATGAGAAATTGGGTTCTGGGGATGGTTTCACCAGGCTTAGGATTTTTCTGTTTTTGAACACAGACCAAGATGGTTCGGCGCATTATGTTGATGGGGATGGGAGGGAGAGCGAGAGGAGGTATGTGGATGCGCTGAATAATTTGAATGATGGGCCTGATTTTAGAAGGCAGCATGCTGACTCCCCTTTGATTGGTCCAGTTGATGATATTCATTTACAAGAACAGTTTTTTAATGGATTGAGTCTTGAAGGTGGTCTCCTTAGCCAAAGGAGTGGTGAGATGCCAATATCACAGCACAACTTGCATCATGTTACTATTGCTCCAAGGTATAATGAAATGGAGAGTTCATGGAGCCCTGCATATTATTCTCCTAGGCATCATGGACACCATGATCCAAGATCATTATCAGAGTTTCCAAATTCACCCCCTTCTTCGCGTTACCGAATGCAGTTTGGGGATTTACCCGATAAAGGCATGGATAGAATGCTTGAAGAATGTGCTCGGTCGCAGCTAAATCAGCATCCCCCTTATGACCACCAGCCACAATATTCCGAAAATGTAGTATGGATGCCTGCTGGAGGCGTATGTGGTCATAAGGGTGGTTTTCCTGGGAACTTGCCGCATGGTCCCGGTAATTTTGAAGGGAACATTGTTTGTGAGCACTGCAGGGGGGCTTTCCCAAGAAATCAACTGCATTTCGAGCAACCCAGCATGGGAAACGGAGTCCCTCAGGTTGCTAATCCAGGTGCTGACTGTCCTCCGAATAGGGAGACTTTCATGCTAAACGCAGATGCAAAGGCGCACCACCCAGTCTATCCCAGAGAGCTGAATGATCCCCGAGCTGTCTACAATGACACTCAAGGCCATGACAGAGGATGGATTGTGCAGCATCAGTTGAGTCCCTGCACTGATGAAGCCAGAACACATATCTCTGGAGCCACAAGATTCAATGATCAGTACATTGTGGATGGTCCAGGCATGACTTATCCCCTTGGACATGGAAATTTGGTGGATGGTCATCATATGTCCTCGCACCACCAGCCTGGGCCTGAATTAGGCAACGATGTTTTTCACGATCAAGGTGCAGTTGCTGTCCACAACCTACACGTTTCACCTCCTGAAGAACGTTCAGTACAGCATGGGAATTTTCCTTGTGCTTATGGGCCAGAGAATCTTCAGTCATTGCCACATGGACATGCACATCCGCAGACTTTACGGAGAAATGTTCAAAATCCAGTGCATGGAACTCCTTATGAAGCGTCCGGTGCAGGTCTGCAGATAAATGGTGCTGTTAATCCATCATTTCTTAGTGGTAGTCAAAGGAATGGCGTTGGCATGGATAGTCAGCAACCCTGGGTTGAGTCCTCTCAGAAAATGCTTGTTTTTGATGGGACAACTTCCTTGGAATATTCTTATGGTCACATGTTGAAATTGAATCCAAATACTTATGGGCTAGAAAATAAGCAGTCTTTTCCTCCAGAACCCATTCGACCAACACTCCCGCATGAAATGCTAAAATCATCTGCAAATATAGCTGCTTCTGGTTACAACCCTGAGTTATGTAATAACACTGGTACCAAAGCATCAAAGATGGAGGGAAAGATCGTCCTTGGCATAGAAAATCACGCAAATAGTGTAGGGAAGGTTGAAAACTTGGATGTGCCAAATGTACCTTGCCCGGAGCAGGATATGACTGCTGATATTAATGGCCAGGCAGCATTTCCTGAGTCTCTCAATTCCAGTTTCTTGAGGTTAGTTGAAGAAAGTGGCGATACAGTGAAAGCGGGAGAAAAAGATCCTTCTGCTGTCCTTGGAGAACCAAATCTGTCAATTGGCCGTATGAGTTTCTTACCTGATTTAATTGCTTCTGTAAAGAAGGCAGCACTGGAAGAGGCTGAAGAGGTGAAAGCTAGAGTTGAAGAAAATGCTGATCCTGCAAAGAATGATTTAGTATCAGGAGAAATAGATGAAAAGGAGCCTGAAGCTGTGGTGAGAATGAACTGAACTTTTATTTGCTCAAAAAGCATTTCACAACATGTTATCCTTTTCTAATGCGTTGCATGTCTAACAGAACACTCATGAAGAAGCAGAGCTGAGCTCTGACAACGAAAATATAAACAACAAAATTGAGCCGACAAAAGCCGAGGCAGAAGCTATAGAAAGGGGATTGCAGGTGCCCGCCTGCTGTCACATTCACATCATTGGTGTTTTAATGTTGCATATTCATCTTATTTATTGTTCCTTGCTATCTACACTTGCTTGTTTTGTTTAATGTTGCATATTCATCTTATTTATTGTACCCTGCTATCTACACTTTCTTGTTTTGTGTGTTGTGTTTTTAACAATAGGTTGATTCTGTGTCCAGACAATAAAAAATGATGATTTGGAGGAGATTCGTGTACTAGGCTGTGGAACATATGGAGCTGTTCATCATGGGAAATGGAAGGGTTCTGATGTGGCTATAAAGAGAATAAAAGCCAGCTGCTTTGCTGGGAGACCTGCTGAAAGAGAGCGCTTGGTAGGACCCATATTCTTCTGATAATTTTTCGTTTATATTATTAATCATTGCCTTGTTTTGGAAGATTGACTTAGTCTCAGGTGACAAAATGTGTTACATGTGCTCGTGCATGTGCATGTGCATGTGAGCTAGTGGTACTTAAAAGCAGTGTTAAAGGGAGACTTGTGGTAATTTTGGTGTTGCTGGGTCATGGTGCTTAAAGCAGTGTTTGGGAACGCCATTGAAACCATGTTTCTCAAAAATTTGAATTTGTTTTAGTTAAAATTAATTTTCTTTTTATGTTTTCAGATCGTTTTGATATGCTGATGTCAAAAATGATTTTTTTTTTAAAATATTATTTTGATGCATTTCCGAGCGAAAAGTATTTTGAATTGCAACCGCTACCCTCCCAAACACCCCCTAAATATGCAAGAGTAGGAAATGATGTGCGAGTTAAGTTTATCTAGAATAACTGTAAAAATGGCATTATTAGTTTGTTTGAAGCAAAAGAAAAGGGAAATTGAATCATGACCTTTATAACGAGAAGTTTGTGTTTTGCTTTGAATATCTGCTTCTTTGTTCTTTGATACTTGTGCATGAATTGAGGGAGGAGCAATCCTTTAGTGTGTGACTATATTATACATATTTGACAACTTGTATAGGAGATTTGATGCATTCATGTCTCTTATTGATGGCTACTTCACCAGATTCTTGAGAGTTTCTTATTCTTCATCTTTCCCCTTTTTTTATGCATATATTCAATTGTGCCACGACCTTATAGTGTATCTTTTTGGAGAGGAGTTGATATTGTGCATCTCAAACAGTTTTCACTTATGAAATTAATCACCTGCAATAATTCTCTTTGGATTTGATGCCAAATTATAGTTGCTAATATGAACACACTGTATTGTAGTGAATTGTTGATTGATGGTAATTATTGCATTAATGTTGCTTTTGTAGATTGCAGATTTCTGGAAGGAGGCTTTGATATTGAGTTCATTACACCATCCAAATGTTGTTTCTTTCTATGGTATTGTTCGTGATGGCCCTGATGGATCTTTAGCAACTGTTACTGAGTTTATGGTTAATGGATCTCTGAAACAGTTTTTGCAGAAGAAGGACAGGTAACCATGCTGTTGGTGATGTCATGAGTTTGCACTTTTGAATATTCTATCTCACGCTGTTAGAAGAGTTCTTATTCTTTGTCAACTGTCAATGAAGCTTGCTTTACTAAAACTTAATTACTTGGGGGAAAAAGATAGTATACAAACAAACATTCTGAGTTAGAATCTCTAACACTGTAATATTTTGAACAGAACCATTGATCGTCGCAAGAGACTCATCATAGCTATGGATGCTGCTTTTGGAATGGAGTATTTGCATGGGAAGAACATTGTTCATTTTGATTTGAAATGTGAGAATCTGTTAGTAAATATGAGAGATCCGCAACGGCCAGTTTGCAAGGTATGCTGAAATAGAAATGATTGTAGAACTGAGTTCTAAACTTGGGTTAATCTCTTCTTCTGTTAACAAAGATTCATTTTATTTCTCTGTGTTGTCACCGCTCTTTTTTTTTTTAGTGCTTTTAATGGCCAGCTTCCTGTAATTAAGTGGACAGCAGTTGAAGCCTGGTGTTTTTTTATCAGCTTTTGATGTTTATTTGGTGTTCAGCTCTATGGATTTCCTGGCTGATTCATTTCAAAGTTGTAGTTTATGTTCTTCTAATAATGGTAATCATTTCTGAAGGGCGTGAATTTGGCATCTAACACATTTTGCATTCTTAGATTGGTGATCTGGGCTTGTCAAAGGTGAAACAACACACGTTAGTTTCCGGTGGTGTTCGCGGAACTTTGCCCTGGATGGCACCTGAGCTTTTGAGTGGCAAAAACCACATGGTAACAGAGAAGGTAATATTATGCTCAGATAAAAATGCCTAAACTAATTTTTCTTTCCTGTCTTGGCTAGTTGAAGTAACATCTTATTATCTTGTGTTGTAGATTGATGTTTATTCATTTGGGATTGTTATGTGGGAATTGCTTACAGGAGAAGAACCTTATGCTAACAAGCATTGCGCCTCCATAATTGGTAAGCATCCATGTTTTTGTATAATGAATAAGGATATCAATTGCAATATAATTTATTTTTCCATATACTCATAGGAAAGTGTTCATTTATCAACACTTGGATGGAAGATTAGATTCTTTTAACCTGGGTTTTCAGATGTCTTGCTCGTCGAGTGTAAATTAAAGGACTTTGAACCTGAATTGTTGTTACCATGTATTTTTGGATAACCATGTCTCTGTGCAGCATGAACACTAAAGAAGCATGCAATATCTAGGTGATGAAGAATCAGGAAAGCCAATGGAAATTAGGTTATATCGTAGTACAGGCTTCACTTTACAAATTCAAGACATATTTGGGCATGGGGCAAAATTTTGGATGCCTACAGGGTATGGTGTTTTGAATTGCTCTGGAAACTTAGCTGCTTAATTCTTTTTTAGATAAAGTTAGTAGTATTGATGAGAAGCGAACAGATATTTAAATTTCGAGATAAGAAACCATCGAAATGAACAAAAAAGAACAAGAAACAGAGCTTTGACAACTAAAGAGTGTCTGAATCTCTGTGTATATCAGTCAGTGAAACACCTTAAAAGCCCTTGAACTGCACCACATGGATGCAAGGATGATGTAGGAGCTGCTGAAATCTTCTGCATTGGAGCATCTACGTGCCTTTCTTGAGCACTGTCAAACCAATTACCATGATTCTCCCTTGATTTATTCTCAATGAGTGTCATCACCACCTCCCTTCTCATACACTCATTTTATATGATCTTTTTACTCATCTAAATTTTCACCTTAATGCTCATTTTAGCTTTTACTCCATGTATTTCTTGGACATGTTACTTTGACATCGCCAGCACTACTACATACAGCTTACCTAACTATGCTTTTTAATTTTTATACAGAAATTGTCTCTAAGTTTAACAGGGATTTAGATCCCATAGCTCTCCAATTTTATCTTTCCTTTTTAACCACTTCACTCTAATACTATGAATAATGTCTCTTTAATACATAATAAAGCACATAGCTCTTGACTTTTGCATTTCCTTGATTGCATGTGGGGACCTGGATTCTCTAGATATTTGACAGCAGGCTTTTCATAGGGTAAACCAATGGGTTTCTGATTTCTAATTTATATTTATTGGATATTTCAACAATATTGAGCTAACTCTGGTACATTTTTAGAAAGGGCAGTTTTTCATTGGTCCATCATGCATTCTGTGTTGATGGCTGACTAGTGACTATCAATGGACTGTGTTTTAGTCTCAGCATGAGTGACCAGTCGATGAGAGGAAGAATACTTAATTCTATTCTTTCATTCCCATAGTCCTTTTTAGAACTGCTAGTAGCTCACACTGTGAGAAAGAGAAATTGAAGATCATAGGTACCTACTGACAATCTTCCTTGAGATCAGAAGAAAGATGTAGGCTGTAAATAGATGGAGCACCATGACCTCAAAGATTTATATGTACCATGTCAATGATCTGTTCTTGTGTCATGTGAATCAACTCTAGTGTTGGACCTGAATTGATATTATATATTTGTGTGTGTGTGTGTGGGTATAAATCAGACTTGGACTAATTTATTCGTGTGGGAAACAGTAAGCCTTGTTGTGAACAAAGAAACCACACAACCTAAACTGGAAAGCAGACGAGTTGTCAAGAAATATTGAAAGCTTATGTTTATCCTGCATTTTAAGTTTTTTCTAAATTTAATGGTGCTCTTTAATTTATTTTTCCTCTAGCTTGCCCAAATGTTCATGGCATAGGTTTTTGAAGTTTGTTCCAAACTCTTCAGTGGAAGCATGTATCTTTAGATTTTCCATGCTAGTTTTTGAGTTAGTAGCTGAGTCAATGCATCAGGAGATTCCATGTCATATCTGCATAAGTGTTTAGAATACCTGTTTATGCATATGGCTGCTCTGAATTTTGCACTTGTTATTTTTTTTTTTTTAACATTGATAAGCGAGAGATATTTATGCTTTAATTATGTCAAATTATGCCGTGATTTATTTGTGTATTTGGTTGTTCTTTGTTTGCTCGTTTCCTCCTCCTGATTCTTAGGAGGAATTGTTAACAACACTTTACGTCCTCAAATTCCCACATGGTGTGATCCGGAATGGAAATCTTTGATGGAAAGTTGTTGGTCCTCAGATCCATCAGAGAGACCCTCATTCTCAGAGATTTCTCGGAAACTGCGGAACATGGCTGCTCCAATCAACGTGAAATAATTCCAGTTCTGAGGCGGTCAATTTTCTTTTCTTGATCGTCATATTGGCAGAAAAAAAGGGGAAGTAAAAGTTAATAAATAAAAAAGACTTCTCCGTCTAATGCCACCTTACTAGTTCTGGAATATTTACAGGCTAATATTATTATTATGCAATCATGAATCTTTTATTTAATGTTGCTATGAACGAGGATTGTTCTTTTCAGAGTGCAGTTATAAGCACACCAGATTTTACCTGGAAACATACATTATACAAAGAGGGTTGTGGATGTACAAGCGGAATGTAAGTTGTCCTTTCAGAACTGATGAATCTATTGTTCATTTATCAAATAATTCTGGATCACTCCTTTCACATGAATTGGTCTCTATGGAAACAAAGTGATTTTAACTTTCTCATGCAGGTTTTTACTTGTTCGAATCGATTGAAGTCATTTACCTTGGGCAATTTCTACTATTATATGATGTTGGACCAAGTTTTTTATGAGGAGGACGTGTATATATAAGTGAAATCATAATGAAAGAGTTCCAAGCTATATCTTGAGTGAGAGAGCGTTGTATTATGCTTTGATTTTGGATGAAACTTGGAACAATTTGTTATGAACCTTTTGTATTACCTTAATTCTGTTCTTTCAAAATTACACCCAGACATGTCTTATATATGTTAAATATATGATCTGGAGATGTAAAATGTACATGATTAACGTATGAGAAGGTACTTGCATGATCACCATGATATGTGCAATCCAGCTCATGCAAACAAAGTACGATTTGATGAAGCTAGAAAAGATGTTCCTCATTTCCTAGTTCATTTGTTATTGTATTTATGTTGTTTAATTTAATCTATGTAGTTCATGGATTTTGTTTTAGTCAAAATCAAAAGAAATTGGAAAATGAAAAACTGTGTTGTTTCATGAGGGTGAAATGCATGGCTACTTTGTGCCTTTCCATATTCCGCACTTTTTTACACTACCTGGCTGTTGGATGCAAGTGAATGTGCTTCCAGCTTGAGTTTATTCCCATTCCCTGCTTAAAGGATTCAAGACATGGAAAATTGTTATGCTTGATATCTTTCAACTAGGTTTACTCTGGAGCTAATATTAGAATAGCACAGATTGGAAAATAATTCCATAAAAGTGTTCCTACTAGTTTGATTCCCAAAATCATTTGGCAGAAAAAATGGAAAAGAAAATGTTGGATGAAAGGTATCAAGCCCCATTGAGTGTTATTTAATAGGACAAATTATCTGGGGACGTTAGGTCCCGATAAATTCACTTTGTTCCTTTTTCAGTTTTTCCTATCTGAAGGTTTTTATTTTTTAAATGCAGATATCCAATTAGTCTTCGGATTAGATCATTTCCTATGTTGTGCGTTCAATATTTATTTTTTAATCAAATCAGATAAATCCAAGTTAATATGTTAAATTTATGATTTTAATTATGAGACTTTAACAATTCCATAGAAAGTAAATAGAAATACAAAAAAAAAAAAAAAAAACAAATTCAAATCAATACGTCAATCTTAATATCTAAGTCATGAAACTGAAATAACTTAATAGAAAATAAATAAAAATAAATTATGAATTATAATTTTCAAACAAATCAATATTAAAGTGAATTAAAATATTCAATTAAAAAAATACAAAAAAACTTGAGTTAACCACGATTAATCCGTTAAATCTATGACTTGGAATATAAAACTAAGATAACCTTATAGAAAACAAATTGAAATAAAGTATGAAGTCTAATTCTTAATAAATCTAATATTAAAAGATAAAATTAAAAAAAACCAAAGTATCGTGAACAATGTTTTGTGAGGAGGTGAATGATGAATTCACTTTCTTTTTTAGTTTTTGTTAACTATATAATTGACCCGTGTTACGTCATAGGCTAGGCCAATTTTTTTTAATACAAAAAAAGAATGTTTAGGTGTTTTTAGCATCAATTTTTTTTAATACATATATTTAATAAAATAAATTGAGAATTACTTGCACTAATATATGCTAAAAAGGGATCCTAATGCTAGCTATAGACTAAGTCGTGTAGTTGAGAATATATGATTATAGCTGAATTGAAAAAAAAAAAAGAAGAAATAAAGGACCAAAAAATAAAAAAATATATTTTTTTAATAAATGCTTGCCATTTCACCTCACTTTCAATTTTAGTCTCCTCACATTTTAATTTTTTGCAAACATTCAAACCAAATTCTTCTTAGCGGAATCAAGATCCAAATCAATGCCAATATTTATTTTTAGATAATGAAAACCCAAAAAAACATGAGATAACCAAATAAATCATCAAGCCCACTTATCAATCAACGTAACGTGGAAGGATAAAATTAAATTTTTTTCTTAATAACTAAAATAAAAAATAAATAAAAGGACAAACAAACAAATATATGAAACAATAGACCCCACTATATCATTGATGGGATGTGAGACTAGCTTGTGTTTTTGTTATAGACTTATGGGATGATTTTGACCATGGATGAAATAGGAGATGAGATGGATAATGGATGTTCACTGGTCTATGATAGGTAGACACATGTCATAACAATTTTTAAAGTTCAAAGTCTTAAATTAAATTTATCCAAATCTTTTCAAATTTGAATTCATTTCAATTTTGAATTCAAGTCTCTTTCACAATTTAAATTCATAGTTATTACTTATTAGTATAAATTGAATAATGTATGAGTGTTTTAGCATGGGGAAAAGTATTTGATTAAATTGGTTTAGTTCTTAGAGTCCCGGGCTATTTCGAATCTGTCCAATTTTTATTTTCAGCTAGATTCCTATTATTCTAGTAATTAAATTTTTTTCCTATTCAATAAAATTTTTCAATTTCATGCTTTGATTTTTAGGTTTGTTATAAATTGGTATCAAAGTCAATCGAGTTATGACAAATGAAATCCAAATGTTGTAATTATTGAAAAAATTTGCTAGTATGAAAAAAATAAATTTCAGAAGAACTTAACAATTACAACACATGTCAACCAAGGTAAAACATCTTATTAAAACTTAAAGAAAAAAGCCCGTAGAATCTCCTCCTAATACCCTTTTAACTTCGGTCAATAGACATCATCGACATGAAGCTAGAACACTTGTGGACAACCAAATTAAATTAACACCAATAAAGTTAGATTTTTAAAGGTCTAATGGGGAGGTCCATTGCATATTAGATTTGGGGCATCCACTTATGATAACCTTAAGAAAGCACTCATCAGCATAAAATAGGTTTCTTCAATTGAAAAGGAGAACTTAAAAGATCATACAATATTAGAACAAAATATCAGAGCAAACTTATACAAAACATATAATAGAAAGAAAACACTAGTAGACCAAAAAAGAAAGGAAATGGAATTAAAAATGAAGATTAGGTGCACCTTAAGCTCCAACCATATCATTAATTAAGTGTGCACCAGAAAAAACTTCAGAAGTTAGTTTACAAATACAATATACCATTTAAAATATAAGAATAAGGAATGTGGCTTATTGCTTGGAGCTTCTTATTGGGTCTAGAGTACATCTAACATTTCTTAATTCTCTTTTCAAGGAAATAATTAGAGAGGAGGCGATGCAGGTAGAAGTTAAGTAGAAAAACAATATAACATAAATACTATAATTGAATAGGTAAAAAAGACTCTATATATGAACTTTAAATTCACAAATAAATTGGCCAGGAAAACCTACATCCACTAGAAAACAACCTAAAGCTCGAAAACATTAATGAAAAATAAAACGGAACCATAATAAAAACAAGAAATCTAAAACAACATAGGAAAAATAACAAAATTAGCTTAAACAGTGGCATTCGGGCTTAAAACCTGATTTTGAAAGATCTAACAGTCCTAAAAAAGATGTTGTGAGATTGATATGCACAACTAAAGTTCAATTAAGTTCCCATCTTACCTCACAAACTCTTATAGAAGTTGCTTATAAACTTCACATATCTATCCAGTGTGATAGACCTAGGGATTTCATATAAACAAACCACCTTGTTGATGTAGAGTGAGCTATATAAGATACATCCACGGTCTTTTAGCGGGCTATGAAATAGGCTATCTTTGAAAACTTATAAAAAAAACAAAAATGAAATCTATAGCTTGTTCGGTATAAAGTAAACCCGACACAAAATCCATACTAACATTTAGCCACAAAGCTTTAAGAAACGATAATGAAGTGTAGAGCCTAGCATTCAATAAGACACCCTTGGACCTCTAACAATTAACACATCTTTTCACAAAGCTAGATATCTGACCTAGTAGCTTAGGCTAATAATAATGTACGGATACCAAGGCTAATTTATTATCTCGCCCTAAGTGTCCCTCACAATACAATTCATGGATGATATGCTCCCATAAAGAGCAATTTAGGATACGAAGCTATAAACCACATAATAGATAACCATTTACAAATATAAAGTTATCTCACTTCCCTCAATCCATCAACTCAACATAAATTTACTCGAATGATAAATCGTTCAAATACAGCTTTTTGAAAGCATCAAACCTTATCACCTGGGTAGATATAATAATGAGTAGAGCAACCCAACTATTAAGAGCATCAAGCACTTTGTTTAAGTTGCCCAAATGATACCTTAGTGAAAAGGTAAAATCTTATAGAAACAATACCCATTTTGTATGTTGAAGACTTAACTTATACTTTCCAATTAATATTTTAGAGTTATATAGTTTGTGATTAAGATAAACTCTTTCTACACTAAGTAATGTCGCCAATGCTTGAGACTTCTCTCTAAAAAAGCAATTGGCTGCCTATTTTAGTTAAAACAATCTGTCAATGCTTAACCCGGATGCATCATAGCTTACCTTAAAACGTTTCTTGAAATCTAGAAATGCCAATAAATAAGCATCAATCATTTCCGACTTCACTAACTAAAATTTAGATTCAGCCTTATCTATCCATTAAAAGGTGCGCCTCTTTAGACACTTTTTATAAGAGAACTCTTTGGAGTCGGCCACTCTATAATTGTATAAATCTTTGATAGATCATCTCGAACATCTTCAATAGAAACAATAAAGCCTATAAGAATAACAATACTAATGAAGAACTTACATTTTTTACGATTCACGTATAATTGCTCATTTCTCAAAGTGTAAAAAACAACACGAAAATTTCTAAATAAGACTATAGAATAGGGCTATAAATCATAATATCATCAAAGTAAACCATATCAAATTTGGCCATAAGCCTCAATACCTAATGCATGAACCTCATGAAAGTGTTGAGAGTTATTGACTTTCTTTTAGATTTAGACCTGTCCCATTGATTCATGAAAGCATCTATTATCTCATCCACATTGTCTACTTGGGTCAAATCCTCACTCCAATAATTAGAACCTTTCATTTTTATAAGCCTGATTGCATTAAAAGGAACAAATAGTTTCAAAGCTACCTTTTTTTCAATGGGAAGGACAACCCCGTCCAAAACTAAAAGCGGATTAGATCATCAAGAATGAGTCACCAGATAAAGAAAAAAAATGCAAATTATTGGTTTGATGGCATGAACAAAACAACAAGGTTGCATTCTAGTTAAAAGAAGACTAGCTCAAGGGAGATTATGCTACCTTCACCTTGTGGACAAATTTTTCTGTAAGGCAAAAGAGTGGGACGGTTTTGACCATGAATAAAAGAGGGGGCGATATGGACATTGGATGTTCATTAGTTCATGATAGCTTGACACATGGCATAACAACTTTTAAAGTTTAAAGCTATAACTAAATCGTAAATTAAATTTAATCCAAATCTTTTCTAGTTTGAATTCATTTTAAATTTGAATTCAAATATATTTTAAAATTTAAATTCCTAGTTATCAATATAAATTGAATGGTGTAGGAGTGTTTAAGCATGGAGAAAAATCTTCGATTAAATTGGTTTAGTCCAGGCTACCTTGAATTTACCTAGAAATTTGTTTTTTTTTTCCCAACTAGATCCTTATTATTCTTGTAATTTAGTCTTTTACCATTCAATAAAATTTTCCAATTTAATACTTTAATTTTTCAAGTTATAGTTTTCACTCGAAAGATATATTATTTCAATCTCTAATTGGATTTGAGATTTTCCTTTGAAAACAATCTTTCATAAGCTATATCTTTTATCTTCCTCAAAATCTGCTTTGGTGGCTGACATTGATAGATGGATCAACGGCATTTGGACATGGTCTCTGCAATGACCTCGCTCTCTGTTTCAATTTGAACAAGAGCAACTATTTCTCCTAACATCCTTATTAGAATCCAAGACTATGCTATGCTTCGGGTCGGACATGAATATTTGGATGATTAATACAAATGGCCTTTTCACAGTAAAATCTTGTTCCAATATGATGGATCGATTGCTCTACGATAGTGCCCAACCATTCCAGTCTTTAGTTTGGAGAAAATATGCCCCACCAAAAGTGCAATTATTTCTCTGGCTTCTTGTCCAAGACAAAGTGTCTATTGGAGATCTGTATGACTTCCTCACCCTTCAGGAATCAAGATGTGTATTTATAATAAAAGCTTGGAATATTTATTTCACCTTTCCATCCATTGCCACTTTGTTTGGAATCTATGGATGAAATTCCTTTCACGATGGGGTATTAGCAGTGTTTTCTCAAAATCTGTTGATGATATGTTCTATCAATGGTTTTCTATGGTGAAAGGCAAACATCAGTCTCTCATGACAACTTCTCTTTTCTTGTGTTATATGGAATTTTTGGGTTTATCAGAATGATGTCATTTTTAATGGTGCTACTCCAAACCTTTAAAGCTGTTTTTTCTCGGTCCTTCGAAGTTTCTCATTATGGTTGAGACTTGATACCAATTCTTCATACTCTACTGGCGAGGATGTTCATAACAGCTATGATGCCATTGGTTTTGAAGAAAGGAGGAGCTCAAATCAATTGTATTTTTTCTTTTGCCACCCTATTTTTCTTCCCCTGTTTCGAAACCTCTAAAGCTTGTTTTCTTTTCTTTTCTTTTCAGCTAGAACTTCTATATGCTAGGCTATTATATTTTTAGCCATTTTCTTAATAACACTCTCGACTACTATCTATATAAAAAGGATACATTATTTCAACAGTTAAACACATATTTTTTAGGTTTTGTTGATACATTGATGTTTAAATACAACCATAGCTTTTATATGAAAATAAAATTAAAAAAAGAAAGTAGTTTTAACTATTTTTTCACCCTTTTTGGAACAGTCCGTCTCATTTTAGATGCGAGAATTAATGATCAAATAAAATTCTTTAATGTGCAAAATAACATTCTTCTAACTTTTAACAAATCTTTGGCTGAAGTATGTAACGTCTTGCTACAAAAATCTGAAATTCTTGCTGTTTCATTCTTAATCCTTCTCTTGCTTGTAACATCGTGGAACCCTTGGTTCACTTGCTGGGGGTGTCTAAACGCAAGACCAGGCAGTATATTTCAGGCAGCAAGACTCTTGTTTCTGAACCAGGAGAGTTTTGTGGGTCCAATCGTACTAACTCATGTTTGATTAGACAATATATAACCTTGTTTTGATTTAATTTATTTTTGACTCTCCATAAATACATATGATATATTACTTGTGAGACATCTATTAGTAGTTTGCTTGCTAATGATTAAAACAACCGAGTCAAGAAGCATAACAGTGACATCCAAACCACCAGCTGCTCTCTCTAGAGGAAGATCCATAGGGTCAAATTATGTGACACCATCGTCCCCCACCTGACTCCGATCCCTGTACAAAACTATTCCTTACCTTATACCTAACACGCGGCTATGTCGTAGACTTTCTTGTGAAGTCAAACTTTGTACTTGCCCGTAAGATACCAACAACACTATTTCCCATCTCAAGGCAATTGCATTTGGTAGAGACCATATACAGAGGTTCCTAGGCCACAGTAAAGAAGGAACCAATCAGAATATTACAGGTTACAAATCTTGTTGTTCTGATCGTTTCGGGGCATGTTAACAAAAGGGGGAAAAAAGTTGGTGTTTTCTCCTGCTTTGACGAGAAAGAACTTGCCATGATCCATCTCTCTATTTTCATAGATCTCTATGATATAAGGTGAAATGTTCCATTGAATACTGTAATTTCGGTTGTGATACATATGATCCACAATTCATCACTTGATTTGTCTTTATATATATATATATATATATAGAAAAGTTACATCATTAAATTTTGGGATTAATATGTATATGAACTCTTCAAAATGGGATATGGAAGGCGGCAGGTTGATTTTTTCTCTTCTTTTTTCTGAATACGATCGAGAGCGCTTGGTTTCAACTCATTTTCTGATTTCTAAAACGAAGTTTCCACTAAATTTCTTAACCTAACTTCTCTTCGCATCCCCGTGTGAAATGGATCAATTTCTGCTATTTCGACTAAAATCATGCCGCCTAGGCCCCATAATTAATTGCCAATTGTGCATGCAAAACGAAAGTTTTTTCTTAAAAAAAAATGTTCATGATACGATTGGCATTGCCAGGTGCTAAGAGCCGAGTCAGTTTCTTGGACGCCAATAGCCATCGTTTGTTACTAGAAGAACAAGAAGGAAATAATTAACGAGGGTTGACAATGTTCACGAACAATTTAACTTGTAGACAGGGGCAGAGACCCACTTTGAGCTCAGCAACTGCGTCTGTTTGTAGCGTTTCTGCATTATTATACAGAAAGTGCATGGAGATAATGACGTGCAGATTGACGCATGGCTAATTAGGATTATTATAGGTTGATCAAGTCATTACTGTCTCATTCAAAGAATGCTGTGAACATACATTAGCTTGCTAGGGTTGTAGTATTAGTCCACCAATAGAATATCATTGTCAACATGGGTGACGCTATATGCTTGATCTTTCTTGGGTTTTCACTGTTCTCCTAATTCGAGGAAACATCTCAATTAATCTTATCTTTAACTGTAACGAAATGAGGTTAACTTAGGTGCAGTATTAAATAAATAAAGGAAGGCACCAAGCATCATGACTTGGAAAAGTAACATGAACACCGTTATTTCTTCTTCCTTTACAATAATTGAAACGGCAATCACCTTTTAAGTTAAAGATATCACCAACGGGGGCGTGGCTCAGTGGTGTTGGGAGCAAACTTTCCTTCCTTCGAACCTAGTTTCGAGTCCCAGTGGGAGTGGGGCTGGAAAGTTTGCTCCTTTCCTGTTTCTGGGTCCTCTCCGTGCGGTATACCTGTCACCCCCGCGGTGTCTTACCTGCTCACTAGGGCTTGCAGGATGTTCAGTGGGCCGTGGGATTAGTCGTGGTGCGCGTAAACTGGCCCGGACACCCACGTTATCAAAAAAAAAAAGATATCATGTTGGTATTTGCCACAACTCGTGTTCGGCTTTAATGGCGGTTGTATTAGCACAAAAGTCAATTGCCTAGTCTTCTATAACATCGTTTTTTATTCGTATTAGCAAAATGATTCAATAGCCTTTTGTTTTGTTGTCCTTTTTCTTCTTTTTTTTCCTTTAGGGAAGGGGGAGAGGAGGAGGTGCCGGGACGTATAGGAGGAGAACATTAATGTCAATTGAACTACAACTTATTCCCTATGTGTGTTACTTTGTTTAGTCAATAGATGGTAGCTTTTGAGCACGGGTATTAATGGCATATATAGAAATAACGATTACTCATCGACATTTTAATGTAAAAAAAAGACTCGAACACAGAAATTTCGCAAGATTGAAAGTTTCTATTCAGTGTGGCGATGAAGGTTTAAACTAATTACCTGGCCAGTCCATCTACCTCTTCAAATTATCCAAGTAAAATGAAAAGGAAATATTAAATTATTGTACATATATAGTTTAATATTTCCTTTTCATTTTACTTGGATAATTTGAAGAGGTAGATGGACTGGCCAGCTAAACCTTCATATATATATATATATATATATATATATATATATATATATGTATTCAACAATTTCAATACATCACCCATCAATAAAAAGCATTCACCCTAGAAACATTAATCAAGATGGGGCTCTGAAGAACCTATTCTTAATTAGAAAAAATATATGGACGTTATTGATGACTGAACATAAACTATCAAGAATGGAAGAGAACTGCGACCCAACAAAAAGATTAATAATTATATCATGAATATTTATTTACTAAGGCTCTATATGAGTAGGATCAATGGATATATAGACGTATATACTTGCATGAGTACTGTACTGTTCAAGTTCAAACGCGAGGCCTAACTGGTTCTGTAGAATTATAAATCTTCCTTCGCGTAATGGACTTGGAGCACCAATCAATGATTGAATCTTATATTGTATTTAGGCACTATTGATCCAAGTTTATCCTCTTGCCACCAGGACCACCCCCTTACCAGCTCTCACTAAAGAGGGTCTTAAGGTTGGGTTATTGATGGTGATATATACATAATGCAGTGTCAATGAAGAGATTCTAGGGTTGAGAGAAGGACAAACAGAAGCATGTTTTCTTCCTCCCAAGGATCCGAGTCCATTTGGTGTTAATATATTATTAAATGGGAGGGAGTGCTTTTTGAATTTGATAGTTTTCTTCTTGTTATTTCTGCCTGGTGCTGGTTCCTGGCCTCCTTTTTCTTCTTGTCCTGCTAGAAAATCCTTGTAGAAATATTAAACTAGGAAACCGAGGTCAATGAGTGGTACTTCTTCAAAAAGTCTTGAATTTTCTATTGCGTTTCTTTTGGTTTTTCTTCCCTTTGGTTTAAAAATAAAGCAATCTCCCTCTATTTTTTTATAGTAAAGAGCTAGCCAACTTGTAACGTAATAGGGTTCGGTATTAAATCAATTATACGATGAATTCTAAGATAATGAGGACCTGCTGGTGTTGTGATCAAGAAAATCTTTCGTTGATCAACCTAAACTTGATATTTTTCCTTCTCTTTTGTGGTTTGTTTTTCTCGAAAGAAGGACACCTGTAGTTTTGTTGGGTGTCTGCTTTTCTTAAGTAATATAAATTTATTGTGTTTTGGGCCATGGAGTAAGCTTTAATTAGGTGTTTTCTCTTTTCTTCGTTTTGTCATTTAAAATAAATTTATCGTAATATATAATGGCTTTGAAGATTTGTTTTGGGCATTTTGATCGTCTTTTTCAAGCTCTGAAGTTCTATTTATTAGTGCCTACTTAATATTATTAATTGGCATAGTTTATATTCATTTTAGTTTTTAATTTTACCACAACAAGTTCAAGAAGGTGCGTTTTCTTGGAAATTAATTTTCTAAGAAATGAACACGCGCGCACACTTTTAACCTCCCTTTGAAGAATGTTACTCTCATCTCTTGTTCCTGTGACTCCTTGATAACTAATACAAGAAATTGATTTTGTGGCATTTTTTAAGACAATTACATCGAATTTCTAAAGGAAATTTTTTCAATTTTCAGTGATATTTTAAGCAATATCCCTTTCTATATATGTTCAGCATTTTCTTAGATTAACTTTATATAGACCCACTATGTATATCAATTTTAGAAGCAACCATATAAACTTTTACCGACACTTGATTAAATGGAACAGCAATATACTTGACGCCATCTACGGTGCTGTTGCATGCATATATACCGTATTACCGCTAATGGTGTGTCTCCATAGTAAATACCACTAAAATTATTAAAAATCCTTTCCATGGAAACAACAAGAAATTGTTTGAAATGATATTATAAATTCCATTTGCGATAATAATTTTAACTATAAGCTTTAAATGTAACAAAATAAATAAATAAAAACTAAATCCGTGGCCAAAGTTCTGTGCAATAGGCGTAAATCATTGTGGATTATAATACTAGATTTATGTATTTATCCTTAAAAAATAAAAACCATTGAACTGTCAAACATGGGTAATTTTGTATTTCACATGGTTTATTTATTATTTTAGAATTATTAAGGGTCTTCTCTGTTATTTCCTAAATTTTACATATATTTAATTTACTTTAATACTTTTAGAAGCAAAAAATCACTTAACCATGACGATGGGTCTTTTTCATTTTTTTTTTACTTTTTTAAACACAATGTAATGATTTTATCGCTTTTAGAATTAAAATTCTCAAAACATGTTTGAAGTGGCTAATTTATCATTTCATAATAGTTTTTTTCGCAATAACTATTTGATCTTAAGGGTGATGTTGTTTTTTGATACATAAATATAATTTTTTTAAAAATAAAAAGTTGTGGATGGCATACGCCAGCTGCTCTACTATCTTCAGACGACACATGCCACTACAAGATTTCACAGTTTTA
This sequence comes from Populus tomentosa, assembly GCA_018804465.1. Taxonomy (NCBI): domain Eukaryota; kingdom Viridiplantae; phylum Streptophyta; class Magnoliopsida; order Malpighiales; family Salicaceae; genus Populus; species Populus tomentosa. The sequence goes on from CM032003.1 coordinate 10,090,701, forward strand.
CCGACGGAAATATTCCGTCGGTGTGTGACAGAACGTTCGTCGGTAAAGTATTTACCGACTATATTACCGACGAAATACGCCCGTCGGAATACCTTTTGTCGGTGATTCCACATTCCGTCGCTATATCGGTCGGTAATAAAAAAAACACATTTACCGACGGTTTTACCGACGGCCCGTGCGCGCCAAAAAAAAAAGTTTCCCGCTTGGAATATACCGACGGAATATATTCCGTCGGTGTTATGTAAATGCCGACGGACTCCTCCGTCGGCAAAAGTGTCGGTGATATTTCATACCGACCGAATAAATCCGTCTGTAAATTCGTCGGTATTTTTATACCGACGGATTATTTCCGTCGGTGAATATGTCGGTATTTTTATACCGACGGATTATTTCCGTCGGTGAGTATGTCGGTGATGGGATGACATACCTCAGACACTGTCCAATGCCGACGGATTTATTCCGTCGGTAAATCCCTGTGTAATTTTTTTTTTTAATTATTTAGAAAAAATAATATAAATTAATAGTAATACAAACCAATTATGCAAATAAAATTTATATTAAGCAACAAAAACTCAAAGTTAAATAATATTCATTACAAAATGAATGTGTTTTAAAAAAAACAATTAATATAAAGGTGGAGGAGGAGGAGGAGGAGGAGGAGGAGGGTGGGGGTTAGGCGGCCAAAAAGGATTAGGCGCACATGTTCCGCCTTGTGTCATGTTCATGACCATTTGACAAAGCTCTTCATAGGCCGCTCTTTGTTGTTCAAACTCTGCTCTGCGTTGTTCGTCCGCCAATCTGTGTTGTTCGTTCGCCAATCTTTGCTCTTCTTTGAGTTGTGTGTACGCCTCTGATAGGTGGTCGCACCTTTGCTGCAAGGCCACAAACTCCTTAGATTGGGAGCTCGATACAGATTGGGAGCTCCCACCGGTTGAAGCAGTACCGGTCGACCGCAACTTGGCAGCGGTAGTGTTGGAGAGCCCGTAAACCCGATTTTTATCGGGTCCACCTGACGATCCAGCCTCCATCCATAAATCCGGATCGAATTCCGGATGGGTCGAAGGATCATCCCCGTATCTCTCCCTCAACCGATTATTATAGATCTCCTGAAAAAAAAAATCATATTCAATTCAATAAACATAATAATAACTTACAAAATAAAATGTTGCGTTGAACAAACACACCACAAACTGTTGAGCACGGTTGTCAACGAACTGTTGCGTCCCCTTTTGGCGGTCATGACTCCGCACGTGCGTCTCCACAAACAGCTCCATAGGGCTCGGCTCACGTCCAAGAGACGTAGCCTATATATAATGAAAAAAATGTATTAACAACAAATTAATTGAACGATATATTTCATTTAAATTAATCTTACCATCCGTTTCGCATGTGCAGCAAACGGAACGGAGCCGCCGGTGTGCGTTGTAACCGAGCCATGAATTTGCCGATTCCGGTTGCCGGCACCGGACTGTGAGCGTCGAGTGAACCGCTCAGACGTCACGTGCTGAAGATAGTGCGGCCATATATCTTCCGGGATGTATATTGGTTTGAAATCCCTCCAAACCGCAACATCGTTCCAGCCTTGTAACCCCTTATTCCTCGCTGTTTTTTTTGCTTTTTTCTGGGCGTCATACCAAAAATCACGCAACCTAATTCACGCACGAAAAAATTACATTTCAAAACATAAATAATTATGTAAAAAAAAGTCGTATTGTTTTCGATGTTACCTAATTGCCGCGTGATTTTCCCACACCCTCCTCACAACACTGTCATGTTCATCGTCCCAGCAGAATCGATGTTGTATATAAAAAAATAATTTTTTAAAATGTTAATAATTTATTTACAATTATAACTTGAATTTATTAGAAATAAGCTGAAAATTATATATTAAGACGAACCTCAAATCTACGAAACCATGCATTGATTTGAGGCATCCATTCAGTATGTCTGGATATCTGACTCCATTGAAACAATGGAATCTCCATCGACGCTTTAAACGCCGATGATATTACTCGGGCGGCCTCAATGTTTGTGAACCTGAAAAGAAATGAAATTAATTTGTGATTACTTCATAAATTATGTTTTAAATTTGTTTTTTTTTATATAAAAAAAACTAAAACCTTAACAAACTTACATTGAAAGATCGTCCTTCCACTGTGCCTCGAACTGGCGGGTAAATTGATTCCGCTTCGAAGGCATGCCGCGTCTGCGATGTGAAACATCGCTGGAAGAGGCAGCATCGGTTGACGGCGCAGGTGGTGTAGGTGCCTCTTCTTGAGAGGCACCTAAGGAAACATCATCATCGCTGGTAGACGAACTTGATTCGACTGGACGACCAGCTCTGGTTTTCATTTTGCGCATCTAAACAATTTTATATTAATAATTGTAAAATAAAATTCAAAAGTTAAAAAAAAATCGGCAGCACCTCCTCTATACTGGATACTACCCAAATCCACAAACCTGCAAATATTAACAATAGCCACAACCAATCGAACCAATCTATACTAATTATTCCAACATATTCAACTATTAATCCTAAGATAAATTCAACGTCAACAATTACAATTCACAAATTAATCAATAATTATATTCAAAACAATAAAAAATATAACAAAAAATAAATTCAATAAATTCAACAAATTATACTTCAACAAATTAACAATTACAATTCAACATTAACAATTATAATTCAACAAATTCAAAAAATTCAAAAAAATTCAAATATTCAACTTTAACTAATTCTAAGTTAAATTAACTAATAACAATTCTAACAACACAACAACAACAAATATTCAATAAATTCAACAATTAAATTCAATTATTCAACAATTAAATTAACAAATATTCAACAAATTAAAAAAATTCAAAAAAAATTCAAAAAATTCAACTTTAACTAATTCTAAGTTAAATTAACTAATAACAATTCTAACAACACAACAACAAAAAATATTCAATAAATTCAACAATTAAATTCAATTATTCAACAATTAAATTAACAAATATTCAACAAATTCAAAAAATTCAAAAAATATTCAAAAAATTCAACTTTAACTAATTCTAAGTTAAATTAACTAATAACAATTCTAACAACACAACAACAAAAAATATTCAATAAATTCAACAATTAAATTCAATTATTCAACAATTAAATTAACAAATATTCAACAAATTCAAAAAATATTCAAAAAATTCAAAAAAAAAAAGGAACGAAAAATACATACCTTAATAATGTGTCAAATTCAAAACTTTATCGACATTGCAACAAAAAACACCAACACAACAAAAATAAAAACAACTAAAAATAAAATAAAATAAAATAAATTAGAAAAAAAACACATACCTTTTAATATAATGAAGATTTACAACACCAAATCTTGCTAGAGATTAAAGGTGAAAAATCTAAGGTGAAAAACGGAGGAGAAGCGAAGAAGCGGCGGGGCTGGAACTTATAGGTCAATTTTACCGACGGCATCACCGACGGAATTAACATCCGTCGGTAACAGGTCAAACTTCCGTCGGTAAAAGGTCAAAATTCCGTCGGTATTTTTCGAATTTCACCCCGAATTTTTAAAAGCCCTCCAAAATTTTCGCAGTCCGTCGGTGATTCCGTCGGTAATCTGACAAGTTCAGAGGCGCATTAATTAACGCACTTTAGGAAACACGCGGTCCGTCGGTACTTCTGTCGGTAATATGTGTAACTGACAAATTACCGACGGACCTACGCCGTCGGTAATCCCGTCGATGGTGGTGTTATGTTTTCGAGCTTACTGTGAGATACCGACGGATTGTGATCCGTCGGTATGGCCGTCGGTGATTGTGGCATTTTGTTGTAAATATTTTCGAACTCTCTGTGAGATACCGACGGATGGTTATCCATCGGTATGGACGTCGGTGATTGTGGTATTTTGTTGTAAATATTTTCGAACTCTCTGTGAGATACCGACGGATGGTGATTCGTCGGTATGGACGTCGGTGATTGTGGCATTATGCAGGAAAGGTTGTCTTTGTATTGCCTGTTTACCTTCCTGCAATAACTTAACTGATAAACTGTCTATCACATAAAACAATAACCACATTGCTTAAACAATAAATATTTTGTTTTACAAAATACATCATCAATAATCTAAATTACATGAGACAAATGTTTTTACATAGGGCTTTATTTTTATAATTAGTCGGAATTTTCTTCTTCTTCCTCATCAATTGAATTGTCATCATCTTCATCGCAATCTTCAATATGGATATCATCTTCTTCATCGACATTTGGTTGTCCGCTAGAGCTGAGAACAACATTCAACTCCTCTCCGTCAATATCAACAAGACTATCATCAAGAACTCGAAAATTTGAATTTTCTTCCAATTCAATCGAAGGAGCAACTCGATATGGTTCAACCAACTCACAAACTTGAAAGACTTCATCTTGCACAATTGTGTCTTCGTTCTCATCCTGAACAACCTCGACACGACCCCGTGGTTTCATTTTTAAAACGGACAACCAATCAACTCTTGAACGATCCTTTCTAAATGAAGGGGTGTATGTGTAATAAACTTGTTGACATTGCTTTGCGAAAACAAAGACATCGTTTATGTTGCGGAGTCTAGCTTTTGAGTTGATTTCGACCAGACCATGGTGCGGATCAACTCTGATTCCTCTGTCCGTCGTGTCATACCAATAGCATTTGAATAAAAACACTTTATTCTGCTCGCTATGATATTGCAGTTCGACGACCTCTTCTAATCTACCATAGTAGTCAACTTCTAACTGGCTACTTGTGGATCCCTTAACACAAACACCGCAGTTGTATGTCTTTCTTCCTTGCCCGTATTCTTCAGCATGGAAAACATATTCATTGACAAAATACCCGTTGTAGCACTTAACTTTTCTTTCAGGGCCGAGGCTTAGTGAAGACAATGACTTGGGCGCACTCCTTCCCATTTGATAAACCTTGTAAATATATGTAATTAAATGTACATCAATACACGGTAAATGAACGAGAATCTCGTAATGACATGCATACGTTAGAATGAGTTTGTGATAGTGCTTACATGTGTTCTGAACCATGTGGCAAGTTGTTCATCTTGTAATTGAAAGATCTGGGATTCGGTCAGCTGCGAGTTATTGGAGAGCAAATATTATTGATGTTGCCTGCAAGTGATAATGAGTGTATGATATTACAATATATAATTAACAGTATATTACTGACAAAGTTTAATTACTATTACACATATATAGACTTACTGAATAAATGGTCTCAGCTCATCACAGTTAAATAGAACATAGTTGTGTGCTTGTTTGAATTCTATTTCCGACAAATATCTTCCTCTTACGGCATTTTTAGGTGTGGGTCGTCCAGTATTGGAGAATATTGACAAGTTCCCACTGGAAGGCACTTCACCGCCATCGTCATGCCGTGGAACGCGATTGATTCTTGTTCTCAGATGAGGTTCGAAATAGTACGAGATAAATGTTGATATCTCTTCAACAATATAGGCCTCAGATATCGAAGCCTCAACATGCGCCTTGTTCTTAACCTTTTTTTTAGATTAAACAAGTACTTGCATTGAAGTACAATTCAAGTATTTTCAAATAAGAAAAACATAGAAAATACTTTAAGATATGAATTCCATTGCAACTGTAATATCTCACCGTTCGAATGGGTACATCCATCTATACTGGACCGGTCCTCCAGCTTTTGCCTCGAACGGTAGATGTATAGGGAGATGCTCCATTGAGTCAAAAAATGAAGGAGGGAATATCATCTCAAGTTTGCATAGTGTCTCGATGATATTCGTTTGAAGCATCTCAATGTGCTCAACATTCATCTTGCTGGAGCATATATCTCTGAAGAAATGACTGATCTCCGTTAGTGCATCCCATATTCCCTTTGGCAACAAATCACGAAAAGCTAATGGGATGAGTGTTTGCATAAACACGTGGCAGTCATGGCTCTTCATTCCATACAATCTGCAGTCCTCTATGTTAACAAGCCTTGATATGTTCGATGCATGTCCATCCGGGAAACGCAGACTCTTAAGCCATTTGTAGACTAGCAGTTATGCGTTTTTCTCTAACACGAAGCTTGCCCTTGGTTTTGCAACCCGTGACTCGTCATAAACCAACTCCATATTTTTACGGTTACAGTATAAAGCTATATCCAATCTAGCCTTCATGTTGTCCTTTGTCTTCCCCTTCACATCCATGACGGTGTTGAAAATATTCTCAAACACGTTCTTTTCGATGTGCATGACGTCAAGGTTATGGCGGAGAAGATTAGTCTTCCAATACGGAAGCTCCCAAAAGATACTTCGCTTTACCCAATTATGGGTCAAACCAAAACCATGAAACTTTTTCTTACCTGATTGAAGGCCAAACACAATGTCACCGTACTCTGATACAACATGATGCAATTCTTCACCAGAAAGACGCGGGGATGCAACATCTTTTTCAACTCTACCAACAAAGAAATCTTTTCTGTTCTTTCTGAACCTGTGATTAAGTGGCAAGAAGCAACGGTGACAGTCAAAAAAAGAAGCTTTACCTCCGTTTGCTAGCGTGAATGCCTTGTTGTTTTCCATGCAGTATGGACATGCGAGTTTCCCATGCGTGCTCCAACCAGAAAGCATTCCATAAGCTGGAAAATCACTGATAGTCCACATCAAAGCCGCCCTCATAAGGAAATTTTGTTTCCTAGATATATCATAAGTCAGAGATCCAGAGGACCACAACTGCGCCAGCTCATCTATCAACAGTCGAAGACAAACATCTATATTCCGCCCCGGGCTGCTTGGACCGGGTATGACAGTAGATAGAAACATGAACTCCGGCCTCATACACATTCCCGGTGGCAAGTTATAAACTGTGAGAATGACCGGCCAACAAGAATAGGGAGCAGCAAATGACCCAAATGGGTTGAACCCGTCTGTACACAACCCAAGTCGAACATTCCTTGATTCAGCATAAAAGTCAGGATGAACACTGTTAAAGCGTTTCCACGCTTCACCGTCAGAAGGATGCACCATCACACCATCAACGACATCGTGTGTTTGGTGCCATGTCATGTGCTCAGCAGTCCTTGGTGACATAAATAACCTCTGCAGTCTAGGTGTGATCGGGAAATATCTAAGTTTTTTATATGCCACTAGAGTCTTCCCCCTGCCAGTTCTGAGTTTGTAACGGGAATGCCCGCATGTCATGCACTCGGTCATCACAGCATTTTCAAGGTAGTATAACATGCAGAAGTTAGGGCACATGTCAATTTTCTGGTATCCTAAACCGAGGGGTTTCATCATGGACTTCGCAGCATAGAAGTTCTCTTTGAGCCTGTTCCCTTCTGGTAAAATGCTTCTTGCCCAATCAATAATTTTATCATACCCGGCCTCACTCAACCCGTGATCTGACTTGATGGTGAACACCTGTGCCACAGCCGATAATTTACTGTGGTTTGTGCAGCCATCCCATAATGGTTCGTCAGAATCTTTCAACAAATCAAAAAACCTAGCTGCCTCTGCATTAGGTTCTTCTTCTACGATTGGACATTGATTGACATTATCTTGATTCATTCTCATTGCATCCATAACCATGTTTCTGTAAGGATTAGTGTTGTCATTTGCCGCTTCATGCACGTTGCTAGCACTAGAAGTTGACCCAACCACCGTTTCTCCCATTCTCCTATTACTAACAAATACCTCTCCATGTGCATACCAACACTCGTAATCCTCCACAAACCCTTTGTGTAGAAGATGCATCATTACAACATCTGGATGCAGATACTTTTTATTTTGACACTTCTTGCATGGACACCTAATACCGCCTCTAGTAAAATTTCTGGGAATAGATGTTGCGAAATTAATAAAACCCTAAACCCCGTTACAATAATCCATCCTCCGCAATCCTTGGGGTGAATCTAGATACATCCATGAACGATCATCCATGACTTCTATCGAACCTCTATAAAAAGGACCCATTAATTAAGCAAGCTCTTAATTATTTCAAAACACAACATGTAATTCGGTAATTCTACAAATTAAGTTTTAACAATTTTCAAACAAATACAATCTTATAAAATCTAAAACAAACCATAACAAGTATAAAATTATACATTCATATACTACAAGTTTGTTTGAGAAATAACAATAAAACATGTACATCTACTAAAAAAAAATAATACATATACTAAAAAAACAATAAAATTAACATTTAAATGTTAAAATTTTAAAAGATAGAATTACTTACAAAAAATGATAAAATTCGTCGGTAAATCAGAACACGAATGCTGTGACCACAAAACAAATACAACTTGTTGTGCTGAGATGAGAAAGATTTTTGTTTTGGGGCGAGGAGGGGCTGGTTATTTTGCAGATGGGGAGGGTTAGGATTAGGAAGAAGAAGGAGAAATGGGGGAGGATAGTGTCGGCAGGGGGGACATATATTCACTTTTGCCGCCGGACTTACCGACGGTATGTATTCCGTCGGTGAATCCGTCGGCAACACCGTCGGTAATTCTGACGGGCAATCGACACGTCACCGCACGGACCTGCTATTCAAATCCCTCGGTGATTCCGTCGGTATTTTTAACGGTGCACCCGTCACGTCACCGGTACGGATCTTGCATTTCAAATCCGTCGGTATTTTTTGACGGTGAATAGGTCCCATCACGCGTACGGGCCCCAGTTTTTAATTCCGTCGGTGATTCCGTCGGAAAAATCACCCGCCAAAACCTCCGCGCCACTGCCCGCCCTTTTTTCATTGATTCTGAATTTTCGGTCGGTAATTCGGTCGGTAAGTACCGACGGACATAGTCCGTCGGTAATTACCGACCTAATTACTGACGAATATTTTCCGTCGGTGATTTCGGCCGAAAAATACCGACAGAAAAAATTCCGTCGGTATGTCCGTTGGTATTTAGCGATTTTCTGGTAGTGTGCGACTAACTCTAGTGGTGGAAATATTTGTTTCGTTGTGTCATTTGATATGTCTCGGTGTTTTCTTTTTACTTGGGTGATGCATGTAATTTGTTTTTTTATTTTCCCCTTCATTTCTCTCTCCTGTACCTCGGTTTGCCTGCTGCCTAAGAAGAAAATCATGGTATTCCTTTAAATTTTTTTCCCTTTTAGATTCAATCCTTATTCTTTGAATTATAAATGTTATATGTGAAAAAGTCACTTTAAATTGGAAATTTTCTTTAATTTTATCCCCCTTCAATTGGTTCTTATTCTTTTGATTTGATATGGTTTATAAATTTTATTTATTTCTTGAGATTTCATTCTCATTCCTCTTTTTTTTTCATGTATAGTCCTCATTTCTTTGATTTTTTTTTCTTTTCAATTTTATCCTTTAAAATTAAATTTGTAGGGATTTTAGTTTATTTCTTGAGTCCAAGTTTGAGATTTCACGAGTTATGATTTTACAAGATTAACCATGGTTTAGAGGATTTGCCTGAGTTTTCTATATATATATATATATCCCGCCTTTTTTTTTATCTATAAAATTTTATCCCGCCTCAAGGCACTACGCCGACCACTAATATAGGTTCACTTAAGTGTTTTTTTTTAATTAATTTTGTTTCTCATATTCAGCCTTCAATATTTGGTTCATTATAATTGAGCTCCCTCCCTTTTTTTTTTTTGCTATGAATTCCATGGTTTTATCACAATTTCATACCCATGTATTCATCAACAATCCTCTCACCTTGTCTTAATATATGGATTCATTAGTAAAAATCCTAAATGTTTGCAAAACAAAAGAAAGTGATCCTTCGTGTTTTCCCAATCTCTAATTTTCTATTTGTCTTGTCTTTCTTGAGACCTCTTCAATTGCTCCCACTTAGCAGAAGCTCAACCTTTCAATCTGATGGAAATTAACTAGCTTTGTCCTTATCCATTTTATGACTTAATTGCACTTAAATATCCTCTCCACTTCATTAAACTAATTGATGAACTCCTTTATCTATAAGGTTTCTATGAACTCAGAAAGTTTTATCCAAAACCCTAAATCTTCATAATACTTATTTAGATTAAAAGGTTGTCTCCTCTACTCGTGCCTTTAAAATAGGTTTTCAAAGCTTGCCATGGATCCATGATCACTTGCAATCTCTTAAGCTCCTCATATTCACCAACTAACAAGTTAATTCTATAATTTATCTTAGATCTTAGCATATCTTCTATCATTATTTCTTGAACATCTTTCTTTTTTAAAGGGGAATCTCATCATCCTTATTTACTATACAAGCACGCTCTATTCTGCAATCTCTTTCAACCATGGTTACTCAATAACATACAAAAACTAACCACCAATAATCATTGAGTTCGAATGCCAAATAATATAGACGAAAACAACATAAAAAATACAACAAGCATGAAAAGATAAAATTATGCCGAAAAAAGGGTTTCAACCATAAGCACCCTAATTTAAACTTTTATTACTCAATATTCTCTTTAATAAAAACTGAGTATTACAGTTGTCAGAAGCTACTTATATACTAGCAAATACAAATCCTAAATAGTAACTTTTGGGCCTAACTTGGGGGGTTTTATTTACCTTTGATGGCTACAAAACTTTAACCACATGTGAAATAGGGTTTCTAAAATCCTATAAAATTTTAGTCTAATTCAACAATCAAATTAAAAATTATACTCATTATCATAAGACTACACATTTAAGCAAAATCTCTACCATCAAGTTTGATTCCAATCCTGTCAAAGGCGAAATGGTAATTAGCAGTATCCTTCTTTAGTTTGGCCAAAAAGCTACTCTCAACCTAATAACTTAAACTTTTAGGTAAGATTCTAAAATTTGATTTATATTATTTTCTAACACACTCTCTCAAATGAAAGTCTTTTGGGCTTGAAACTTACACATGCTCACATTACCTTGTGCTTGATTTTTATCAAATAAATGGAGGTGGTGAGATTCGAGCTCGTGACCACTTGGTTATTAAAGCTCTGATACTATGTCAAAGAACCATCTAAACCTAATAACTTAAACTGTTAAGTAAGGTCTCAAGATATAATTTATATTATTCTTATATATATATATATATATATATAGCTGAACATTATTTGTCCCAACACATGCTCTTATTATACCATTTGATTGCAGTTCTCCAGGAAGGTAATTTTATCCCATGAAACTTCTAAGATAAACATGTGTAAGTCAATCGCGACACTCGAAACAGGTTCAATTCATAAAATGATGGCCTGTAATATAATTTAGTACACAGAACATTAATATTTTAAGGTGGATAATAATGGAACCTTTCGAGGATATTTCTTATGATACTTACCTGTAGCACAATGTGTTCAAACAATAAACTAATCAACCTGGAAAAAAAGTAGTGTAATATAAAATTATAAAGTTGAAGAAATTTGTGTTGCATTTTGTCTAGTTGCATGTATACTTAAATATGGATGAGCGAACTAATCCAAAAAGGAAGAGAGAGTTAGAGACCTAGCAAGCAGAAAAATAAACCCTAAGGAAAAACGAAATGGGGGTTGAATTTTTAAGAGGAGGAGAGGGGAGGGTGAGTTGTAAGACTTTTTGTCGTAATAAGCATAACATCACCCACTATTCCTGCCTATAAATCTTGGTTCATCCTTTCCCAATCTTCCCCAACAATCTTAGACAGCTTTCAAAGAGTTTCTTGCTTAGAGAAAGAGAATAAGAAGAAAGCGTAGCTAGAGAGATGGGTCGAGCTCCTTGTTGTGATAAAAACAATGTGAAAAAGGGACCATGGTCACCAGAAGAGGATGCTAAGCTTAAGGCTTATATTGACCAGTTTGGTACTGGAGGAAACTGGATTGCACTTCCTCAAAAAGTTGGTAAATATCTATCTCTATCTCTCTCTCTCTCTCTCTCTCTCTATATATATATATATATATATATATATATATTTATTTATTTTTTGCTGAAAGGAAATATGTTCTTTCAAGACTAGCTCTCTTTGATTTTTGTTTAGGAGGTGAACTAGAATTATTTGTTTGACCTGTTGATGGAATTGATTTGATTATAGGGCTTAAGAGATGCGGAAAAAGTTGCAGACTGAGATGGTTGAATTACTTGAGGCCTAATATCAAGCATGGTGGATTCTCTGAAGAAGAAGACAATATCATCTGCAGCCTCTACATAAGTATTGGCAGCAGGTACCCTCTCTCTCTCTCTCTCTCTCTCTCAGTTTTTCCCATATAACTGAACATGCACTGCTTTGTCCTTTTTTTCTTTGTCAATGATGCTAGTGCTTAAGATAGTGAATTCCATCGATCTTGCAGATTCGTATCTTAGTTGTAGGGTTTATTCTTTTGTTTGGATTCCTCTTCGTTTTTTTTTTTTATTATTTCTTGGGAGTGACAAATGATATAATTCAAATTCCTTGTGCAATTAAAATAGGTGGTCCATAATTGCTGCACAATTACCGGGAAGAACAGATAACGATATCAAGAACTATTGGAACACAAGACTGAAGAAGAAGCTACTTGGAAGGCGCAAACAATCTAGCAACAATCGGCTATCATCCACGAATCCAGATGCCAATGGCGTAGAAGATAGCTCATCTTCACAGGCCTTAAGCAACTCAGCACTTGAAAGGCTCCAGCTGCATATGCAGCTTCAAAGCCTTCAAAACCCTATCTCTTTCTACAACAATCCTGCACTGTGGCCCAAGTTGCATCCTTTCCAAGAGAAGATTCTTCTTCAATCTTTGAGTGAAATCTCTAACCCTCTTATGCAATATGCCTTCCCCAGTACTCAACAAGGGGATGCGCAAAAGGTTGATATCTATGGGCAGCTAGTGGATCCCGACACACTTGATCAACAAGGTCATCCAAAATTCAGCAATTCAAACGTAGTCAGCTTGGAGAATTCTTTGAATGTTATAACATCCTCGGACAGTCCTCTTCCCTTCACCCATGGTAAAAATGTAATGGACTTGACTATTGTGCCGGGAGCAGGCATGGCAGACCAATCTGATGCAGCGGTCCAGCCTGTCTCAAATTTCCAATCTGAGCTCGAAAACTTTCTCAACAACAAAACATCAGGTCTTACTGCACCGGGGGATCAGATTGGTGAATTTGATTGTTTCAAAGAAATGAATGGTTCTAGGGACAGCATGAATTGGTGGTCTAATGACTTTGAGACAAAATCAGCCTCCTCAAATTCTTGGGATTCCACTTCTGCTCTTCAGTCTGAAGGGATGTTTCAAGATTATGAATTAGGTTATAATATGTAATCTCCAAAAAAAAAAAAAAACACAGAAGGAAATATTCGGGAGTGGTATGAGCTTATTTCTTAAGATGTGGAAGAAAGACAGAGGTCTATTGGCTGCAGGTTTTGTAAATTGTGTGAATAATAATAGTAATGTCCTGTTCAGAATATTTTCATATCAAAGTTTCTGTTGCTTTATTTCCTGCTGTATATGCAGCTCAGTTTTATATATGTGCTATGAATTTACAGATGAAAAATCCCCACAAGAAAGAAAAAACGATTTGAACTTTTTCTTGGTTCCTTAAGTCATCTATAAGCAGTTCTCTTGGCTACAACTTAATTATAAATGATATCACTCCATTAATTCTGCTTAAGTTTCTGTAGTTTTTCCCTTCCTTACCCCATTAGGAGGTAAGTTCTTGGGCGTGGGAGTGCAACTACCACTTGTTCTATCTTCTTCCCTCTGGTTTCTGTGTTTTGAGGTCTCTTGGTTTCCAGTTATTGAGCTGCATGTCACAGAGAGTTTTTGTCTGTTTAAGAATGAAGGATTTTATTTATGATTTGTCAACATCTATCAAGGGATTAAAGGCAGGGATTTGAGGGTGTTATACAATAGACAACAAGATAACAGCAGGCTCGACGTCGGCCAGGAAATTATATTACATTAAATTGCTGCACCTGCTTGATTAGTATAATTTAACGGTTTGGACTTTGGACTTGCTAGGTTCTTTCATGGGCTTTTTGCCCGTGTAATTTATGGATTCTTTAACCCATCATGTATAATTGGTTAATAATTTAATTATAATATTGTTTTTATATTGTTTTCATCATTATAATTATGTTTATATTGTTTTTAAAATACTTAAACCAACATTTGTTTAATTTTTATAGCACTTTATTCCTTCTAATTCTTGGTATCAATGTTTGATCCTTTTATTAGATATTTCCTATCCTAAAACTAAAAGAAAAGGATAATAAAAAAAATTATAAATAAAAAATTGATCAAATCCAAATTCTTAATAACTCTTGATTTTTGAAATAAATACTATAGTATCACTTGTTTTTATAATTTTATTAGGGCAAAATTATATTTAGCATCACCTACTTTAGTTTGAAAAATTACCATTTACATTTTAAATTACTTTTTTTTTCAAACATAACAAATAACCATACTACTCGTATATATAATATATTAAAAATATAGAATTTCATTCTTTAAACATGATTTTTCTATTCAGATACAATTTCTTTCTCTTATACAATTAAAACAAAGGTTTTAAACCCAATAAAAAATTAATCTAATGTTATCCCTTTCCTTCTCTCTTTATGCTCCCACACAGTCTATTATGTAGTTTGTTGGGATTGAAACGAAAATACATAATTGAGAGTTGAAAGCATATCGCCATAAGGATATGGAATAGGGACATCCACTTGAGGAATCATACCCTTCTAGTTCAAAAGAAGAAGAAGAAGAAGAAGAAAGGATTCATTGAATTGTGCCTTTTCTGTTGGCCTTGACACAGGGTTCTTTGACACCCCAAATTTCTTGACAGCTAGACTTTGTGCTCGCGAGCTTCGAAGTTGATGGAAGGTTGAATTAATCTTGGGAGCTTATGAAAGCAGTTTCACCAATGGCTGAAGTCCTTCGCGTAGGGCTAGATCTTCTTTTTTTTGTTTGTTTCTTCACGCACGATGTTGTATTCATGGAATTATTAAGAAAAAAACCCAGCATGCTAAAAAATAATTGCTTTATAATATTTATAGTTTTAGTTTAAATAATAAAACAACTGAAATCTTGCCCTTTCAATTTTATTTTCTAGCTCTGACCCTGCTTAGACATGTATTTAGAGTCCAATGAAGTTGCAGATGAGTCCGAAAAAAATAAGAGGCTATAAGCCGAGATTATGAGCTCATAAACTGGATGTAATTTTGCTTGATGGAAGTTTCCAGCCACCATCTTAATGACCGCTTCTGTTAATCAATAAATTTCGATTTTTATAAAAAAAAAATAAGTGGAACAGGAAATAATAAAAAGAGCTGATTGAGTACATTAGGTACGTGTCAGGATAGAAACTTTGCAGCTAGCGATCGTCAATCGCCCATGTAATAAGCTAAAATTGCTGCCAGATTTTGGTTTCTGGTTACAAAGCGAGGGCTTCCATAACATAAACTTCAAAATCCAAATTACAAGTAAATCGTAAATTCGAAAAACAAATGATTTTATACTCCATGATATTACCCTCGGAAAAACAATTTCTTGGAATTTTCATCTCACACTACTTGGTGACAACCTCTAGCAGTGCTTCGAAGTTTTTCGAAGAGCTGCCATTTGACACTGCATCAAAAGCAAGATCTTGGAGGTGCTCAACGTTCTTCCGCATTTGTTCTCCTTCTTCGGTTGACAAGATAAGTTTTATAGCTTTGGTTACTCCATCTTTAGTTATCGTCCCTCCTTCAATCCCAACACCAATTTTCCATATAGCCTCTACAGTCCTTGTGTTCAAGGCTTGATCCCCGAAGAAAGGCCTACAAATCATGGGCACGCATCCAACAATACTCTCTGAAATCGAATTCCATCCAGCATGTGTAAGAAACACCCCAGTTGCTTTGTGTTGCAAGACTTTTAACTGTGGACTCCATGAGACTACTTTTCCCTTCTCCTTAGTCCTTTCTAAGAACCCTTCAGGCAATTTTGCCTCAGGATTTTCTCTAAATGACCAAAGAAATGGCGAATCGCATTCCTCTAGTGCTTCTGCTAACTCTGCTAGCTCATGAGGTGGTGGCATTATCATACTTCCAAAACAAACGTACAAGACTGAGCCTCGTTTCTGCTTGTCCAGCCACTCTAGGCAACATTGTGGATCGGACATAAAAGGATCTGGAGATGTCAGCACTAAGGGACCAACTTCAAGAAAATTATGAAGCCTTGACTGGAGCTGATTCACCACATCAGGGTCTAATTTCTCCCACGAGCTTAATACACCAGCAGCTGCTCGTGGTAACATTTTTCCCATTTTATACAACATTGCTGGGATTCCTGGTTTTGCGTCTTCATAGAGCAGTTCTTTAGGTATATCAGCAGCTCGTATTTCAGAAAAACCTGGAAGAAAGTCCATGGTTCTATCTTCCGGTACTCCTTCAAAAATGAAACATGAAATTAAATAGCTAACAGACAAGCAAGAAGGACGTAGAAAGTAAGCTAAGCAGAGAATGAAAGAAAAACATTTCATTTAAACTTACAATTGTATGGTTTAGGCCATTTTCACTCAAGTATTTGAGCTAAATTGGATCATAAAAATTAATAAGGAAATAAAAGGGTCACATGGTTCACTGCAGAGATTTTGCATCTTTGAAACGCTCTTGAATTCACTTGTTAGCCATGGAAAAGGTAATCCTTCATGCTTAACTTTACTGTCTCATATCAAATGCTACAGAGGAGTATCCCCTTGATCTAAAATCATTACCATTATTAAGACGGCTACATGTTCTGTTCAAATATCCTTCACTTAAGAGGATAAGGCCATGCCTAGTTTTAGCAAGGCCCAGGTCTAGGTTCTAATTTCTTACCCTAAATTTAGTGTGTTCATTAATAAATCAACTTTCTTTACAATTTAGGCCCAAGTCTAGATTCTAATTTCTTAACCTAAATTTAGTGTTTTCATTAATAAATCGGCTTTCTTTACAATTTATTTGGAATAATTCTATACTTATATTAAATTTAATTAGAGTGTTTGACTTAAATTTGATTGATAAATAAATTGAATTCACATATTTGTATAAGATAAAATCCAATTCATTTTATTTCTTATATTATTCTTATTATATTCATCTTTTTTTAAAAAAAATAGAAAAATTAGTTTTAACATTAATTTTTTTTAGTTGTAAATTAGAAGGGTTGATCTCTTATTTATTTTTATAGTGATTTTAGAGATTGAATTCTATTTAGAATCAATTCTTAACAATTAAAAAAATTTCAAATATAAGATTTCATTAAAATCTTTTAATTAAATTTAATTCAGAAAATTTCAAACATGTTATTTTTTTTTAAGAGACCTTTATACCCCACAAGTTCTCTTATGTAATTTGTTTTCACTTATATGTATTTTGGTTGGGTTTTTACTTCATAAATTTTTTAAAAAATATATATGAAAGAGTTATTATCATATGGTTTTATTCTTGTTAATATATAAAATTCTTGAAAAAGGTCTAGAGCACCTCATTAAGCTAACGAACATTAAGATTTCATAATTAAAATTTTGATTTTCATATATGAAGAATAATATTTTCTACTTTAATAATCATAATTTTATTTGAATTTAATCATGATTTACTATAATGGTAACATAAGAAAAGGTATATTACAATTATAAATTATTTTACAAGAGAGAAAACTAAGAAGTTCAAAAAAATTATTTTGAAAAGTATTTTTACAAAAACTAAACGTGAAGAAAATAAATTCAAACAATTTAAATGATACTTTCTTAGAATATATGAAGAGAGGGCAATACAGACAGCACAATTAAACATGATTTTCTTTTGAAAAATAAATTTATTGATCTTAAAAGATTATAACAGAATTTATTGATAATTTTTTATTTCAAGTAAACTTATTAGTAAGTATGTTCCACTTACCAAGCCATTCATACCATACTTAATGTAAAATTGACCCGAAAAACAACTATAATTTATTCTGCAAATAATGTTATTTCTACCTCAAAATTAGTGGAGAAGAGAACTTCAAGATATCTTATTGGATCAGTGTCAGCAAATTTAATTTGCTTACGCACTTTTTCTTTATGCGGATCCAAACCCTAATATGGGGCCGGATTCTTTTCCTGAAAATCAAAATTGTGCCTTTTATTTCTTTTCACAATTGATTTATTTTTACTTTGATCGATGTGATATCCATGTGGATGACAATTGAATGCATAACGACTATATGAATGAATATAAACCCTTAAAATAAGAAACAAAGCTTGAAATCATGTAAATTCGAACATATACTTTATGATCCTACCGTCAAAAACCTTACCATCGCCTCCCATTTTCTGGCGGACTAGATCGGTTTCAAGATGCAAAAGGAGGGGACGAGGTCCAGCAGTCCAAAGTGGCACCCATGGTACGTGTAATTCGAGTGCAATATCCGCCCCAAACCAAAAGAATGCATCACTGATGATGCAAGTAATTTCCCTCCCAATAACCTGCACGGCCACCTCCATGGCTTGCTTAAAATTCCCGGGGACCGCCTTCAAAAAGTACTCCACCCGCTCATGGGGATTTGCAAATGAAATCATGTAATCCTCAGGTAAACCATCGTTTACATTGTAGGGTTTTATGCTTTCGATCCTCCCTTGATTTGAGAAAATTTTGTTATTGGATTCTCTTGTGCTAAAGAATGAAAACTTCGCTTGCGGAGCCATCGTGGATAGCCTCCTAATGAGGGAAAAGAGTGGAGCAGCGTGGGTGGCAAACGGGAATGCTAGCACAGCAATGTGTTTCAAGTCGTTTTTTGCTTCTGACATGGTGATTTAGCTTGGTGTTCTAATGGATACTGTTTAGTTTTATGCCCTGTGTTTTCATGCACAATGTGCTTCAGATATTGGTGAGCATTTGATGGAGTAGTTGTTACAGAGGAGAAATTAATGAAGATCTAGAGGTTGATGGCGGATTGAAGGGGAAGGTTGATTGTGTGTGTGTGACTATCTTTAGGGGGGAGGTGCTAACGTGCGCGCCTAAGAGTTTGCAACAAGTGAAAGGTGGATATGGACGAGCACAGAAATAGCTTGGTATATATAGAGTATTTAGCGGCTTGAAATGGCCTCGCCTTAATTTTTCTGCTCAACAAAGTTTAACAACCTTTTTACCCAAAATAAGATTATTTTTTTAAAAAATAATTTAACCATGAAGAGGTGCGTTTTATCTTATGAACTAAAATAAGATGCTTTATATCATGTAAGATCCAACATATAAATACATTATTTACAGTTATCTATTTTTTAACATGTTTGAATCTTGTCATGTCATCCAAGTTTTTGTTTTTTTATGCTGTGTAGTTCTTAATTAAATGATGATATGGGACAATTGAATTTATAACAAATATATTATTTAAATCAAAATTGTATTTTTTTAATGTTTATATTTCTTTAATGTTATAAATATTAATAATTATACCATAAATATCATATAATTTTTCAATCTTATAGAACTAATTTATTTATACATTGACTAAATTATAAAACCTTGAAAAAATAAATATCCTTTTAAATGAAAAACTTTCAAAATGTTCATCTTAAATTATATGACTTTTTTAAATGCTCTTAGTACAAGTTAGGGTTGTGTTATTGTTAAAAAATTATCTTAATCTAAAAATTTAAAATTTTAGGTGAGATCTCAAGATATAATTTATATTATTTTTTAACACACCTCATTAAATTAAAGCTTTTTGAACTTGAAATTTACACATATTCATACTAATTTGTATTTAATTTTATCAAATAAATAAGAAGTGAAATTTAAACTCATGACTGCTTGGTTATCAAGGTTTTGATACCATATTAAAAAATCAATTCAACTCAAAAGTTTAATCTTTTAAGTTGAGATGGTTCTTTAAAAATCATGAATAAAAAGATTAATATACAAATGTCAAAAATTAATACACAAGTACCCATGGATTTAATAAAAATTTTATTAAATCCATGATATATGCAAAATATAAAAATTATTTTCATTAAAAAAGTTTTGGTGATTTCAAGAAATGCTAAACCATGCAATATATTTTTTTATATTTTTTTTATTAAAATTACAATCATGAATTTTTTGGAGAAACTTGGCCATACAATTTAAAACATAAATGCATTTTTTTTAAAAAAAAAATTGCTTTTATTTTTTTAAAAAAACAAAAACTAGCTTATTTAATACCGGAAAAATATCTTATGTATAAATTCATAATTTAAAATATTAAATTTAAAAGGATAAAAAAATAAAATGAAAAATACAAAATTAATTACAAAATAGTCCTTCAAAAATCTGATAAATAATTAAAATTAAACTGGGATGTGTATGGAAAATTACATTTACTGTTGCTCTTGGTTTGCTTCCATCAAGAAACTAAAGGTGAACTGCTTTGTTTTTATATATTCTGCCCGTCGATTTATATGTTTTTGGCCTGGTTTTAATTAATGCATGTCTTTTGGAATGAATTCCTTCAAGTCTTTGTCCGATCCTTGTCTGAAGACATACGAAACATGATATACTTGCAAGATTTCGATCGACCATCGGTCTTTGTTGGGCTGGCTTTAAAGTGCTTAGATTTTTTATTTTTTATTTTTAGTTTAATATGGGTATCCAAATCAGCTTGCGCGTACCTCGACTAATCTCACGGGTCCTGAAATTAACGACCATGTAAGTCTCTAGTGACCATCATATAAGCAACTTAAAACTCAAACCTAAAACCACAAAAAAAAAAAAAATCTCTTGATCCTAAATTTTTATTACTAGACCACTATCTAGATACTTAGATTTATTTAGCACGATCCATGAGCTTGGATTTTCTTTGATGAATGTTAGCTATAGGCTTCATTAATTTGGGCTAAATTTTTTGGGTTGTATTCAAGGGTTTAGTGGGTTTGGGTTAAGTATATAAATATTCAAGAAAAATAATTAAAAAAAAAATAAAAGCACATATAATAAAAAAATCAAATTTATGTTAGTATATATTTAGCATCACGGCCAAGTCATTATTAAAAGTTATTTTTGTATATTTTTATCTTTGTAATTTTTTTTTTTTTGCAAAGACAAGTTTTGGTTTCTCACATTCTTCTTTATACATTGATAAAAATACTTTTTAGTAGAAAAATCTAAAATAAAATTTTTTTACATCAGTGTATTAAAATAATCTGAAAATATCAAAAAAATATTAATTAAAAAGAACTCGATCTTTACAAATAACCAAATCAACGAGTTTTTTATTTTTAGAAATCAACATTAAATTTTTCATAAAATGATTGGAAATTAAGTAAAAAAAATGATTAGCTAAAACATAATAAATAAAAGCAATTAAAAAAATAAATTTAAGAGAAAACACATAGTAAATATAAACTTTCATAAGAAAGGATACTGTAATGTTAACATCGGTTTTTCCTTAAACATAACTAATAATTTATCTGAATCTTTGAGACCACTGTATATTTTAGAATCGTTGGTTCTTTTTAATTACTGCGTGACCACTCATAATTTTCCACGATATATATTTCTCCTTACCAATCACAAGGAGTCCTGGCCGACATCCGCTGAATAACAGTTCCACAAACCATTTATATGTCTAACTAGTTCAGAATACTTATCTTTAAAAGACTTTCTCATAAAAAAACAATACCAAGATTAACTCATATAATCCATGATCATCATTCTTTGCATGAAAAGAAAACTCCATATTTAGATTTGTATGAAGGAAACAGTAGCATGAGATTCTTAACCTGATCTGTCACAAGGTTTGGACATAATTTTGATATCTTACAACAATCAAGGAAACATGAACTTATATCTTACACAGGCCATTTTTTATTCAAGCACATCAGTTAAAAAAAGTCAACATTCATGTCATGATGTGCAGACTTAAACTTAAGACTGGAAAACAAACTTGTAGTAAAAGATGTAAATAGGAGATGGATAATAAAGATATACCTATGATATCCACTGTAACTTGCCATGTCTCTTCCTCCTAATAGTCAAATCCTCGGTTTCTAAAAGTAACCTTCTTGGATGATCTGGAACCCGGGAACTCTAATTGCTTTGAGTTTACAATATGAAGAAGATGGCCTTTTTGGTGTTTGTATGATGGGGGTTTCCACTGTTAATGTTTGGGGGGATCTAAAATTGGATTGTGATAATTGTCTTTTTTTTATATATATAATATTTATAGTATAAAGTCTTGTAAGGAACTTTAAAAAATAAATTTGTAAGGAAAAGAAAAGTGTAAAAATATCCCTCGGTTGAGAGAAAAATTCGTTGGAAAATTTTGATATTAACAAATCAAGAGAATTATCTCTGTAGATGTTTCAAAACTCAATTATTTTAAAAATCAATGATTTTTTTTTTTTTTTGAAAATAGTGCTGTTATTCAAGCAAGATGTCCGTTGTGTAAAAAATATTTAGAATTTTTCCATGTATGGTTGATGATTGAGTGACCTACATATGTGATATGTGATCAAGTGACGTGGCCTGTAGGTCGTGATCTGGTGACCTCCTCATAGCCCATAATCAGGTGATCTATCTGTAATTTATAATTAGGCAACCTGTTTATAATCTATGATGGAGTGATTTCTTCATAGTTTATGATTGAGTAACCTGAGTGCTGACAGTTTGCTATTAAAATTGGTACATGAAAGCAAAGCCATCTCAAGCCAGAAATGAAATCTCAGCAAAGAATCTCACGTGATGCAAAATCATATTTCAAGATGACCTTTGCATTCAAGGCACCCAAGGAAAGCCTAACCACTGCAGAAGTAATGCTTCTCTCTAGAAAGTTACCCTTCTTATTCTGGGGAGCATCCGGATATTTTCTGGGTTTTGAGCTAAGAAAAAAAGACAAGAAGGGAAAAAAAAAAAAAAAACACCACCTCGGGTGGGGTCCTTCGTCCTCAGGCTTTTGTCAATGAAAATTGGGAGGAAGCGGTGAAAACACTACCAAGGAAAGTTTTAAAATCCGATCTGATAGCCAGCATAAATTAAGATCCGGATTTCAAATTTTAATTAGGTCACTAGATTTTGACCAGGTCATTAGGTTGTTCGGGTTAATTTTATTTTTTTTTAAATCAAAACTATGTCGTTTTAGTAAAAAACAAAAACTCATAAGTTATTACAGGGTTTTTTATCGGGTCTTGCCGAGTTATCCTGAATTTTAATTTTTTTAATTTTTTTAAACCTAACCTGATTTTAATCTCAAGTTAGTCGAGTTTCTAGTCGATCCGCCAAATAAAGTTAGGTTTCAAAACTATCATCAAGGGCCAAAATAATAATAATAATAATAATAATAGAGAGAGAGAGAGAAGAATTGAAATGTCAGTAGTCTGGTTGGATTTGGTAAGAAAATCATAGATACTTTTCAACCGATAATACATTTCAACAACACAGAAATAATTAATATATATACTTTTGAATAACAGCCAAGAGAAAAATTAAATAAAAATGAATCGGAACACTCGAAATCAGTCGAAACCTATCCGCTGATTTCTCGGCTCCGTTAATTCAAGTGCTTCAATCTCTCCGTTGATTGGGGCAGCATTGAGGATTCGAGCATATAAATATTTCCACGACAACTCATATCATTGACATTTGTGAAGAACACTGGGCATCTTTGGCCAACAAAAGTGATGACCACATAATAACGTTAGCTCGTCAAAAGTCTTCCCAATCATGTCATTTTCTTCTTTCTTTCTTTTTTCGGTAGAGCAAAGATGTCAGAGTATTTCCAGTTTCCCTGCATTAATTATACAATAAAACCTTTCCCAACATTGAAAATTGTAACCAGTATTCATGTACAGCCCTCCTCCTCCTTTCATATAGGTAATGTAATTAATTCTATAAATTTTAAAATTAATGATCATATAAATTTTTAATAGTTATTATATTAATAATCACAGAACTCAAACTTGAAATCATAAAAAAAATAAAATCTTTTAGTTCTAAATTTTTACCATTAAATTATGTATTAGATAATTCAACCCTTATTATATTACAATTACATGTAGCGTGTTGTGTTCTTATTGGGCTTCGGCAAAGCTAGATATGTTAAATTAATCAGATCTTGCTTAAATAGAAAATTAAGACCCTCAACTACGACAGCTTTCACTTGAACAAGTCTATAATCTGTACATTAGATAGAATCCGGAGTATATACTTGTTTATTTAGCTGGATTGGCTACATTTGATAACCAATAGTATACCTTTTCTATTTATATAATACAAAAAAAACGAAAAATATCTTTGCAAGAAAGATTAGTTAAATATTATATTTATTTGATATTGTTGTATTTCTAAAGCATAATTACTTACAATCTAAGATAGATGATCAATACTTAATTTTCTTCAACAATACCAAACTGGGCCATGAACATATTGTCCCTACATAAGATAAACGATGAGATTTCAATTTATCTAATTAAAGACATGCAAATTTAATATATTGAATTGTTTGGTAACATAGTGTGGTGTTTTTTAACTGAAAATATATTAAAATATTTTTTTATATTATATATTTTTAATATATTAAAATCATTAAAAAAATATTTTAAAAAAATGAATTTAATTGTCTATTTTGGAGTATAATTACGATTGTTTTTCAAAGTATTTTTAACTCAGAAATGTATTAAAATAATTTAATTTTTTATTTTTTAAAAAATATTTTTGATAACAATGTACTAAAATGATTTTAAAACATTAAAAATATATTAATTTAAAATAAAAAATAAAAAAAAATTGAAGGATATATCTTTTTCCTTCCATCCTAAACTTGTGTTTCTCTGTGTCGTCTTGTCGAAGTAAGAGGTATGGAGGTGCACTTGAAAGAGAAACAGGGGGGCTCCCCCGAAATTATGAAATTGTAGAAAGAAAACTTATGTCCTCCACAAAAACAAATGTGGCAATCATGATCGAACATGGGTGCCACCCTTATTTGACTTAAATACCCCTTCTAATGTTTCTACCAAACCCTCGTAAATATAAGTGTACAATGACCCCTTCTAAAATTCCCGAATGAGAGGTTAAATTATTTGTTCTGAAAATGCATTCTTGGCATGCTTCCATCGCCATTTGTATCCTTCTCATTTCAAGCTCCCATGCTGTCATCACAAAACGACCAAATCCCTACCTTAGCACGGCAAACCGATTCTTGGCTCCTCAAAATGCTGTCCGAGCCTCATTGAGGATCCGACCATTAGTCTGGGATGCAAAATTGGAACGTTACGCACAATGGTATGCGAACCAGAGGCGCTCTGACTGTGCGTTAAAGCATTCTAATGGACCTTACGGTGAGAACATCTTCTGGGGTAGTGGCAGTGACTGGACTCCAGCTCAGGCGGCCGTGGCGTGGGTCTCAGAGCGTAAATGTTATGATTATAGGTCTAATTCTTGTGCCCGGGGCGAAGAATGTGGACATTATACTCAAGTTGTGTGGAGGAATACAAGAAGAATTGGGTGTGCTAGAGTGACTTGTTTTGGTGGACGAGGTGTTTTCATGACCTGCAACTATGATCCTCCTGGGAATTAC
Source organism: Populus tomentosa (assembly GCA_018804465.1). Lineage (NCBI taxonomy): Eukaryota > Viridiplantae > Streptophyta > Magnoliopsida > Malpighiales > Salicaceae > Populus > Populus tomentosa. The sequence goes on from CM032003.1 coordinate 10,116,161, forward strand.
ATTGGAGAAAAACCTTATTGAATGTTTCTTGAAGTTTTTGCGTAGTTGTTTTTCCTTTTGTTTTCTTTTTTCTCTTTTGTGTGGAAATCCAATCTCATGTGATAACTAAATTATATCATATGTATTTATTGTAAAATAAATTTCAATATAACATTAAAAATAATAAGCAGGGAAAAAAAAGGGAGGGTTGAATAAAGCAGTACTACTGCTTTTGCTGGTGGCAATTAGATTTTTTTCAATATTGACGTGCGGCTTCTTGCCTTTCGTTGTTTTTCGTCGTATTCTTTATCCATTGAAGCTGTAATTTCAATTATTTTTTAAAATATTTTTTATTTAGAAAAACATTAAAATAATTTGTATATATGTTAATCTAGTAGATCAATTATATATATTGAATATTAAAATTAAATATTTTTATATATATTGGTCTTGGTTGATTGTAAAAGTTTTTAATTAATAAAATAAAAGTTTCAAATCCTATTCTAAACAATTTAGTTTTTTTATCAATTTCTTTTTTAAAATAAATTAAGTTTTGACTCAATTGGTTTTAATAAATTCAATATAGTTTTACCAAATTAAATAAATTTATCCAAATCAAATTTTTATTCAACTCAACTTTAATATTCACTACATTAAATCATTGTACGTATTACAATAACTATAAGAGAAAGTGCTCAGACTTTGTATTTCATATTTTGAAGTGGACCATTAACTAGAAAAGTTTATTAGGTTGTCATTTGCATTGTGACGATGATGATGATATAAAAAAATGTGTAAACTTGAAGGCAAATGATAATGATGGTATAAAACAAAGTGCAAACTTAGTTGGCCCTCCTCGCCTTAACCAAGTAACATTCTTGGTTCGGTCTAACCCAACCAAGTCCCGGGTTGAGGTCTAGCCGAGTTTTTTCATCTCTCTTACCTATTTTTATAACAAGCTATAATTCTACATAAAAAAAATAAAATGAACTGCCACCTTGAACATGTCTATATAGCTTTTAGATTTTCTTCATATTTATCCAGTTATATATCACATGTTTTGGCAAAAAAAAAAGAAGAAGAAGAAGAAGAGATTTTCTCATCACAAGAAAGAGAAAAATATCCAACTCTTTGTAGGTAATGCCCCCATTTGTCTTGTTGTTGCTCGTTAGAAAAGCCTCGATACAATGAAGCTTTCTCAAGCATCATCATGTCGCAACAAGAATACTTTCAATGATTGTCCAAAATTAGATGAACCTTCTGGGCATAGCCCAAATTTTACCTTATTACTGAATATAACGACGTGCGACCAATCCACCTTTTTTTTTTAACGAGAAGAGTGTTTGGTGGAACTTCATGACCAATCTCCTGGACTGATTATGATTATGTATGTTTTTTTTATTAATATGCATTTATTTATATATTTCTTATACCCCTGATTGAGTTTGCCTCCCTAAAAGCCAAGAAGGCAGTAATTGCAGAGGCTTAACAACCCTCATGGTGAATAAATCAATATTAATTCATGCATTTATCCTCATCAAATAACTTCATAAACCTTGTACCAGACTTTCTGCAAAGACGATTCTCATGTTCTCCAATAATTAGAGCATGAGCGGAACTCGCAGACTTCTCTCCTTCAAAAGTAAAAGAGTACCAGTGAGCTAACTACCAAGTTGTGCAAAAGGAACATTAATTTAGGAATAGTATTTAAATTGATCCTATATTACTACATATGAGATTTTATTTTAAATTGCAGGTAAATACTACAATAATTCACCCGTACATATATACAAGTTTTGTAATCATATTGAGCACGAAAATACTTGGGAAGCAATCCTGTACTAATCATGCATCATCCAATCCTACTAGATTTATTATGGTATGCGTTAATATGGCCTTTCACCGACATAATTACCAGGAGGATCATAGTTACAAGTCATAAACACATCCCCATCATCACAGACAACACGAGCACACCCAATTCTCCTCGTAGTCTTCCACACAATCTGTGTATAGTGTCCGCACATTTGACCCTCCTGACATGTGTTTTGTGCATAATTATAGTACTTCTCTTCACCGGCCCAGGCCCCCACCGCGTCGGTTGGTGTCCATGTGGAGCCGCTCCCCCAGTAAATATTTTCTCCTAGCTTGAAATCATATTCAGGGAACGAATGTTGCAGTTTGCAGTCTGCTTTTCTCAGGCCAGCCCACCATCCTGCATATTTTTGAAGCTCAAAGTCCCACATCAAGGGGAGCTCCCATTTGGCTGCCCTCACTAAGTTATGCGCAAACAAGAATTGCAGTGACTCTCCTAAGCAACCCCAACAGAGTTGCTTGGAGACCTTGTAAATGGTCTCATTATCAACCTTTTTTAGCGGTGTTTCTGCTAATGAAGATGACTGGGAAGTGACTAAAATGATGTTGGTAGCGAGGATGGTGAGGTGAATAAAGACGAAGAACAATTGTGCTCTCATTGTTTTTAGAGCAGGGGTGATGGTAAGGCTATGAAGCGGTTGGTGGCGCTCACTTCGGTGCTCCCCCTTTCTTTTATATCGATCTCAAGAAGACATGGGAGTTAGTGTATGGTGTAATGGAACCAAACGCAGTAATGGAGTGTGGAGCACAATGTCCAGTCATTGCTTAATAGGAATTTGCTTTTGTGGTGTAAATTGGATGGTGTTCGACAAGCACTATAAATGTTCGTGGACGGGCATGGAAGTTGTTGAAAGGGGTGATCCATGATTGAAGGTGGCTCGTGAACTGCTTATGTTATGCCCGTGAGCTCTCTTGTTTGTATTATGCAATGAAAATTCTAGAACACAAAAGGTGGCAACATAAATTGTTTGTTTGTAAGAAGATATAAAAAGTGGCAACGATGGCATGTCATGTGATGTGGCGGTATAGAAAAAAAAAACCCAAAAACTTTAACGAAGATAAATACTTATGAAATACACACACACACACCCTATTTTTCATTAAGTTCAAAGCTCAAACCATCCTTATGACATTGAGAGCTACGAGTGGTTCACTAGTAATAATCTCATTCTTGTTAATCAAACAAAGCTTGAGAGGACCATTAAGAGAAAGCTTGAAGGGGAGGGGACGGCTGGGTTTGATTTGGTTATGTTTTAAAAAAGTTATATATTATAAACAAAGCTAAAAGATGTGGGGATAATATTTTCTCTTCACATTCATTAATAATATGAATTACAATAATAATCAACAATATTTATTTTTTTTACTCTTTTTTTTACTAATTTATTTTTTAATTTAGTTATTATACGATGTGTTTATGGGAATTTATAATAGATAATTTGTTTTAATTTGTTTTTATATGGTTATTGCAGTATCAAAAAAAATCTTAATGTTAGGATGGTATCATAAAAATATCTCAGTATCACGGTATGATTTATTTTTTTTACAAAAAATAGTTTAATAAAAAATAATTTAAAAAAATCAGTTCATTAAACTTTGTGGAGTCAATAACCCAATTTACAAGTTTGATGAGATAACCCTGGTTACCCTTGTTTATGGGTTTAGCGGAGCACCTTTTTTCTTTTTCTTTTTTAATTGAACTTGATCATATAATTGTTTATTTTTTTTTATCATATACTTAATAAAATAGTTTTAGAATAAAAAACATGTTATTAGGTTTTAGAAAGTTCATGGCTTGTTGACATGTAAGGCGAGTTTATCTTTTCTTTTCTTTTTCTTTTTTATAAATTTAATTTTTTTTTCAATTTCATCCCAAAATTTATCTATTTTTGTTATTATATAGTTAAATAAACAATAGTTTAGGAGAGAAAAAAAAAACAAGTTATTGATTCCAATGGTATCCATTACCCAGTTTGCAAGTTTGATGTGTTGACATAAGTTATCTAATTCACGGGTTTAGTAGGTTTACCCATTAAAATTGAATTTTTTTTATTTCACTCTTATTTAATATTGGATTGGTTAAGAAATAAAATTCATAATTTATTTTTTTCTATTTTTTATAGAGTTATTATAATCTCAAATAAATGTTTTTTTTAGAGTTAATGCTCGATTTTGAAGACATCTAATGTCATTATAAAATTAAATACAAATAATTTATAAAAATAAAAAAGTTATTAATCCCATTGAAGTCCATAATCTAGGTCGAAGGGCAACTGAGATCGATCTAATTTGATATTGTCTTAATATAAAAAAAAATTCATCTTAAATTTTTTTTAAAAGTTATGCTATGTATGTTTTTACCGGTCATTCAAATTATTTTTAGACCTATTAAATTAAACAATTAATTTTGAATTAGCTTTCATATAGTTTAATTCATAACTCAAGCTAAGAAAAGAGTTAGGTTAGTAAGATTAAAGATCAAATTGCTTAATTAGATTTAATAATATTGTCAAAAAAATATTTTATACTCAATATTTTATTTAATGTTTTTTTAAAATCCGACCCATAATACTAATAGAATGTGAACAAATATACTAGTAGATATGTCAAAACAAAGACAACAAAACAAAGGTGGTGCCTGGAGGGGGTGATTTTTAAAATGTTTTTGAAATAAAAATTATTAAATTAATATTTTTTAAATTGTTTTAAGAGATTAATGGGTTAATGTTAAAAAATAAAAAAATGTATATTATTTTAATATATTTTTTATTAAAAAATACTTTTAAAATCTATCTATACTACCGCATACTGAAATTGCTTCGGTTTAATTAGTCACTGTCCAAACGAAGATCTTCCAGGGAAAACCAGAGGTGAATTTGAGATCTGGAATACGACATGAGACCTGTTTTACTTGAGATGACCAATTCTTCGTGGTAGAAACATATAATTTAAACTAAGCTTGTATATCCTTTTTTTTAATCTCGGTTCAATGCTTTTTGAACAAGTCTGGTTCAATTGGTTTTGGATTTTTGAAACTGAATCAGAACCAAACTTTTTTTTTCCTAATCAATCGGTTTTGGATTTTCAAGTTCTTAATTTTCTCAACTTGAAGCCTTCACCATTATGATGGTGAAAACGGAAAAACCCGTTTTCTAACCACTTTTACATAAATTGATATAGATTGATAATAGCCCCATTCCATTCCAAACATTCCCCCCCCTCTCTCTCCACATTTTTCACATTCCATCCTTCCTTCTACTCCTAAACTCTTCTTTCGCTTAATCGCTTCTCTTTCTCTCTCTCTCTCTCTCTCTCTCTCTCTCTCTGCTTTCTTCGATGATTCTTTGCCCCGCATGATCGCCGCCGTCTCTCCACTCTCTCCACCCAAACACACTGCCGTTATCATTCACACCACCAACCCTTTCTCCTTTCCTCTCCATTCAGGAGCGGATCCGGCCAAAATGGATTGGATACGGAAGAGGATGAATTTCAGGTGTTTTAATAAGAGAACTGACAGTAAAGTACTCAAGGTGGAGGTTGAAAGTGGCGGTGAGGATTTTATGGATGCAGCTGTTGCAGAGGCTAGGGTTTCGCCTCAGCATCTTGTTATCATGGTTAATGGTATTATTGGGAGGTAACAATAATTTTACTTTTTTTTTTTAATTTTCGGATTACCATCATTAATTATCGTGTTATTCTTTTTTAAGTGCTCCATGCAAAATCCAAAAGATATGATGAATTTCTATTGCTATTTTGAGGAACAAATCATGAGGTCCCTCTGCAAATAGAAAATAAATTAGTTTAGTCTATATTATAATCAGTAGAGAAGAAGACTATAGCTAGCTAGGGTCCTTCGGTCACTCTGCAAATAGAAAAATAAGTTATTTTAGTCTATATTGTCATCATTAGGGAAGAAGACTTTAGCTAGCTAGCGCCCTTCTAAACTTGTTTACTAGAATTTTTGAATTATTTTACATTGTGGGTCTCGCTAGTATTGAGCTTTAAATTTGATTCCAATTTAGTGTTTCAGGTTTAATTCTGTTCGTAGGTTGGTTATGAACTCTGAGAAAAAAAAATTAGTGTTGGATTTTTGTTTTTCATTTTTGTGGGTACAGTTCTGCAGATTGGAGATATGCGGCAGATCAGTTTGTGAAAAAACTTCCTGACAAAATACTTGTGCATCGTAAGTGCTTGCTTATGACCTCTTCTGTCATTCATTTGAGGGTGGTTCTTCATGTTCTGATAGAAGCCACATATAATAGCTTATTTTTTTGCATTTTAGAAGTTACTTGTATTTTGGTATGATGATCTGCTTATGGGCGGTCTGAGTTCAAAGAAATTGCAACATTCAAATTCATTGACGCTAACCTGGTTTTTGTGCGTGAAAGCCAAAGTTAGTTATCCCAATTTTGATATGTTGTAAAATGTTTGTTTCATCGCTTTCTGAATTGTGATATTTAGGGGTGTTCATGGTCCGGTTCGGGCCCAAAATTCCAACTGAACTGGGAGATGAATTTTTGCTAGAAAATGGACCGGACCGAACTGATAACCGGTTCAAACTGAACCGGTTCGGTTTGGTCAAGTTCAGTTTTAGGCTTGAAACCAGAAAATCTAATCTCTTCAAAGCAAAGGAAGCTTCTTCACAGTAGATAAATAAAAATGGGTTTCCGTGTCTGCTTTGATTTGTTGACGAGAAAATCAAGCAAAATAATTTTATTTTTTCTTTTTTTGACAAAATAAACAAAGAGAAACAGAAACGGCAGTTCATTGCAGATCTGTTGATGCGAGTCTTAACAAATTGTTGCAAAATCTATCAATAACTTGTGCTTCATCTCATGAAAGAAATTTTCTTAGGAAACAATCAGACTTTAGGTAAAATCAATCCCGCTATAAAAGTGAAAATTAAAACAGAAAGCAAAAACCATCTTTTTTTCTTTTGGTAAAAAGTTCATATCAAAATCTATCAATTACTTATGCTTGAGGCATGAAAGTATCCTCAGTTTCTTAAATACCTCAGAGAAAAAAGAAGAAGAAATCTTACCCTACGAAGCCAGATTCTGGCATGTTCAGAGTGGGTCTTTGATGAAAAGAAGGAATGATAGAGAAGGCAGGGGGAGATGACCGATTGAGATCTTGTATCAAGGGGGGGAGAACGAGAAGGGGGAGTTAACATAGAGGGAGGAGATGGAAGAGAAAAGGATGGAACGAGATGGCTGCTGACTGCTGTTTTCAGTGGGAGAGGGGGGGTGGAATTTTTAGGGTTAGGAAACTTAGGTTAGCTTACTTTTCTTTTTATACCTGCTTTTTTTTAAGTGGGTTTAAGCCATTCTCAAACATTGGGTCCAGTTCAGTTACCTAGTTTCAATTTCTAAAACCAAAACCAAACCGGACCGAGTCTGTTACTTGATTTTTAAATCGGTTTGATCGGTTTTTTCTCTCAATTCGGTGTTTTTGGTTAATTTTTCCTGGTTTTTACAGTTTAATTGATTGGTCGGTTTTTTTAACGCCCCTAGCGATATTTACGTAAACTTATGATGCCTAGAATGATTCCATGTGGTTTTTTTATTTTAATTCCAATTTGTACTCCGTGGTTATTTCTTTGTCAATGTTTTTGGTTTTTGACTTGATATTCTTATAAGCAGGTAGTGAATGCAACCATTCAAAATTGACGTTTGATGGTGTTGATTTGATGGGTGACAGGCTAGCTGAAGAGGTATGTTTGGCAGTCAGATTTTAGTTCAGGGTAATTTTGTTTAAACAATCTGTTATGTCAGAAAATCTCCATAAGCCTTTTCATGTGAATCTTGAGTTCTTGGTGAAATATCTAATGCAGGTATTGGCAGTTGTTAGACACAGGCCTGAGGTGCGGAAAATTTCCTTTGTGGCTCACTCACTAGGTGGACTTGTGGCAAGATATGCTATAGCTAGGCTGTATGAAAATTTACCTAAATCAGCCCTTTCAAATCTCACTGAAAATTCCTGGGATGAAGAGCACACAAATTCAATGCACTGTCTTGAGCAGCCATGTGAAGCTAGAATTGCTGGATTGGAACCTGTGAACTTCATAACATTTGCAACACCTCATCTTGGTTCAAGGGGAAATAAACAGGTTAAGAGAACAATACTTCTGCTTGCTTTTGTCATTATGTTCAACCCACATGCATTAATCATCTTCTTGACTCTTGGATTTCTATGTTGAATTCTTCTATTATTTTACTTGAATTTTAATTAATTATCTTTGTTCTTTTTTTCCTTCCTTAATTGTTTAGAATGTTTAGGAGTTTTGGTTAATAGGTCCTGGAGCTTTGAATGCAGAAAGGGATTTTGTAATGAAATGATCTTATTCAAAACACTTTAGCATGGTTAGGATGCTGTTAGAAATCTTAATATGTGATTGGAGGTTGATGTTCTCGTATGACTAATAAATGATGAGAAAAATAGATTCTTAATACTAACAACGTTCTTTTTGAGAACCTTAAGTGATTCATTACTTCTATTCTAGTTTTCTAGAAACCTTTTGGATAATGTATTTCTGGTACCATGCTTTTTCTGTATTTTTATGCGTTTCTTGTCTTGATTCTACAGCTCCCTATTCTCTGTGGTCTTCCTTTCCTTGAGAGAAGAGCATCACAGACTGCTCATTTAATAGTTGGAAGGACAGGAAAGCATCTGTTCCTAACAGACAATGATAATGGGATACCTCTTCTCCTTCAAATGGTTAAAGATTCTGATGGCTTAAGATTCATGTAAGTATATCTACCACACTATTTTTAATAGGTAACCCATCAGTCTATTCATGGATAAATATCTGGTAACATTGTTTATGATGTGTAGATCAGCTTTACGTGCATTCAAGCGTCGTGTGGTATATGCAAATGCAAATTATGATCGTATCCTTTTTCTCACTCAAATTTGCCTTTGAATTATGGATACCTTCCATATCTGAGGTCTCATCTCTACCTTTATGCCAGAGTACATTTGCCTTAACTTGTATTAGATATAGTTGGATGGGGAACATCTTCAATTAGGCGTCAAACTGAACTTCCCAAGGTTTTTTTTTCCCCTTAATTCAGCTTTATTTGCCAAATGTCTATTTAGAGATGCATTTCCTTTTCCGTTTCTTTTTTCTATGACGAAACTAATTCAAATGTTTTCTCCATCTTCATCTCCAGTCCAATCTTCTTGTGACAGATAATAAATATCCACATATTGTTTATGTGGAGAGAGAAAGAGGGGACCACAATTCTGATAAAAAAACTCTTGTTGTTGGAGAGCAAACAACTGATTTAGAAGGTTGGTCAAACTTCTTTTTTTCTCTATTTTTCAAATGTTACTTGGAGCGAGAGAAACATTTTATTGTTTTCTAGGCTTGGAACTTGGTATCCCTTGGAGTTCATACAGCTTAAGTTGGATACTTAAAGTTGGTTTCTTTGTGCTTGCTCGTTATTTCTCTGATGACTGGGTTTGATTTTCATACTCCAGCCTCCTCTATTTGTTACCCTTTTTCTTAATTTGTTCATTTATTTATTTTTATTTTTTGTCATGCTTCTTTTTTTCATGAGTATCCTCTCTTTCAATATGTAGAAGAGATGATCAAAGGACTGACTCAAGTACCTTGGGAACGTGTAGATGTTAGCTTTCATAAAAGCAAACAACGGTATATTGCTCACAATACCATTCAGGCAAGTTCTATAGCTGATTGGTTCTTCCATAACCTCTGCAGTTTTTTTCTCTTCTTCTGCAGATCTTCTTAGACAGTCTTATTGCTTTTCACTATACTTGTGATGAATGAAAATAAAATATCTCTATCTCAGATGGGGAAATAAGGAAAACTTGCACAATTAAGGTCAACTTTGCAACTTGTCTGGAAGCGGGTTTCTAAATAAATTTGACTTGTCTTTTTTCAAATGAACTCGCTTGATGGTTGTTAAAATGCCTAGACAAATATAGGCTATGCCGTTATGCAATTAGCTTAGGTATAGGCTTGACAATCTGTTCCAATTACGATAGGACGTGGTAAAATTATTAAACTGGCAAGAGATAGAAGATGTTATGAGGAATTGCTTTTCAATTCAATCTCTTTTATTGTTAAACACATAACAAGTCTGATATAGTAGTTCATGCTGTCCTTTCAGGAAAGCCTTATTAAGATGAGTGAAGCTTGGCCATTGCATTTTCTTAAAATAACCTTAAATAGCCAAAAAAAAAAAATGACATTAATAGGAAACTTGGATGGAAGGTGTAGTTTATATTTTGTTGTTCCATGTTTTAATCCGAATTTTAAAACTTAAATAGTATATTTTGTTACAAGCCCATGGATTTTTAGTGGTTCAGTTGCTGGTAAATTTAACAGTCACCATTAGGTATATATTCATATTGTTTTCTAGAATGGTACCACCAGCATGTGATCTGGGCAGAATTTAGAGACAGACCAATCCATCAGTATTTTTGCATGGAGCAGCTGCTTTCAAGGCTTGAGGGCAGCCATGTGTTGGCAAGTTCAGTATATATAATGTTGGCTTAGCCAATGGTCCTCACATCAATTTTTGGGCAGTTACATTTTGATTGTTAGTTCTTCTATAGTAATGAAAATGTAGTGGTTTGGATTAAAATTAATTGCCACCCAGTAATACTTGATTTGTTTGTGCTTTTCTCATTTTTGTCATCATCTTGCTCATATATTCAGGTGAAGTCGTATTGGTTGAATTCTGATGGTGCTGATGTGGTTTTCCACATGATAGATAATTTCCTTCTCTAGGCCTCTACTAGTTGGTTTCTTACAGTTGGTGATTCTATGATGGATGGGTTGCTTCTTTTTTATGCAATGGTCTACATTGTGACATATGAAGGCATTGCAGCATATACTTCCACGTCAATGAGGAGATTCCAGGGGTACTGCAAAGTTGTAGCTATCTTAATCCCAATAGGTTCGTTTGTTTGTTTGCTTTCATCATGTAAATTCACTTTTCTTTAAAGGTTATAATTTCTTTCCATTTTACCAATTGGAAAGTATATGATGATTATTCTCTATTGATAGATATAGTGTGTTTGTCTGAATTTGAACAAACCCAAATTGCACTGTCATAATGTTTATGTAGCAGTTGACCAATTATATTATATATAATGATGCCACCACTCACCATTATAACACATTAATGATGGAAAAGTATTACTTGAAAGGGTGTAAATCAGGCAGTTTTACTTTATTTGTTCATCTTTTTGAAGGAAACATTCATATTGAGCACCCAAGATGTGGCTTCCCTGAATATTTTTCACTGTTGTGGTCAAATGATTAGTTCAAGCCTTGAGCAGTTGGGCTCTGACCCTTAAATTATGGAGCTCACTAATAACTGTGTATGTTGCTATAAACAAACAGATTTTTCTTAAACTTGGTTAGTTATATATTTCTTAAGTGGTATTATGGATGGAATAATGATGTATTAATATCTGACTGGCTAAATTGTGGTCAATATGCCTTTTAAAGCCATATTGAGAAATCCCTTGTGTATTTTATGCAGCAATTCAGTAGGCCATGTTTGTGTTATATCCTAATTAAATAGTGCAAACATACATGGAACTAAGAAGAATTTTAAGAAAAGAAAACCAATAAAAGATACACCAAGCAATTAAATTAAAAAAAGGAAACGTCAGGCTGTGGAGCTGTTTTATCTTTCTTTCCTGATCATGTTGTCATTTGGTGCTCATATGGCTCGTGTTTCTTTTTGTGTGAAATCAATCGGCACAAGCTACCAAGGAACAACTGAAATTTAAGACTATCTAAGTATGCCCAGGCAAGCATGAGAGGTCAAATTCTTAGACTATGCACTTGGGATGGTTGGACATTCTTTTATGAGAATATATGATCACTATACTTTTTAGATGCTCGTAGGTGCATGAATTGACTGAAATATGTTTTATAACTTTTGTTGTCCTTTTATGATCATTAGCAAGAGATTGGATCCTTATTTTACCGAGTTGTTGCATAGAAGTGTATTATGTAAATATTGTATCAAACTTTGCAAATATGAAGTTGGCAGATGAATTTTCTTAGGTAATCATAATAGAACCACCGTGTGCTTTTGATGCCAAATTTTTGCTATGATGAGTTACTTGGCTTCATGTTGCTTGCTTGCCTCTGAATTCACAAATTGCATGACCATTGTTGAGTGTGCCTTACTATTTATAGATTTTGTTGCTGGTTTACTCTCAATTGAGGCATGTGTTGAGAATTTAGCAGATCCAAAGGACCAGCAGGTTGTTTTTATAAAATTAGGTTGATGTCTCCTTATTGGCACCATACGACCAGAAAAGGGGAGAATGTGAAATATGGATTTAGAATCTGTTTGAATCTTGATGTGCTCTAGAAATATGTAAAAAATATAATTTTTTTATATAGAGATGTTTCAGAGAAATCCCCTTGGTGGTAGCTGCTGGCTTGACTGAAGTAGCTGATTAGGTTTGCTTGAATATTTGCTTTGCTATCTTGCTTCAACATTATTCTTTTGCTGTCAAAATATAAAAACCAGGCTAAAATTGGTCTAATGAAGTTACAGGAATGGTTTTCAGTCATTGATCTCTCATTGGAAATATTAAAGAAGAATTCTGGCCTTTAATATACATTATGGAGTGAGTTATTAGTGTCAAAATGAAAGGAAGAAGCAAAGTTATATATATAGAGAGAAAAAGAAAAAGAAAGAAGAAATGGGAGAGAATTTGGGGCAAGCAAACAGTCCTGTACACAACCGGGCTGACTTGTTTCTGTGGAGGAACAGTGCCCTGCTGCCTTATGGTACTTGTCAATGGTTCTTAGGTTCTGCAGTTGAAAGATTATCATATAATAAAGTGTCCAGTTTCTCTGAGGTTCTTGAAAGTGTGAAATGCCAGGTCAAATGCAGGTTAAGGTAATCATCAAGAAGAGGAATTGCCTTGAAGGCCATTAGTCACGTTTTCATTTTGCTCCTCACAACTGCATGGTTTTGAAAATTTTCCAGTGAGTTGGACAGGCAATCTATTTTAGTTTATCAAATCAAATTGTATTTCAGAGCTTTACATTACCTTCTTATCTCGTGAGTGCTTCTATTGTTGCTTGATTTTTCTGATCCTTCCTTTTGCAATGATACATCTGATATCTTTGTCAGCAAACTCGATAAACTTTTGCAAAACTGTTCATCAACAATGATGATATGAAGTCATTATGCTGCAGATATAATCAATACTAATTGTTTATTCAAGAAAATGACATAAAACAGAAGGTTTTCATACCTCTTTGTACAATCTTGTCTCCCCTACTGATTTTGATATTTCTACAACGCAATTCATAGGAGCAACCTCGATTACCTAACATTTGACACGGAATGATTAGACTGTCATTGATGTTAGACTACAGAATTCTGATATCTTGAAGGCATTTGCAGAACATTTTACCTCTGCTGATAGGTCATAATATGATCTGGTATATCTTTTCATGTTTGGTTTCTGATGCATTTTCATCTGATATGGTGTAGTATAGTCATTAATTACTCTGTAATGGAGAAAATCTCTCTAGATGAAGACTAGGCAAATCCAACAAGTTTTTACCTTGAAATTGTTCATTCTTTCAACTGACAAACTCACATCCATTGCAGCAGCTTCTATTTTCCTTATGGTTTCGTTAACTGTATGTTTGGATCCTAGCCTGGTTTTCTGCTTCCTGTCTTCCTAGACAAGAGAGAGATTGATTGAAATTCACAAATGAACAAAGGAAGTTTGCAGAAAGTAAAGCCAAATTCTGATTTGCAGACTTACCTGTTCTACGAATAGACCTGATAAATCAAGATCATGGGACATTGCTATCAGTTGGAAAGCGTTTATGAAACTTGAGGATTTAGGGGTCTCTGTTTCTGAGGCGTTGACCTGCTTAGAATTTCAGTTATCCAGGTGAAAGCACAAAACTTGCAGTAGTTTTACTGTTTATGAACATTTACCTCATCAGCATCGAAAGCAGCACTAACATCCTCCAAGATGATTTTTTCATCACATTCATATCCACAAGAAGGCACGTAATCTATCTGAAACCATTCATCTTCAAGGATCTCTGGTAATGTTATTCTCTGCGATGATGGATGATTGCATTACTTTCTCGTTTGTTATGATCCTAGAATTTGTTAAAGCATAAAAACTCTTCTTGGTGATATACCTTTCTGGGATTTGGATCCAATATTCTTGATATTAGCTTCTTTTGACTTTCTGTAAACCACTGTGGACATGTGTAATCAGCTGCAGATATCTTTACACAAGCAGAGTCATCAATGGAGTGATTACTTTCGCACATGGGAGAGATAATTAACCCGTATATAGATTATACCTTCTTATATAACATTATGAGGTTACGTTCGTCAAATGGTAGATATCCCGACAGCAGCTCAAAAAGGATTACCCCACAGGACCAAACATCTGCTGCTGCCCCCTCATAACCCTTATTTGCAATAAGCTGTGTAGCAGAAGATCACCCGTTAGCTACAGTGGTGAACTGTGAAGAGAATTTAGGAATAAGTTCTAAACTGTTTCAGCCGTAACAAGCTGGGAATTACTTCTAGGAATTTGGTAAGAGGAAAACTGCTTCTTACCTCAGGTGCTATGTAGAAAGGTGACCCGCATGTTGTAGTTAGCAAGCTTGCAGTCTGTCAATCAGACATGGAACCAAGGTCGGAATTGTTCAAACTAACTTGCAAATAAATAAACAGGAAGTGAAGAAAAATCGCTAGGCTTCCATTACCTTTTGTAATGCACTTAGTCCGAAGTCAGAGACTTTCAGATTTCCTTTGCCGTCCAGAAGTAAGTTCTCTGGCTGCGCGCAAGATGTTCATCAGATTGTGTAAATCCCTTACAGAAAATTGGCAAAAAGAGGCGAAGTGCGTTTTCTTGTACCTTTAGATCTCTGTGATAAACTCCTCTGTTATGGCAATAGTCCACCGCATCTATCAATTGATGGAATATTCTTCTTGCCGCCGATTCACTTAGTTTCTTGGCATAGGACTGAGTAAATAGAGTTGAACAGGATTAGAAATGTCAATATAAAAACATCACCTTTGAATTGCTGATGTTGTTAGATGATCCTTACCAGCTTATCTGCTAGTTGTCCTCCTGATACATATTCCATTACCATATAAATCTTTGTCTTTGTGCCAATCACCTGTAATTGTTCAACACCAAGAAGTAATAAGGCAGAGTTCTCCGACTTGCCGATTTAGTTGAGGCCTCCCGACACAACATAAGAAACTAGCCAACAAACCTCATGAATCCTTACGATACTGGGGTGATGCAAGAGCTTCATAGCTCTTATCTCCCTCTGTACCTAGAAGTAGCATTTCCATATATCAGAAAGAAGCATATTTGGTGTTGTCGTCATCAAGACTTCTCTCTAGGAAAGAAGAGGAAATGTTAGATGGAATATCACCTGATCCTTGAGATGGCTTTGCATGACCTTTTTCTTATCCATGATCTTGATTGCAACAGGACGACCATCAGTGCTGTCTACAGCCAGCTTTACCTTGGCAAATGTTCCCTCTCCGATTGTTCGACCTAACTGGTACTTACCTATGTTATTTCCATATCCCATATTTTGTTTGTGACAAAATATGAACTCCTTTCTACTAACAACAGCTGTTCCTCCTCAAACTTCTTCCGAAAATATTCCCCCCTCGTTTTTTCTACTAATAACGAGTACAGGCACCCACCCCTCTGGCAAATGTTTTTTTTTATATATCCTCTTCGCTCCAAACCGGTGTCAAGAATGGCAGCGATGGATATATTTGAAATTGGAGGATAACTCGTGCTTCTTCTTCGCAGCTATCATGTGGAGATCTTGTCTCATGTTTTTTTATTTATACTCAAGCACATGCGTGTATTTATAAGAGGGCTAGGAGAATTCACATTTGAGTGTCCATCATGGAAGGGATGGACACCGGTTGTTAGCTGGCGGGTCGGTTGACTGTGTTTTGAATGGTAAGTTCGGTGATGCTGTAACATGTACAGTCTTAAAATCGTTGTTCGGACGTCCCACCAAAATTATGGGACCTTTTCATTTCAAAATTGGATCTTGGCGCATGCCTTGACCTGAATGGGAAGATCAATCATCTGTCGAGAAAGATAAAATTGAGAAACTTTTCAGAACAAGGAGAGGAGAGTCGTTCAAATCTTGGTTTTCCATCCTATCCATTACTAATGGCTTCTAGAAGACGTTCAATTTCGCCGGCTATTCCGTGGCGTCATTGATCTCGCAATTCTCCTCCTTCGCTGTCATCATGCACGCAGCATGTATAATAATGGAATAAACATCGTTATCACTAGTGGGACTTGATGTTGTTGATTTTTGTCTTATTTATAAGCAAATTACAACTAGACATGTCTTAAGCTGTCTTTCTGAGAAACTCCCTTTCATTTTGAATTGATATATTTAAGTTAATGAATATTCTTGAGGATTTGACTTTGGTAAATCGTTTACCCAGCTACTCATTTCAAATTGAGGAGGCGGGTAGCTGGAAAGCGGTGTTTGATCGATTTGTGATTTTCTCGGTGTAATAGTAAATATTAGCATGACAACTTGTTGAGATCGATGGAAAAAAACAGAAGGATAAAAAGAAAAAATAATAATAAAAAAGATACAAGTGAATTTGAGTTAACCCTATAAATAAATCGTTAAAATTATAAAAATAAATAAAAAAATTACGAAGTTTAATTCTCAACAACTTAGTGCTGCAAGATAAAATTTAAAAATAATTTATTTAAAAAAATTTAAAAAATATAATAAAATTCTATTTTTAATAAATTTAATATTAAAGAATAAAATTATAAAAATAAATCTAGGTAGAGATGTGATGTTGGGTTGTATAGCCTAGGCGCGGGAAAAAAGATGAAAAATAAAGGAGAAAAAAAAATAAAGAAAAAAAAAGTAAATATTTTTGTTAAAATGAACCCAAAAAAATGTCATTTACACATTACTATATATACATCCATACCATATAGCTTAAACAAAATGGGACAGAAAAAATTGTAGAAAAAAAATCAATTTTTTTTTTTAATCTTATAAGCCCATATAAAGACAACATCACCTCTCCTCCCCTATACTTTATCATCGATTATTGCCAACTCAGTTTCATCGTCCGAGAAAACTCTTTTAAGTTTTAAGTGCTGTTAAAACGACATCGATTGAAGGTCCACCAACATCCCATATGTCATGAGGGTGCCACTTGTGCACTGTAAAACAAACCACACTTGTTCCCAAGGGCGGAGGTACTTACAGGGTTGAGGAGGGCTGTAGCCCAGGTAGAAAAAAAATAAAAATTCCACAGTTAATAAAGAAGCATATTTTCAAGAACAAAAGCTAAGAAATAAAATATCCATCAAGTTTAGTTTTAACAGACCAAAAAGCAAATGGAGTTCTATCATTTTTTTTTCCGACCACTAAATTATTTTTAACAAAAATTTTCCTAAACTTAAGTTAATATCCTAAATTCTTAACTCGTTAAATTCTAAAATCAGGCTCAACCAAGAAGCCCAGATCATGTTAAAATAATATATATATATATATATATATATATATATATATATTTTAAAACTTGCCAAGGTTTAAAAACATAACAATATAAAATGGAGGATAAAATCGCAAAAAAAAAAATTCAAATAAAATAAATAGTAATTAAAAGAATGAGAATCAAATCTAATAAATTTAAAAATTACAAGGATATGAAATTAAAAACAAATTTTAATTCTATAAAATAATTCAAATAAAAAAATATAAATTATACCTAGCTCTACTTTAGAACTAAGGACAACTTTAAATCATTTAAAGCTAATGTTATTTCCAAGCTTACTGAGAAATTTTATCCTGAAGATTTCAATGAACAAGAAATGTATTATTTAAGATTTTACCTAGAGCATTATCAGATTGATGTGATTCCTCATAAGAGCTTTCAGAATATATTTACTAGAAGTGATCATTTTCGGTTCGGTTCGGTTTTTATAAAAAAAGTAACCAAACCAAATTTATTTTTTTAAAAAAAAACCTAAACCGAACCGAAACTTGTTCAAATCGAACAATTTTGGTTCGGTTTGGTTTTTTAGAACAAAAACCAGTTCAAATCGGTAGGTTCGATTTTTCCGGTTTGGCTCAGTTTTTTTGGTTTTAAGCTTATAAAACCGAAACCGAACCAGTCAATTTTTTTAAAATTTTAATCGGTTTAATCAGTTTTTTATGGTTCGGTTTTTTTAGTTATTTTTTTTTATTTTCTTGATTTAATCGGTTTTTCGGTTTTTTTGCTTACCCCTAATGTCTATCATTTCTGAATTATATTGAGGATTGGCTGAAACAATTAAGTCACAGCACTATCATTTGATTAACAAGTTGATTCGTCTTGTTTTGACTTTGCCTGCACTGCCACTATAGAGCGGGCATTTTTAGCTATAAAACATGTTAAAATTGTGCTTCGCAATAAAATAAAAGAATAGTTCTTAACGTATTCTATAATAATTTACTTTGAACGAAAGCTTGTTGAAGATATTGATTCGGATTCGATCATAGATGAATTTTACAAAACATCGAAGGATGCAACTTTGATATTGTATTTTATTTTTATTTTTAATTTTATATACTTTAAACTTTATTTTATTTATATTGTGTATTATGTATTTGGATTGAAACTTTATTATTCATTTGATAAATTTATATATACAAGCTAATAATTAATCTTAAAAAATAATTTATATATATTTATATTATAGCCCAGAATAGAAAAAATTCCTAGCTCCGCCATTGCTTGTTCCTCACACACCTTTTTATTTTAGTCCTCTATTCAATTAATTTTTGTGTCTATTTAGTCTTTAAACTCTTAATTTCTATAGGTGCTTCACTAAATTTATTAGTTTCATTTAATTCTCACTCAATGATGAAAATGTGGTATGATTGTTTATTGTTTCTTGAAGATCATGATATTTTTTACTAGTTTCAATAAAAAAAAATAGGAGGATTATCCAAATTTTCATTTTTATGGATATAATTGCATGACGTTGGATTTTTCAAGACCTAATAATATATATAAATTGATAGTTTAAACTTAAACAAAATTCATTTGGGTGATATTTAATGGTTTATATTTGTAAATTTTTCTTTTTTATAATTTTAAAATAGAAGCGCGCGCCCACCCTAGTAGTTTTCACTACTAGGATGATTTTTGTTTTCTCTAATTGTGTTGGAAAAAAAACTCCTATAATTAAAGTAGATTTTCCTTAATTTTCACCTCTATTGAAAATTAAGTGGTAACTTACCTTTTGAATCATTAATTATTTCTCTGGTTATCTATATGTCAGGTGCAACAACTTGCTTGACTTTACAAAAATTCTTGTTTGAAAAAACATAAAAGTTCTTTATCTACCAGATGAGTTTATGCATATTTTTGAAACCGGTATGGTTTGGTAAATTAATATGAGATTAAAATCAAGTTGGATTTTAAAAAAAATATGAAATGTTAAAATATAAGATGACCCGACAGGTTGACCCGGTTAAAAATCCGGTTGGAACCCGTTGACTTTTATTTTTTTACTAAGACGAAATTGTTTTAATTAAAAAAAATCAGAATTGACTCGGACGACCCGGTGACCCGGTCAAAACTTGAAATTCGAGCCTTGAATCGGGCTGGGTTTAAAAACTCTGAGTTTATGGATTCTATTAGGCTCCGTTTGTTTACTGGAAAATAGTTTTTTTTTGGAAAGTGAATTTCTTGGAAAGTAAATTTTGAAAAACTGAATTATTTTCTGATGTTTGGTAGTGTCATGGAAAATAAGTTGAAAAACACTTTTTCAGTATTTGGTTATGTCATGGAAAATAAATTGAAAAATAACTTATTAATGTTTTATTTTTTTTTTAAGTTTATTAAAATAATGAGGAACAAATCTTACAAATTTAAAAGTTGAATGAGAATGAAATTGAAAAAAAAATATAATTTCATAAATTATCTCAATATAAAATAAATAATAATCAAAATAATAGATATCAAATCTAACAAATAAAAATTTTGAAAGATGATGAAATTAAAATAATTATAATTATAATTTTATAAATTATTTCAAATAAAATAAGCAACAATCAAAAGAATGATGATCAAATTTGATAAATAAAAAATTTCAATTAAAAAATTATATAAAAAAAATAAATAACAATTATAAAAATAAAAACCAAAGTTAATATAAAAATCAAATTTTAAAGAATGGAATTGAAAAACAAATATTTAAAATAAAATATATATAGCAATAAAAAATTTAGGGATTAAATCTGATATAATTAATAAGTAATATAAAAATTTTAAATTTTTCATAACTTTTAAAAAATATTTTCCTCACAAAATAAAACTTAGTATATGAACTTTTATTTGTTGAGATACCAGTGTTGAACTGGGCTATAAGCTTCAAGCAGAGGTTGATAATGTAAATGTAATAGATTCTTTTAATTAATTAATAAATATGAGCAATAGATTCTTTTATCAATTTAATTAAATGAAAATGTAATACAATTATATTCTTACAAAGTATTGTTAAGAAATAAGATATTGATATAAAAATACGCGTGTGATCAAACAGAATAAAATGAAAATGAAATTATGGGGGGGGGGTGGGGGCGCTAAAACTTAGTTCTGCCTCGATCTTCGCGTTTGGGTTGGGCCTTGGGGTTGCTGACGTCTTGGAGCTTGTTGGGCCACCAAGGCACGTCCATCTTCACACCGAACCTATAGCATTTGAAAAGTGGGTTGCAACCACAATACATCAGTCCATTGTTTGGGCCCATCATATGGAGAGAATTGAGGGCTCAAACTACATCAAGGAGTTGGAGTGACGGTGCGGAAGCTAATACTTATTTTTTAAAATCTATCGAAATAATTTTTTTTAAAATTTATTTTTAATATTAATATAGCAAAATAATAATAAAATAATCAAAAAATAATCAAACTTTTATGAAAACAAGTCTAATTCCAGCTTTAAGTGGGCAATCAAAAGGGTTTTAAAATTATTTTTAAAAAAATTTAAATTTTTTTATTTGCTTTAAATTTACTTTAAATAAAAAATATTTTAAAGATCAACCAATAGATATCAAACACCTAGAGCATTACAAGTCGTCATTGACATTGACATTGTTTGTAAATAAAGGATAAAGGCAATAGGCTGGTGCAATTTTCAAGCAATTATTTTTGGTCATTGGGAGTGTCACCGCTGACTCATCAGTTTAATCCAAAGATGCCTCGTCATCACTTCCCTTCCTATTAATTTTTTTTTTTAAAAAAATCCATTCAGGTTTCTTTCTTTATCTTTGAATTTTTCTTTTTAAGAAACTTGATTATCATGCACCAATAGCTGGCACTCAGGACATCACCGTAGCAACGAAACTTATCTTCTTCCTATTAGGATAGTTTGCATGGTGATAGTCTTTTTATTATTATTATTATTATTATTATTAATACACTCTCAAACTTCTCTACCTATCATCAACTCCTTTTATATATATAGATTATTTAGTAAATAATAAGGGTTAGTAGAAGATTAAATTTTATTTTTTGACATTACCGAAAAAGAGAAAGTTGCAAATTAAATTAGCAATTTGGGTGATAATTTAAGGAGGGATAATTAAAAGTGGTTTCGTAAAATCGTATCACAAGCAAAATCAAATCCTAAAATTTATCATTTTAGTTAAAGTCAAATTCTATGAATTTACCACAAAAAAAAAAAATCCTGTTTATAAATATTATCCTTTTACTAAGGCTGTCTCTATAAATAGCAGCAACATCCTCAGCTATTGTGCATGTTTCTTTCTCTTGTAATCTCAGTAGTCCGATTTTCGTAGTGTCATTTGTAAGTTTATCTCTCTCAATCTCTCTTCTGCTTTATCTTTTATTCGATGTTTTTTTTTTGGTAAAGCTCGGTGCTTTGATGATCTTCTTGTTACTGTAATATTTGCTGGGCTGAATGACTGAATTTTATTTTTGTTGACAACCCATGATTACTATATGCTAATGTAACCATGGGTTGTTTTCCAGTTTTGGTTCCATGTTTTTTTTTTTGGCAAAGCTTAGTGCTTTGATGGTCTTCTTGATGTTGTAAGCTTTGCTGGATTGATGGTTGATTTTTTTTTTTTTTGATAACCCATGATTGTTATCTAGTAATGTGATCATGGGTTGTTTTCTAATTTCTGTTCATGTTATACTTAATACTTAATTGCTAATCGTGCAGCAATTACTGGACTGATTATTTGTTTATGAGAGTGAGAGAGATAGAGAGGATGGTCAATTTTTTAGTTTTGATTTATTATTATTTCGGGCTCTTAAAGTTGTCTAATTGGTCATGGGATGTGTGGGTGTTGATCTATGGTTTTCGTTACTTTATTGATTGATTATCGTTTGTTTGTTTGCTTTTTGTTTCTTTATATTGCAAGGTTAACTTCAATAAGATGAAAGGTGGGAGGATACTGCTGCTTCTTGTTTGCTCGAGTGTAATCACTTTAGGAGTGGTAAGAGAATAAAAAAATAAATCTTTTCTGGTGTTGCATGGGGCAATATTGAGAATCTATACTGCTTTCTAATGTTAGTTTATTTTGTGGACCATATGGGACCAATGGGGATTTTGTGGAAATCCAGTTGTGGGCTAGGATTCACAGTTTAACGACATTATTCATTTATGTTCTCATTTTACTTTCGTTTCATTGCATTGCAATGCAGTTTGCTGCTGGTCCACCAACATGCCCTGCTGATCTTGGTGGAAAATGCAGTGATTCTGGAGAATGGGAAGGGGAGTTCTTCCCTGGCATTCCCAAAATTAAGTTCGAGGTAAAGACATTTATGACCTATAACTTGGTGTCTTCAATCATTTTATTTTACTTGCACTTTTAGCTCAAGAGTCAAATTTTATTTGCAGGGACCTTCTAGCAAGAATCCACTAGCATTCAAATGGTATAATGCGGAAGAAGAGATTCTTGGGAAGAAAATGAAGGTGGAGTGCAGTTTTTCTATTATGTACTGTAGCAAGCAGTAGAACTATTGCTGACTGTTACTTCTGATAACAGGATTGGATGAGATTCAGTATTGCATTTTGGCACACATTCCGTGGAACAGGAGGTGACCCCTTTGGTGCGCCTACCAAGTATTGGCCTTGGGAAGATGGAACCAATTCTTTGGCTATGGCCAAAAGGAGAAGTAAGATCCATGATGTTACACATCATTTATTGAGTACTACAAAGTTGGTGCCTGTTTGTTTATTGATTTTTTTTCCCTTTTGATACACAACCTAGTGAGAGCTAATTTTGAGTTCTTGGAGAAGATTGGAGTTGATAGGTGGTGTTTCCATGATAGGGATATAGCTCCTGATGGTGAAACTCTGGAGGTGAGTGAGTTTTTAAATAACAGTATCAGCTGGGGGGAAGTGGGTACCTTGTTTCTGCTAATGAGCGTTTGGTTGTTAAACTTTAATTATGGATAGACTTAATTGTTTCTTGTCTCTTTATTTTGATCTATGTTTTTTTTTATCACACTGGTGTACCACTGAACTAATTGAGGCCTTTTCTTTTTGTTACAGGAAAGTAATAAAAACTTGGATGAAGTAGTGACCCTTGCTAAAGAACTTCAGGTAATCTTTGAAACCAAAGGGATGATGATTATATGACTGAAATAAAACAGATATGGAACTTCATTCATCTGTGTATTAGCTTAACTGGTGTCAGAACCTTACTGTTCTTTAAGTCTTGTTGTATACCTATCCGACATCAGTTTTTTCATCATAGTTTGATATATTAGCTTTTTTTTCTAATATACATTATTTGTCAACTATTTTCATATATTGAAACTGCTTTTATATATATTTCTGTCAAAGGAACTGTGCCATGTAGACTGACATAGAATTCCCTTATTCTCGTATCATGAACTGCAGCTGGGTAGTCGATCCTTTTTTTAAAGGAAAAAAATAACTAAATATTTCTGCAATCTAATTCTATGGCAGATTTAAACCGCTTATTTGCCCACCTTGTCTTTTTTCCCCACTTCTTTAAATTGCAATAGTTACCTTCATATTTTCTTGGTTGCCAAGTTGGTGAAGGGAAAGAAGTGTATAAATTTATAGCCGCCAGAAAAACTGGAGTAAAATCTCCTTGCCTTTTTTCTTTCATGTGATATTTCACAAGAGGTGCAAATTGTAGTGGCACAGAACTCTCACAATCACTGATCGACCAAGGTATTCAATATTCGGAGGAGAACCACTAACACTTCCTTATGTGGATTTGGATATCAGCTTGCTTGATACTTTATTTTATGTGTGTACAAGAGATTATGAAGTTTGGTATAGTTTTTGATGCCTCAATCATGTGACTGTGCAGGGAACCAAGATCCGTCCTTTGTGGGGTACAGCACAATTGTTTATGCATCCTCGTTACATGCATGGTGGTGCTACTAGGTATTCTATCCTTGACTGGATGCCATGCTATTGATGCTATCCAGATCATTTGTTCATAGACTTAATACTCTTGGGTCCTCTTGTCACAGTTCTGAGTTAGGCGTATATGCATATGCTGCAGCTCAGGTGAAGAAAGCAATGGAGGTGAGTTGATCTGTGTGTAGTCTTGGAAAAAAAAAGAAGATAATTGTGTGAATTTAACATGCTTTATGGAATTTTTATATCAACAAATTGCAATTAACACCTCTTGTTCCAACAGGTCACACATGACTTGGGTGGAGAAAATTATGTCTTCTGGGGTGGTCGTGAGGGCTACCAGAGTCTTTTGAACACAGATATGGAAAGGGAGCTTGATCATTTGGTATGTTCTCCAATTCTCACCTTCTTAACATTAAAAGAGCTCTTACTACTTACCTCTCTGGTCAGTGTTGATCTGCCCTGGAGTTTCCATGATGAAGTCTGGGTCTTCTTACTAACTAATGATTTCCAACATCTTCCTACAGGCAAGGTTTTGCGAAGCTGCTGTTGCCTACAAGAAGAAGATTGGATTCAATGGTATATTTCTGTTCTTTTCATAACACAGGCAGCATAGACTCAGTTGCACAATAGGATACAATAGGCATTTCCATTTTCATGGGGCATGCAGAACATGAATAGCTCATCCTCTATTGTCTTGTTTTTTTTATCCTTCCTTAACGTTGTCCTCATTTTATCAAATGTTTCCTTCCAAAATTTTGAAGTGATCTTAATATTTGCTTGCTCTGTTTTTCAGGAACTCTGCTTATTGAGCCCAAGCCTCAAGAACCGACCAAACACCAGTATGTCTCATTCTCATTTATTTGATTGGCAGCCTTCTTCACAGTTCCCTTTGATCTTACTTATGGTGCTGTTTTATCAGGTACGACTGGGATGCTGCTACTACAGCTAATTTCTTGCGGAAATATGGCCTAATAGGTGATTATTGAAACTTATTTCCCTAACTCCTCTGATTTTGTTGCACCATCTAGAACTAGCTTTACTTCATCCTGTTCTTTTCTCTCTTTGTGTTTTTACATTTTTTTTCTTAATAAACTTTAATTTGGCTATTTTTATTATGGAAGTAGTTGGGTTAATCTATGTCACTTTGCTAAGTATTATAGCATTTGGGCATCTTTGCTTTTGATTGATGATTTTGGGGAATAAATTATTTGTGCTTCTCTCAACTCAAATTGGCCCCATGTTCACACATCGCATGGTAGTAAAACTTCTCCTCTGTTTTTCTTTGTGTTCACTTGAGTTGTGGAGTTGTTTACCCATAAATAAGAAGTTCAAAGATTAGTCCCAAAATAATTTAATTAATAGAGCTGGAGATTGTCATTGTAATAATGTGATGATGTTATTATTGGACATTGATGAACAAATAGTTTAAAGTGTCGTAATTTAGAATACATAAACTGGAAGAAAGTCTAACCAGTGACAATTCAATTAGGAAGTTGGTCCATGTTGCAAACCCTGACTAGTTTGATATAGAAGGTTTTAACAGGTGATACCGATTCTTATTTGGAGGTGAACTGTATGGTACATTTTTTTCAAATTGCTACCCCTGGCATAACCATGATTGCTCAAGTACTTGCTTTCAGCTATCAGATTTAACTAACACCAGCTATAACTGGTGACCTCAGTGGTTGTGGCTTCACCAAATTCACTTGATTGCCCTGTTCTTTTTTTTTTTCTTTTTTTTTTTTGAAATGGATCTAGCAGTCACTATTTTAGAAGAAGCATCTCTCCTGTTTGGCAAGACTCAGAATTGTCGTTTAACCTCCCTTTTCCATTTCCATTTGCAGGGGAATTCAAGCTAAACATAGAGTGCAACCATGCCACTCTTTCAGGTCACAGGTACAAATCTTCTTGTAATCATGTCCTTTTCACCTAATAAAATAATTAGTCAATCACGTGATTATACATGGAATTTTTTCTGTCATCCTACAACGTTTGAGTATTCTGCAGCTGTCATCATGAGCTTGAAACTGCAAGAATTAATGGTTTACTGGGAAATATTGATGCGAACACTGGAGACCCTCAGATTGGTAATGATTAGATTAGAAACCTTGAGTGTTTCAATTTTTTTAGTTGTATTTCAAGCCTACTAACTCCGCATGTAAATCCTTGAGATCTGTGGTTGTAACATAGGGTTGTTATCATGACTACAGGATGGGATACAGATCAGTTCATGACTGATATTTCAGAGGCAACTATGGTTATGCTTAGTGTGATAAGAAACGTATGTGAATGATTTGTTGCTTTCAATTGGTTGTGAAAATTCAAATATCTTATCATTTGAAATGGAATTACATTAGCTGGTTTTCGTTTTGCCTAATGCCAGGGAGGATTAGCACCAGGAGGATTCAATTTCGATGCAAAACTGTTAGTTTCACATCTTCCTTGAATATTTTTATCAATTTTGATGTATTGCCTTCAGCCTTAGAATGAAGACCTTATGTGATGACCTTGATTATGTGATTCTTTAGGCGAAGAGAGAGTACAGAAGTTGAGGACATATTCCTTGCTCATATTAGTGGAATGGATACCCTGGCTCGTGGACTCCGAAGTGCTGCCAAGTTGATTCAGGTGAGATCTTTAATTTTCATCTTCTCTACGATCTTCTCATGGAAGGTGTTTTTATTATCTTGATTTTGATGCCTTTGAATTTGTTTGCTGTGGAACAAAGGATGGTTCATTGGCTGAGCTTGTTCGCAAACGCTATCAGAGTTTTGATACAGAAATTGGGGCGCAAGTAGAGGTAACATGCTTCTTATTCCTATTTTGTCATGTTTTTTAATTTCCCCTGTGGCTAACAAGAAATGCATCTTCCAACAGGCTGGTAAGGGAGATTTTGAAACGCTTGAGAAGCTGGCCATGAAATGGGGTGAACCCAAGGTTCCATCTGCTAAGCAGGTATTTGGATAGTAACAATTTTTGCTTCAGCAATTGCAAAACATCCATCACCATGCATCCGACCCTTTTATGCAGATATTATAGATTGAAAGACTGAATGGATTTTTTGTTTGTCCATGAGTTCTAGCAGGAAACGTGATGGAAAAACTGCTGGATTTCCCTTTATATATCAGTGATATAATTTTGTAGGATTTATTTCCTATAATTATGGAAACATGTTGGCAACACATCTCATCTTTTATTCTCTCAGAGAGGAAATCTACAGACTTGAAAAGCATAATAGCCATGATTTCTTATTTATGCTAAGTCTAGGATTTTTCCATTCTATATGCATGGTAGATAATCCATTCAACATAGAAGATCAAAATGCATCAAGTCCTTTGGCTAAACTCCTAGATAATCCATGAACTTCAAGAATTTTCCGAATTACTATCCAACAGATTTTAGCGTGAGAAGTTAAAAATAAAAGTATGCAGTGCTTTTAGAAAGTGCTGGTTGAGCTTTTGCTACGAACCTCCAGCTTGTTTTTATTTTCTTTGATAATTGAATCCATCTTCCCTTTAAATTTTTGTTTCCTCTACTGTTGCTTTCCTGGAGAATCAGATTTACTGCTTTTGTTCTTAAATTTGAATTATTATAATGTGACTAGAATCTAATTCAAGATCTTTGTGCCATTTGCAGGAACTTGCTGAGATGATTTTCCAGTCTGCACTGTAGAAAATGGCACATAGACAGATGACTAGAGCTCCCCACCCCCCGTTTTTTTTTTTTTTCCTTTTTCCTTCTATGTAATCATCTTCATCGGAAATAATACGCAATAGAGTTCTCACTAATAATAGATGCAGCGAATTGAACTTAATTCTGAAGTTGGATTCTGTTTCTTGTAAATTTAATCCAGAATTGCTTTTCATGTCATTTATTTGTCAAATTATGAAATGAAGAGGGAAATTATGAAAAATTATCAAAATCAATCAAAAACTTTGAAAATGTCAAGTAAAACTCTTCAAACCAATCAAGAATTTATAAAATACCATTGAATAAAGTAATAAATGAATATTGGTTTAATTTTAATAGCATGTTTGAGATGGTAAGAAAGATTACCTTTTAAAGGTTTTTATTAAGAATAATATTTTTTTTATTTTTTAAAATTTATTTTTAACATCAAAACAATTCAAATACATTAAGAAAATTAATTAAAAAAAATCAACTCTTTTAAAAATCATAATTGCACCATAAAAACAAAGTGTATAATAGAATGAAAAGTAAAAGTCCCTCCTCTTCTTCTTCTTGTTTTTTTTTTTGTAATGATGCTTGGTTAGTTTCTTCGAGTTTGGTACAGGAGCCTCCATACAAGAACTCCCTTCACAGCCACACATTTAGGCATGCTAATTATCCGTTTCAACGTGACCTCCCACTCTTATAGATAAGGAAGAAACCAGCAAGAGATCAACAACCAGTCAAACACCAAAAAGAAAGGAAAAATGAAGCTACAATTCCACACACAATTTATAAGGATAACCCTCATAGTCCTCCAACTCATAAACCCTTCACTTCAATGGCCTGAACCAGAGTATTCAGCAACCCCAATTCCTGCTCCATGGCCTGAACAATTCCATGCACTTTTGTATATGAACTTGAGCTCAACACGCCTTCAAATCACCAATCTGTGGTATGATTGGCCTAGAGGCCGCAATGTGAATATAATACAGAAACAACTATCTATTTTGTTGTACGACACGGAGTGGAATAATGGGACAACCTTCTATTACACTTTAAGCGAGCCTCATAGCTGTCGGATTATGGTTAATGATGTGGGTATTCCTAGGCCTGATTTTCTTGATGGAGCCGAATATCTAGGGACTGCTGTCACTGATGGGTATCTATGCAATGTGTGGGAGAAGATCGACACTATATGGTACTATGAGGATGTTTATACGAAGAGGCCTGTCAGATGGGATTTTAACGATGGTATGATATCACTTATGATTACTACGATTAATTAGAAGCTGCAGTGCTTTATGTTCATTTGATTATAGTTATTCCTTGTAGTTTGCTGTTATAGTAATTTTGACCCCAACCGGATCATATTTGCAGGTATTTCCACTCATGTGATAACTTTTGAGGTAGGCGCAGTGCTTTTCGATGATTCAGTGACTCAAGCTCCTGCATACTGCTTCAACCAGGAGATGAAGAACATGTAAATTTTAGTTTTAAGGTGGTGCTTCTGCTTGCAGATGGAGGTGACTTTCCCAGTTTAGTCACGAACAAGGTCACTAGCACGAATTATCCAAAAAAGAAAATGAAAGGGGAGAAATTGTCTATTGATCCACCTCATTAATTATCAGTTATGTATTTATATATTACAATTTTAATTTTCCTCTCCTTCAGTATTTTCTGCTGACCTGTGCTATTGCATGCCTTCCTGATCTGATAATGCTTTAGGATTACCTCTTGTTAAGTGCTTGGTAGCAACAGATTTTAACAAAGAAGGAAAGAATGGTTTTGTCAACAAAAGACAGATGATTAATATAAAAGGAAAATGGATTACCGTGTTGGAAGAAGCTAACAAACATGAGCAGTCCTTAAATCGTTTTATTTAAGGTAATTGCTTGCAGCATAGTTGTATTTTGTAGTTTCCCATTGTTAAAAATGAAGAAAGTGCTTCTGGGCTGGATATGCTCCCGAAAGCATGAAACACACTTTGTCTGGGTATTTAACAGCTAGAGCAAATAAAGGGTCTTTCCACTGTTAATATTGTAGTAGATTTTCATTATAATAAAGCACGTGACCTTGGCAGCAATTCACACCATCAGAAGTGAATCGAGCAATGGTCCTTATTCTCATTTTACACCATTAAATTCCTGGCTTAAAACTGCTTCAAGGGCAGAATACAACCCTGTAATTAGTTCCACCGGGACAGGTGAAAGTGCTTGTTTGGTCATCTTTAGGATAACTATAAGCGTCAGGGCACCTCTGCTTGAAAAACCTCGAGTAATCTGTTGGGCCACAGTTGCCAGAATTGCAACAGTATTGATCTGTCTTGAAGACAGTGCAAGGATTGTTGCAGCCTCCGCTGGCCCTGAGCTGATTCGGGCACTGTCCATTGATATCAGCTGCGCACCTAATTCCACGGCAGTTGCCTGATACTGGACTGAAGTCCATAGGAACATTAAACCCATCAACAAGAGATATGTCGAAGAAATCCAAGTTGTTGTATTGGTTCAAGGCATATTCAGCCAGTGTGTTAGGGGGTTTCCCGAAGGCTTGGCATTGCAAGAGCCCATTGCAATCACCTGTCTCACACGTCCCTCGCCCGGCCCCATCGAAATTGCACTTGGTCCGTCCCCAAATACGGGCTTGTGTTGTTCCGGCATTCGCGGTGATGGTCCATGATTGGCCTCGGTCGAGTCTTCGGCCACCACCGGGAACAGCCGCGGCCCAGACAGTGTAAGGGCATTGGTTTCGGATTTCAAAAGTAGCTGCGTTGCTTAAGGTGAAGAAATGGGCAAAAAGAAGGAAGCAGGGAAACAATGCTAAGTAAGAAAAATGACTCATACTGAAGAAATATGGATTGAGAATGCTTGTTTGTTGTGATTATTTGAGAGGGCTTCGGACTGCTTTTATAGAAGTGTCACAGTTTGCTACTGCCGTTGGATCAAGAGCAATGTAAGAAAAAGAATTAAAGGATAATATCTACCAAGAAAGAAAAATCAAACTCTCAAGTCAAAGCTTTCAACATTTGCATTGGTCTACAAGACATTGAATTAAAAATAGATTTTGCAAGCAACCATCTAGGTAGCCCAGTAATAAAAGCTTGGGATCAAAAAGTTGCTCCCTCTATGGTTTTAGATTCGAACCCTAGGTTACTTATATGATAGCCACTGGAAGCTTACATGGTCGTTAACTTCAGGGACCGTGGGATTAGTCGAGATACACGCAAGCTGACCCGGACACCCATGTTAATTAAAAAAAAATAGATTTTGAACTATATATTTTGAAAAGTAAAAAATAATTAAAAAAAAAAAACAAAAAGTGAAGAAAAGACATGAACATACATCTAATTTTGTTTGGAAGGAGTTTAGCAATAATATTATCTAAGATCATTATTGAATTAAAAAATTTATTTAATAGAATTTATAAATACCTAAATTTATCAATTTATTCATCATAAATTGAAAAACACTTGGATTTGAATTCTTAGATTTAAGAAAATATAGTTTTTTTATTGCTTAAAATAGTTTTTTTTCTAAAAAAAAAACCCCAGGCGGCAAGAAAAGGTAAAAAAAACTGTTGACCAGAGCAAAACTTGTATGGTCAAGAGCTATTGATTTTGACGGCAATAGGAAATTAATGCTCGAAATGGAAATGTATCTACCAGCAATATCTTTATAATATTTTAACTATACATGTTACTAAATATAAGAAATCAAATTAAAAAATTTAAACTAATGTTTAATTATGATTTATAATATTTTAACTATATATATATATATATATATATCATATAATCAAAGTAACATTACTTTTAGATAAAAATACTAAGATATTTTTAATTGAAATTTTTTATTATTTGTTGCATGCAAAAAAAGAGAGAAAGATTTTAACTCTATTTGTAAGTAAAATATATTATATTTTTAAAAATTATTTCTTAGAAGTTATTATAATAAATATGTATGATCTAGAGTATTTCTAACTATTAATTATTCGATATATTTATATATAAAAAAATAGTTTAAAATATTAAATATATAATTAAATAATGCATGTGTGGATGGGTGGTTAGAAAACTAGTAGATATAAGATGCCTCTAACCTCATTGTGTGTGTAGAGTGGGCGAGAGAAGGTAGAGTAGAAACTTCAGAAACACTATTTAAATGCAATTAGGTTAGTTGATGGCCCCTGTTTTCTACGAAGAATTCCTTTCTATGGGTGTATTGCCATGTGACAATGTAGTAGCCATCTTGCACTATTTTTGGCATGTAACTATGCAAGTGACAATTTTTTTCAGTGTGGTTGATTAAGCCATTTGTTCTTTAGTTTTTTGTTTTTAGATAAAGTTTACTTATAAAAACCCATTTCGTCTTTTTATGCTATTCAATGAAAGAAGGTATAGGAAAGAGATTGTGTAATGTAGTTTTATTAATTAAAATTGTGTTTGTTTTTGAGGTAGTTTCTGTGGTTGTGATTTTAAAAAAATAAGTTTTAAAAAATATGGTTAGATGTGATTGGTTGGATTTAGATACGTGTTTGATAAAAATTATAATTGAGGTTTATGTGCAGCAAAAAACATGTATAAAATGTTTGATAATTGTGTGGTTGTGGTTGCTTTTTTAAGTGTTTTTTACTTGGAAATGCATTAAAATAATATATTTTTATTTTAAAAAAATTAATTTTGATATCAACACATCAAAATGATCTAAAACACTAAAAAAAATATTATTTTAAAGCAAAGAAAAAAATAAAAAATTATTAAATTTTTTCAAAAGTACTTTTGAAACACAAAAACAAACAGTATTTTACGAAACATAGTTAAAAAAACATACAAAAACTTCTTCACCAAAATTGCGTTTCAAACTTAATTTTTTAGTAGGCTCCACAGTATAAAACACAATTTTTATAGTTTTCAAACACCTTATTACAGTTTTTACACTGCAAATACAAAAACAGATGCAAAACAAACACATAATCAAAGCAAAATTAAAATTGCTAATGTCAAGCCTTAACTTTCCTCCGGACCATCCTTCACTCTTTACTTTATAGAGTGAGGTTTGGCCTCTTGTGCTAAGGAAATTTAATCATCCTATTCTCATTTATACCTTTTCCCTTTCAAAACGAAAGATTTTTGCAGGTTTCCAAATTAAAATACATCAACAAAATCTTGCAAATCTAGTAAATGAATATTAACAAAACTATTAAGTTCATTTTTTGAAAAATAAATAATCATTAAACTCTATCAATGGAATCAGATTTTTCTATTTTTTTATGACAAAATCATAGAGATCTCTTTTAACTAGTGCACATTATTTATTTTAATTTATTAGCACAATTAATTAGACGTTATTAAGAATTTATATGATATCAATAATAAAGGATAAATGGTAATTTACTTTAAATATTGTGGACATTCTTAGGAATCACTTTTCCACGAGTGTAATTGCCGATGAGAAAAATAACATTCCGCGAAACAAACGTCACTTTAAAGAGCAGATATTGAACAAACAAGCATTTATAAAATAAAACATTGAGTATAACTAAACAGCATACCTTGACCAACCTGCTTTAAGAAGAAAAATTATTAAATTTGGATATGTTTTAGAAGCACACTAGATAGGATCCAGTGGTTCGGGATTTGTGGACATTACAACTGGCTGGGTTAATTTGGATTGCAATATACATTATTATTCTTGGTATCGTAGTAGCTTTTGTTGGTGTTGTTTGAAAAAAAATTATTTTATAAAAAATATTTTTTGTTGAGGTTAGTTTGGTATTTATATATATTTAGTTAAAACTGTGGTTAAAATTGAGATTGAATAAAAAATAATTTAATGAGTTTGGTAAGTAAAAAATACTTTTCAAATTGAGATTATAAAATAACTAAAAAAGATATATATTAATATTAATAATTTTTAATTTAAATATTATAGATTTAGCTACTATTATTACATCATTAAATAAATAATACTTTAATATCAAATATTTTTTATTGTTCAATTAACCTATCTACAATTCCATCGCGTACGAAATTCATCCGATAAGGACTACAGTTTCCATGGTTTTTTTTAGCGTGCAGTAAAATCAGGTAAAATATCATTAAGAACCAAATTGGAATTGCGATCAAATTCTGCAAATGCTACGTCATCATGCGATCTCCTTCTAATTTATTTAGTGTCATTGAATAATATTAAACACTAGTTTTTCGAGTAAAACACAATTAAAAAAAATTAAATTTCTTTTTATTGAATCTGGTTCAGCCGAAACAGTGAAGAATAAAATAAGCCAGATCCGGTCCGGCTAGAACAATAAAAATATTCTTCGATGTTTGGGACAGTGGAGACGTTCTCCACTGTCTCGCTGAATATTCACTCTCTACTGTGTGGAGGCAGAAAGAAGTAGCATGAAACTGCTATCTACTGACCTGCATTTTAAACGCGTAATATGATGGATCTGTCATGAAATAAATCATGTTCTCTCCTTTACCAAACATTTATTATTATTATTTTTGTGATTTAAACAAACACATGAAGAGATTGTATTGTTATTATTATGTGACAGCGTGCTAGCATTGGAGAACGACCACGAGATCGCTTATTTGGGGCAAAGGGACGCTTTTCATTTCACTATAAAAGAATTGATTGAACACCAACGAACAATCTATATCTTTGATTAATTACATAATAATTCAACATATTCTCAATGTTTTGTGAGCAGTCTTGAAATCCATGAAGGGTTGTCCAAGGATTTTAAAGGAAGTGTTGAGAACTCGGAATCCATATGTGCAAAACGACAGCGAATTTCCTTGAGGGGCTACAGGACCATGGTTTTGAGCTGGAGAGAGACTTGGTCCAGATGTGCTAGCTCCATGGTTGGGCACCGATGACCTAACCCCAGTAGCATTTGGACTCCTTCCTTGCGAGTCTTCATGGGGTTTACCTGTATCTTGCCCAGATTCCCTCTTTTCCCTTTCTTGATCAGTTTCCTTGAGAAGAAAATCAACCCACATATCTGTGAAGGACTGGAGAAACATATGCTAGTGACCAAGAACCCACACGCCCCACCACTAGAAACAAAAGGGCAAAGACTTTACTGTCAAGTCTTGACTACAAAGCATCCCAAGTCACGGTGACCAAACCCAACAATTATTTTCTGCGAGTCACTCAACCATTTTAGTGAACTTAAAATGTTCTTACCAAGTTTTAAAAACAGTTTTTGATATATCTAGATCTTTTATCCTTAGTTTGTAGTATCCGAATCTTAGATCTATCTTTGAAAATACCCTAGCTCCCTTGAGTTGATCAAATACATTATTGATATGTGAAAGCAGATATTTGTTCTTTATTATCACCTTATTCAACTGTCTGTAATCAATACAGAGCCGGAGAGTTCCATCCTTCTTCTTTACAAATAACATCATAGCTCCCCAGGGTAAATTGATGGGGCGTGTGTGTGTTAATTACTCACAGAGCAATTTTTAAATTTACTATCCATCTTTCAAGTACTAGTCACAAATCAATAATTTAAAATTTAAAAATGTCCACACCATAGAGCGCCAGTTCCAAACCAAGATAACTGGACCATTAGCCGCTTATTCACAAGGCACCAGTTTCATACCAGAATAACTAATCCACCAGTCGTCCATTCACAAAATAAATTATCATGGGAAAATCTATCAGCATGACGCATAAAATTTTATTAATCGTGGAGATAATTTAAATATTTAAAGTTTAGAAAAACAAAAATATTCAAGGTATTACACATTTATCTGGTGTTTATGTCCTATTGGTTGAACCTGTATGTTGAGTGGTTCCTGTAGCCTTGCATATTCCTGCAGATTCATTTCGTTACTAATTAAATTATTACATCAATAATGTCACCAGATCACCAATTTAATTATATATCAACAAAATCAACTTGTCATCAATTTAATTATTTCATCAACAAAATCACTTTAATTATCAACCCAACAATAACAACTCATTACTAATTTAATTACTTCATAAACACATTACCACATAACTCATTTAATTAACAATCAAACAATATCAACTCATCACTAAAATAATTTCTTCATCATCAACATTACCACATAACTCATTTAATTATCAATCAATAATATCAATTCATCACTAGTATAATTTCTTCATCATCAACATTACCGTATAATTTATTTAATTATCAAACAACAATATTAACTCATTACTAATATAATTTATTCATCATCAACATTACCACATAACTCATTTAATTATCAATTATTGATTCAACATTTTCATTTATTTTTTTTCTAGGTCGAAACCCCTTCTCAAAAAAAGAACCAATAATTTTTCTTCAATTTCATAAATTTAAACATTACCCGCTATTATTTTATTTATTTAAACATTAATTCATCACAATTTCATAAATTAACCCAATCAACCTCACAACTCATACAATAACTATACACTAATACAATTAAATGAAATCTTAATACACTAAATACATCAATTTAATTGAGTGGAAAGGATTTGTTACCTTCTAACTCAAAGAAATAAGAAATAGAAAGCTTGAAATCACCATAAAAATTTCTTTCCTCCTTCCCCCTTATTTTTCTCTCAATGCCACCCCCTTTAAGGAAAAATTCCTTATTTTCTCTTTTGAGATTTTCTTATTCAAACCCTTCCTAGAATACTTTATTCACTCAATTTTCACTCAATTGTTTTGGAAGAACATTGATAAATTTTCACTCAATTTCTTCTCCCTCTCAAGCCCTAACATGGTCGGCCAACATGGCTAATTTCTCACTCCCCACTTGTTTATATATTTACAAGTTTTTCCTCCTTTTCATTTAAGGACTTCCTTGTTTTGTTTTAAAACCATTTGGCCTAAAAGTTTGACTTATTCAATTTCATCCTTACCCAACATTAACCTCCTTAGATAATAATTTCTACTCCATTAATTTCTATTATTTTTATTATTTATTTAATTATTCGTCCCCCTTTTTTTTTAAAATAAATGTAAATCAAAATACAGGAATTTACCCGGGAGTTACACATGGTCGTTTTTTTATCTTTCTTCCACTCATTTCAGACACTAATCGGCATAGCTACCAGATCCAAGTGCATGGGTCAGGCAAACCCACTTGATCCATGCGTCTAGGTCAAAAAATTTAAAATTTTTAAAGCATGATTGGACTGCAAAAACAAACATTGTCTTATTCAAGCAGAATTTTTCATTCATATGCAATAGAACTTAACTACAAACTTTTTTTTTGTTTATGCAACTTATTTTATAAATTTGTTATAATCGAAGAGGAAAGAATGAAAAAAAAAAAATTGAGTTCTAAGTGATTTATTTATAGTATTCAAAAATAAACTTCTCTTTTTTATGTGAATTGTAAATGAAAATATATATATAATGAAACTAAACACATATAGTCTAGTATTGTTAAAAAAATATAAAATAATATTGTCGTTGGTGAAAAATCACAAAGGAACACCCATTAAATAAAGTTTTTTTGCATTGAGTTTAATTTTTAAAAAATATAAAAATTAAAATTCATAAAAAAAAAGGGAAATAAAGAGAGAAGATAGAATTTTTATTGAAGGAATAATAAATTCATAAATATAAAAAATAAACTATTTCAATAGAAAGATATGATTTGAATTTTTAGATCTAAAATGTTAAATTAGATTTTTGTGATGATTTATTATTTATAAATCATTTCTGAATTTAAATTTCTGTCTAGAATAGTTTAAATATTGTTTTTATGCCTGACCCAGAGTCCTCCGACTCATAAACCCTTCACTTCAACGGCCTGAGCCAGAGTACTCATCAACCCCAATTCCTGCTCCATGGCCTGAACAATTCCATGCACTTTTGTTTATAAACTTGAGCTCAACAGGCCTCCAAATCACCAATCTGTGGTATGATTGGCCTAGAGGCCGCAATGTGAATATAGTACAAAAACAACTATCTGTTTTGTTATACGACACGGAGTGGAATAATGGGACAACCTTCTATTACACTTTAAGCGAGCCTCATAGCTGTCGGATTATGGTTAATGATGTGGGTATTCCTAGGCCTGATTTTCTTGATGGTACTATGAGGATGTCCATACGAAGAGGCCTGTCAGATGGGATTTTAACGATGGTATGATATCACTTATGATTACTACGATTAATTAGAAGCTGCAGTGCTTTATGTTCATTTGATTATGGTTATTCCTTTTAGTTTGATGTTTAGTAATATTTGACCACAACCTGATCATATTTGCAGGTATTTCCACTCATGTGATAACTTTTGAGGTAGGCGCAGTGCTTTTGGATGATTCGGTGACTCAAGCTCCTGCATACTGCTTCAACCAGG
Source organism: Populus tomentosa (assembly GCA_018804465.1). Classification (NCBI taxonomy): domain Eukaryota; kingdom Viridiplantae; phylum Streptophyta; class Magnoliopsida; order Malpighiales; family Salicaceae; genus Populus; species Populus tomentosa. The sequence goes on from CM032003.1 coordinate 10,154,468, forward strand.
AGATCAAGAACATGTAAATTTTAGTTTTAAGGTGGTGCTTCTGCTAGAAGATGGAGGTGACTTTCCCAGTTTAGTCACGAACAAGGTCACTAGCACGAATTATCCAAAAAAGAAAATGAAAGGGGAGAAATTGTCTATTGATCCACCTCCGTATCAGTTATGTATTTATATATTACAATTTTAATTTACCTCTCCTTCAGTATTTTCTGTTGACCTGTGCTATTGCATGCCTTCCTGATCTGATAATGCTTTAGGATTACCTCTTGTTAAGTGCTTGGAAGCAACAGATTTTAACAAGGATTAAACAAAGAAGGAAAGAATGGTTTTGTCAACAAAAGACAGATGATTAATATAAAAGGAAAATGGATTACCGTGTTGGAAGAACCTAACAAACATGAGCAGTGCTTAAATCGTTTTATTTAAGGTAATTGCTTGCAGCATAGTTTTATTTTGTAGTTTCCCATTGTTAAAAATGAAGAAAGTGCTTCTGGGCTGGATATGCTCACGAAAGCATGAAACACACTTTGTCTGGGTATTTAACAGCTAGAGCAAATAAAGGGTCTTTCCACTGTTAATATTGTAGTAGATTTTCATTATAATAAAACATGTGACCTTGGCAGCAATTCACACCGTCAGAAGTGAATCGAGCTAAGGTCCTTATTCTCATTTTACACCATTAAATTCCTGGCTTAAAACTGCTTCAAGGGCAGAATACAACCCTGTAATTAGTTCCACCGGGACAGGTGAAGGTGCTTGTTTGGTCATCTTTAGGATAGCTATAAGCGTCAGGGCACCTCTGCTTGAAAAACCTGGAGAAATCTGTTGGGCCACAGGTGCCAGAATTGCAACAGTATTGATCTGTCTTGAAGACAGTGCAAGGATTGTTGCAGCCTCCGCTGGCCCTGAGCTGATTTGGGCACTGTCCATTGATATCAGCTGCGCACCTAATTCCACGGCAGTTGCCTGATACTGGACTGAAGTCCATAGGAACATTAAACCCATCAACAAGAGATATGTCGAAGAAATCTAAGTTGTTGAATTGGTTCAATGCATATTCAGCCAGTGTATTAGGGGGTTTCCCGTAGGCTTGGCATTGCAAGAGCCCATTGCAATCACCTGTCTCACACGTCCCTCGCCCAGCCCCATCGAAATTGCACTTGGTCCGTCCCCAAATACGGGCCTGTGTTGTTCCGGCATTCGCGGTGATGGTCCATGACCGGCCTGGGTCGAGTCTTTGGCCACCACCGGGAACAGCCGCGGCCCAGACAGTGTCAGTGCATTGGTTTCGGATTTCAAAAGTAGCTGCGTTGCTGAAGGTGAAGAGATGGGCAAAAAGAAGGAAGCAGGGAAACAACGATAAGTAAGAAAAACGACTCATAGTGAAGAAATATGGATTGAGAAAGCTGGTGTGTTGTGATTATTTGTGAGGGCTTAGGACTGCTTTTATAGGAGAAGTGTCACAGTTTGCTAGTGCCGTTGGATCAAGAGCAATGTACAAAAACTTAGAAAAATTGAAGAATAGCATCTACCAAGAAAGAAGAATCAAACTGTTCTGGAAGGGAGGAAAAAATCAAAATCTAACGTCAAAGCTTTCAGCATTTGCATTGGTCTACAAGACAGGGGGGTGAGATTGAAACTAGTGTGTGGCCATGTCCCTCTGTAAATGATGTATTATTATAGATGACGTAAAATACATTAGATCCCTCTATAAAAACAGTTATTTTAGAGGGCGTTTGTTATTGTAGTAATAATTATTTTTTAAAATATTTTATTTTATTAAAAAATATATTTAAATAATATTTTTTATTTTAAAAAATTTATTTTTAATATGAGTATATCAAACCAATCTAAAACTATAACAAAATAATTTTATATAAAACAAATTAAAAAATTTTGAGAACTCCTAACCTGCCGCCTTCCCAAGTAAGCTCTGAGTATATTTTGTATCCTTCAAGAGTGGGTGTAAGAGAGGGAAAGAGAGTAGTAGAAAAAAATTATAATTCTCTTTTTTTCAAAATTGTATTTTTAGATATCCCTAAGTCATCTCACTTTTAAATAAAAATGTTAATTAATTTGAGCTATAGATTTTGGAAAGTAAAAAATAATTAGAAATAAAAGAAATAAATGGTGGAGAAGAGAGATGAACATCAGTATCTAAATTTATCTATTTCTTCATCATAAATTGAAAAACACTTGGATTTGAATTCTTAGATTTAAGAAAATATAGTTTTTTTATTGTTTAAAATAGACATTTTTTTTTCTTTTTTTTAAAAAAAAAAAAAAAAAAACCAAAGCCGCAAGACAAGGTAAAAAAACTCTTGAGTTGACCAGAGCAAACTTTGTGTGGTCAGTAATTAATGCTCGACATGGAACGGTATCCACGGACACTATCTTTAATTCTTGTCCTGGAGAGTGGACCCTAGCTTGTATAAAGCAAGCATATATAATCATTCGAGTTATATACATATATAGATTTTAAATAAATTCAAAAGATTAAAAATTAAATTTTATATAATTAATATATAATAAGATATTTTTAAAATTTGTACAATTTTTGAAAAGTTTTTTTTCATCTAAAATAAAAATATATATTTTCTAGAAATTAAACTAATTTTTTCTTTAATTAGAAAATATTTTTTATTTGATCAATTTTTTTAATAATAAAAAATACTGGAAAATTCATAAAAAATATTTTTTATAAAAATAAATCCTAAAAGTCACTTATTTTTTTGGTAGGCGCAGAGAAGATAATTGAGGCAGATTAACCTTGAAGGATTAAAGTTAATTATAATTCATACAAATACTATTATTATTGAAATCTACTCATATATCTATGCACCTTTCATATATGATAATTCATACAAATATTATTTAATTTTCTTATGTTTATGTACTTTTCATATAAAATAAATAAATTAATTCAAGATTTTTTAAAATAAAAAGGACTCACATTTCTTATCTCGATGGAAGTCTTCATGGAAAATAGGGGCATCAAACGTCTTCATGTGAATATAACGTGTGGGGTAAAGACGTGAGGCCGGGAGAGTCTTTCGTCCCCAGCAACGCGAGGGTGGCTGCGGGAATGTTCATAGAGAAGACTCAGGAACCAACGCACGAACTTATGGCTCTCTTTCAAAGAGCCTGCAAACAACTTTTTCTACATGGGGTGGGTTCCTCTTTAATTATAGTTGAGTGTCAAAGATGCACATCAATCTAATTTTTTTTTAATATAGTATGAAAATTTTAATGATTAAGTGATTATAAGATTAAATTTTATTATTTTTATTTATTTGAGATGGTATTATATCTTAGATTTTTACCTGATAATTAACTTAAATTATTAGATTGGAATGATTTTTTTACTAGAAATATCATAGAATTGGAATTAGAAAAAGAAACAACGGGCAAGTATTGAGTGGTCTCTTAGAAACACAGTGGAAGACTAATTAATACGTGTGGAAAAATAATGGTGGAAAATTTACACAAAGTGGGGAGCAATATTCTATGGAAACAGTGGACTTGTCCTAACTGGGATGAGCTAATAAAAAAAAAACCCAGAGAAAATGCATAAGCACCTATTTTGCAAGCACAGGCTAGTCCAGTGCAGGTTTAACTATAGAGTGAATCATATGGCCCAGATCCAACGCCAATTCTTACAGTATACACCGGGACAGGTGAAGGTGCTTGTTTGGTCATCTTTAGGATAACTATAAGCATCAGGACACCTTTGCTTAAAAACTCAGAGTTTTTTATTTTTAATATTAGTATATTAAAACAATAAAAAAAATATAAAAAAAAAAGATTAATAAAATTTTGAGAACTCACAGCCAGTTCCCAAGCAAGCTCCAAGTATATCTTGTATCGTTCAAGAAACTGTGTGTTTAAGAGAGGGAGAGAGAGTACAAGAAAAGAATTATAACTCTCTCTCTCTCTCTTTATATTGTCAAAATCGTATTTTTAGGTATTGTATAATTCCAAGTCATGTTCTTACTTTTAATTAATAATGTTAATTAATTTATAGATTTTGAAAAGTAAAAAATAATTAAAACCGAAAGAAAACAAACGGTGAAAAAAAAATAAACATAAATAAAATTGAGTTTGAAGGGAGTTTAGCAATAACATCATCTAAGATCAGTATTAAATAAAAATTCTTATTTAATAAAGTTGTAATAATCTAAATTTATCTGTTTCTTCATCATAAATTGAAAAACACTTGGATTTGAAATCTTAGATTTAAAAAAATATAGTTTTTTTATTGTTTGAAATAGTTTTTCTTTTTTTTGAAAAAAAAAAAAAAACCGAAGCAGCAAGACAAGGTAAAAATCTTGACCAAGAACAAAACTTGTGTGGTCAAGCGCTATACACGTTGACTGACGGCAATAGAAAATTAATGCTCGAAATGGACAGATATCCACTAACAATATCTTTGAGTATATTTGGTTGCTGTTCATGGTTTTCATTCCCAAGCAATGGAGCATGCTTCATGTTCATGGGTTTTTTTTCATGCACGGTGGAGCATACTTTACTGTTTTGATCAGATTAATTTAATTTAAAGTTAAAAATTTATTGAATTGGATCCGATTTTATAAAATAAAAAAAATATTATTTTTAATTATTTTTTATTTGAAAACTTGCGTTAAAAAAATATTTTATATAAAATATTATTTATTTTATAATATAATAGTAATAGTTAAATCTACAATATTTAAATTAAAAACAATTAATATTAATATAAATTTTTAAAAATTATTTTATAATCTCAATTTTAAAAGCATTCTTAACCAAACACATTAAACTACTTTTTGTTCAACCTCAATTTCAACCACAATTTTAACCAGACATATATTTTTACAAATCAACCTCATCTAAAAGTACTTTTTATAAAATAATTTTTTTCAAATGACAACCACAACAACTACCGTAATACCAAACATACTCAAATCTTGAAGATAAAAAACTAATTAAATGAAAAAAATAATAATAGAAAAAACTGAATCATGAAAATAATTAATTAAATTGATTAAATTTTTTTAAAAATAAATCGGTTGGATTTGGTTTCGGTTTTATAAATCTAAAACAAAAAAAAACCGAGTCAAACTGATTTGAACTTATTTTTATCCTAAAAAACTAAATCAAATTAAACCAAAATTGATCGGTTTGAACTGATTTTGTTTTTTTTAAAAAAAAATTATTTTAATTTGTTTTATATAAAAACTAAATTTAATTGTATAAAGCAAGGCGAGGGTGGCTGCCGGCATGCTCGTAGAGAAGACTCAAGAACCACCGCACGAAGTTATGGCTCTCTTTCAAAGAGCTTGCAAACAATTTATGTATCCATAAAAAAAAGTGTCTTTACCAATATTTTTAAAGAAGTTATTTTTAATATTAACAAATAAAATAATATTAAAATATATTAATTTAAAAAAATAAAAAATTTAAAAAACACTTTTAAAACACCAAAAAAATAAAATTTTATCAGTATCTTTCCTATTTTTATTTTCTTTCAATGAAATTCTACTTATGGCTGGCTGTTTATTCTAGACTTTACCCTTAATTATACATCAAAGTTATTAAACTTGGCGTGTATCGATCCGAGACCTAGTTCCTTCAGTTTGTAGTATTATTTTGAGCCTACTATGTATCCATAAAAAAAATGTGTCTATGAGAGAGAGGACAAGAGAAACTTATAACTCTAGATATCCGGAGACAACCTAATATTTTCTTTTAATAATATTTAATATTTATTAAAATACTGAATTATTCCTCACTCTATTTGACTATAAAAAAAAACCAAGTTGAAAATTCAGAAAAACTCCTGGACTCTAGTTTAAGATTTATTTTTTATTTTAAGAATAATTGAATCATTTCACTAAGTTTAAGAAAATAAAAGGGTGAAAGGGCCTCTAAACACAAGTTTAATATATATATTTTTTTGTTTTTAAAAGTAATTACATATAAAAATATTGATTTGTCTAAATTAATTTAATAATAATTAATAAATCATGTGGAAAATACCGTATTATCCGTGATAATCCATTTTTATTTTATTTTATTTTAATAAAGCAAGCATACGCAAGAGGACCAGAGAGTTGGAATTGGAAAAAGAAACAACGGGCAAGTATTGAGTGGTCTCTTAGAGACACAATGGAAGACTAATTAATACGTGTGGAAAAATAATGGTGGAAAATTTACACAAGGCAATTTTCTACGGAAACAGTGGACTTGTCCTAACTTCTAACTGGAATGAGTTATTAAATAGGAAAAGAGATTAATGAAATAATGGCGGCGTTATTAATTTGTTTTCAAAATTTTCCTTGAAAAGAAATGTAATTTGTTGACTAAATAGTCGATCTGCACTATGCTATTGGTTAAATTATTATTTTTAATATAAAAAAATATTTAAACATTACTAATATTTTTATAATAAAAATAAATTAAATTATATGAAGATTGACATGATATAATCTAATTAGCTTGATAAATTCAAAGGCAATTCAAAGAACCGATAAAAACATATTTTGATTCATAAAAATTCAAGACAATATTTTTTTTTAATATTAAAACGATAATATATTGAATCGATCCGAGCTAACCTAGGTTAAGATGACAAATCCTCAACTTGATTCATGAGACTATGATAACTCTATATAAAGCAAATTAAAACAAATTATGAAGTTCAATTCTCAACAACTCAACTTAATAGATTTAAAGACAACTCAAATAACAAAAAAAAAAAATATTTTGATTCACAAAAATTCAAGACAACATCTTTTTCTAAAATAAAATATTAAAACAATAATATATTGAATTGATATGGGTCAACTCGAGTTAACTTGACAAATCCTAGACCTAATTCATGAAACCATGATGACTATCCCATATAAAGTAAATCAAAATAAATTATAAATCTCAATTCTCAATCAACTCATTATTGAAAAATATAATTGAAAAGATTAATTAAGAAATAACAAAAAATTAACTCAGGTTAACCTACCAAATTTGTGACCTCAGTCATAAGATCAAATTAACCTCATAGAAAGTAAACAAATAACTTAAGTCAACCTGGATTAATCTGTCAAACCTGCAACTAAGATCATGAGATTATGATAATCCCATAAAAAAAACAAATTAAAACAAATCATGAATCTCAATTTTCATTAAAGTCACTGTTGAAGGTTGAAAGTTTTTTTAAAAAAATCAATCTAAATATAGAACACAATAAAATGACCCTAGTATATATGGGTCACCCCGCAAAACATGTGACTTGAGTCCTAATAACTAGATAAACTCATAGAAAGAAAAATAAAATCATAAATTCTAATTCATAATCAATTTCATGTTGAATGATAAAATTAAAAAGAATTATTGTAAAAAAGATTAAAAAAAAATCAAGTCAACTATGTTAACCAGCCAATTTCGTTGTCCAAGTTATGAGAACAAGATAATGTCATAGGAGACAAATTAAAATAAATTATGAAACTAAATTCTCAACCTATACAAATAATAAATGATGAAAATAAAAAAACATATCAATCAAAAAAAAACTTTAGTCCATCGAATTAAACCTCTAAACTCATGATATGATTTATGAGACTAAATTGACCACATATAAAATAAATCATAATAAATTATAAAATTCAATCTTCAATAAACTAATTATTGAAATATAAAATTAGAGAAAAACAATTAAAATTAAAAAAACAATATTAAAATAAATAAAAAACTGTAAAATAATACATAATAAAAACACTATCTCTTTTAATTTATATTACTAGCTATGCTGCTCACGCTCCACTTAGGCAACCAAGAAGTAAAATACTACTGGCAAAAAAAACAGAAAAATTTATTGGAAGTTCTATGAGCTACCAACCCTCCGATTAAAAAAGTAGAGTATTTGTGTAAAATGGTCCTCTAACATAATAAGCTGTAAAGAAAAGCGTCTCAGAGTCATGGGGAAAAATCTAACATGTTGTATTTTGACCATGCAAAGTAGCAAACAACCAAAGTATTCATTTAAAACTAACAAAAAGAAAATTTTGTTCAAAACATTATAAGGTAATAAATATATAAATTACTAAATACACTAAAAAAACTTTAAAACTAACAAAAATAAAATTTTGTTCAAAATATTAGAAGGTAATAAATATATAAATTACTAAATACACTAAAAAAAACTAAGGTAAACACGTTTATGTGTATCATGTGATAGGTCATAATTTTTTAAAATCTCCCCCCCATTTAAAGGTTATCACACGAAAGTCATAACCCGAAATAAAGTTATGTTTTTTCCACGCCTAACTCTAATTTGGATCAGGATGTATCCTCGCCCAACTCCGCGTTGGGTCAAAAATGTGTTCGTGCTCAACTCCATGTTGGGCCATGGTGCATCCGCCCCTGACCATTTTTTGATACAATCACAAGCTAAACCCAATTGCTTTTGGGTTCTGTATATGAGTTGAACTCAACTCCTCTCAGGTTCAGCGTATAGCTAAAAGGTAACTCCACACTGAATCTCTCATACTTTGGGCATGAGCTAGTAATTATGATGTCTATAATATCTTCTTAATTACAAATAAGCAATTTATGCTTATGTTAATTAGATGTGATAGCATGAGAGATAAAATAACATTATTCTACGATTACAAGATTACATCTTTATCCTTCTTATGTTGTATGAATCAAATCAAGTTAGATAATATAAAAGGGAGCTTGAGTACACAGAAAACGAAACCTTATATTCTTATACTAAACACAATCCTTCTTCTTCTCTAATTTCTATATATTCTTCTTCTTCTTCTTCTCTATCTTCATAAAAGCTCATTAATACCTTCATTAATGTTTTTTTACCGTATAAAAATACCTCATATTGATTTAAACTCTGGAGGTCCCTTATTAACACTCTCAGGGTCTTTGAGGGACATTGTGTAAGTATCACTGAAAAGAAGATTTACAACCCTTGAAGAAATCCTTTAAAGAAGAAGCCAATGCTCTCTAGAAGTGGAGGTTGTAAAACACACTTTGAATGATTTATAGAAGCCCACAAGAAAAATTCCTTCCAGAATATTCCCTATGATTTTTTGTAGCTTCATCACCATACAATTTTTTTTTAATCATCAAAATTTCTTATTTATAATTTCATCTTTTTAATTTATATTAGCATGGTTCCATGTAGTAATATTTTTTTTCAATATGCATTCTCTCATATATACGGAGTACTAAGGAATATTTTGATAATGGATTAAAGATTGATTTTAAAAAATAAAACTTTATTGGTAGTTTAAAAAAAGAAATTAAAAGAAGAAGGACCACATTTAACAAAAACAAACAAAATAGACTCTATTTGGATATTGAAATGGAAAATTTTGATTTGCTCCCTAATATTTTATTTTATCTATTATTCAATCCTTGTTATTTTATAATTGTGCGTTTCAATCCTAACATTGTTTTTTTATGTTTCAATTGTTGAATGTTAAGAAAAAGTCACTAAAAAATATTAGAGAGAGAAAATGTCTGGAAGGTCAATCAAGTTAATATTAGTGTTGACATCAATATAATCATGTTGATATCATTAGACCTCATGATTTGAAAGGTTAATCAAGTCCATAGTAACGCTGATATTAACATAATCTTGTTGATACGACTAACCTCTATAATCTAGAAGGCTAATCAAGTTAATTTAACATTTTTATTTTTATGTTTTAGGTTACATGTCGATATCAATAAAATTTTATTGATATTATTAGCTGTTATAACTTGAAATAATCTTGAAATAGCTAATCATATCTATGTTGATAATACTTCTTTAAGTGATGTCGGTATCAATCTAATAGATATCATTGGTCTTCGTACAAATGGACAAACAAATCCAATCATACTATATTTATCTTTGTTTATATTAATTTTAAGTATAAGATTAGAATACCTACCAGTCTAGTGTGATCTTGATCCTCCTATGCCCTGAGGTTTGGTCTCAACAATTTCTGCTATCAAGAACAGGAATATCACCTTACCATTATTTATATCAATTTTGCATTTATACTTGGATCCAATTTTTTATTATTATTACTTCTGCATATACAATATTTCACATGTATAGTCCACTCACATCGTCAAACTGATATAATTTATTTTTAAGAACATGTTTTAATGCTAAGCACATGCATGATTTTACCATTTTGTCCTCCCTCGTTAAGAACAAATTTACCAAACCTTTGCATAGGAACCCAAGGGTTTTCCCTCAGTTCCCACACACCTAACTCATTAAAATTATTCAACATATATATAATTTAACATGATAATACACGAGATTAAAACCAACCCCATCTTTTATCCCCATGATCCCTAGGCTGAAATATATATTCAAAGGAACATATGTTCCTAGTTTTTTCTTCAATTTTTTGTATCAATTTATCATAATTAACTATTAGCATAACCTTCCACATCATGCATACAAGACAATTTGAAGAAATTATCCCCTCCTCCTTTGGTGACCACTACCACAACCAAACGTGAAAAAAAAACTAAGAAATAAAATAAGAAGGACCAAGTTGAAGTTCTTATTATTATTGAAAAAAAAATCATAAAATTGACTTGAAAGATAAAATTAAAAGTATAAAAACTTTGACAAAAGAGAAAAGAAACAAAATAAGAAATAAAAAGTAGAAGAATCGAACCGAAAAATATTATATACAAATTAGAATTGAAGAATCAAATTGACAAATAAAAAAACTTTAACGAAAGGGATATGACATAAATAAACAATTATTACTAAAAGGATTGACTATGAAAAAAAAACAATAAAAATAAGGACTAGAGTGCAGCTCTCCGTGTATAAGAGAGAAATGAAGAGAGAGAGAAAAGGACAACCAACAATAAACCAATAACCTTTGGATGACAGGTGCCGGTCATAAAGAAAAAGGACACAATGAAGAATAAAGTGAGATGATGGAAGAAAATTTTCAACCACCAAGAGGTGCCGCGCGTGCCTCCCAAAGTGCGCGGCGCCTTGCTCACATTAGCGTGCGTGCGCACCATATGCCAACATATTTTTGAATAAAAACAATATTAATTAAATGCTAAATTATTTCATCACCCTTGACCAACACAATAATTACAAAAAAAAAACCCTAAGGAAAAGATGTCAATACCCCTATATACACAACTTTGTTTTTTTACTCTAAGGACAATTGTGTAATTATATTGTACAATTAAAAAGAAAAATACCAAAACATCTTTGTCCATCAATGTTAGTTGTTATTATTATTATTATTATTATTATTATTCTAGGAGTATTTCAGTTATTTTACTGTGTATTAAAAGATAAATCGATGAAAATACTCCAAACAAATCAATAATAACAAATGAACTGTGTAAAAATACATAAACACACTTAAATCAAAGACAATCAATTTTTTCAGCCTAAGCCATAGACATCACTCCACTATACTAGTGAATGGTGAAGTGTGTCTACAGCTAAATGAATTTCACCTTTAGTTTTAGTATATTTGTAGCTATTGTGATAACTATAATAATAATAATTAAAATGACCTTGAAATAAAGTGTTTTGGTATATTAGTTATTTTTTTTTTCAATTGAACCCTCCCAACAAAAAGTTTTGTCCTTTTTTCTTATAATTTTTTTTTGTCTTTTGTCCTTTTGAATAAGTGTTATTTCTTTTTTATTTAGTCCTTTAATTTTAATTTTTTATGTATTTATTTTTTTATTAGGTTCTTATTCTTTAGATTTCTTATTTGTTTCCTTAATCCTTTTATAATTGATATTTTTTATCTTATCTTTCAATCTAGGTTTATAATTTGTTATTTTTTTTTAATTTCTTCCTCATTCTTTTATTATTTTTCTTTGTGCTTGAGTTATTTTTCTTTTAAATTTAATCCTTCAATTGAAAAAAATTATTTGCCCTCTAATTTATTTTTTATTTTGATTTTCATCTTTATTTTTTTAATTTTTTTTTATCTTAGATCTTTTTGTATAGTTTATCCCACCTTTTAAGTTCTTTCATATTTGTTGATTCTATCCATTATTTTATCTAGTTTTGTGATTACAATGATGTTTTTTGAAAATAAAATTAATTAATATTTTTATCTTTTATTTTACTGTCTAATTAAAATAAAATTAACTCTTTAATCTTAGTTGGTGTTATAACTCAAATCATTAATATTTTTTTATTGTCTTAAAATATATTTACATCAACTAGACATCATTTTACTAGAAAAAACATAGAGACCCTTTGCATCGCGCAGGCTATGCCTAGTATAGATTTATTATTCTTGTATCTTCTATCTATCATATAAACAGAGTCATTTCAATTTGATTGGATAAAAATATATTTTTTTTCTTCTTATTATGTTATGTTTACGCTTGCTATTGATTCTTCATTTTAATTTTATATCAAGTTTTCCTTATTTGGGTTTATTTTATTCCCTTTTAACATGATGCCCGCGTCAATTGTTTGGATTCCATTCTCCCTTGCACTGAATAATCGAGGGAAAAAAAAAGATTTTCAGTGAAAGATGTCGTAGATTTGATGATTTCAACTGGTTTTATTTTTTAAAATTTTATTATTTAATATTAAATTTATCAAAAAATATCTAAATTATTTTTAGACTTGTTAAATCTATTATTAAAATAATTATATATCAAATATATTAAAATATAAATTAATTGTATAATTAATAACATAATTATATTATACAAAAATTAATTTAATATAAAATATATTAAAATATAATTAACTCTTCTAAATAATTTTTTAACACACACATATAACACAATAATTAAAAAAATAATTTTATCAATTTAACTCTTTAAAGTAACTTCTACATCTTAAGGGAGATGCTTGTACTCACTCTCGCAAGTCTTAAATTTTATTCCTTCTTTCTTTCACTGTCCCGATATTCTTCTTCTACCTTATTCTCCCCGATGACTTCTTAAATTTATATTTCTGCCTCGTTAATCTTAAATATCTTTAACAAGCAGAGCCTTTTGTCCTCTCCTCTCCTTTTCACCTCAGGCACGTTTCCCTTACATATCATATACACAGAAACGAAAATATAATTCCATTTTGACATTGCTTTTTTTTTTTTGGCTGATTGCAGAGAGGAAAAGGGCTCTGCTTTGCAGATCTAATTCAACTTCTACGATCTGTTCATCAACTGATGCACTGAAAGAATCTCCATTATACTATCTCCCACTTATCTATAAAGAAGATGGGAATTTTGTTTTCCAAAATGTTCTCTTCTGTATTTGGCAACAAAGAGGCTCGGATCCTTGTTCTTGGTCTTGATAATGCTGGCAAAACTACAATCCTCTGTATGTTGTTCTTTTTTCTGATTCTAAGTGATACCCTTTTGTTTGTTTTTTTTTTCTTACTGATTTTGAGTGATGGGTATTTATTGAATTTTGATAATTTTTTGTGTGTTCTGATTTTGGTTTTTGATGCAGATCGGCTTCAGATGGGCGAAGTTGTATCCACCATTCCAAGTTAGTGTCTTTTCGTAGTTTTTTTCATCGGAATTTGATGTTTGTTTGTTTGGTTACTGAGAGTATGAATCCAAAATTGACATTATTGAATCTGGATATCTGATGAGATGCGATTTGTTGTTTTTGGTTTGCATAAGATTCCAATTGCATTGCCTTTTTCAGTTCCATCGAGTGTTTTTCCTCCAATGGATCAGTTAATGAATGACCCTTGATATGGGAATTGCATTTTTAGTTTTAAATTTCTGTCATTGTTTTGCTGTAATGGGGTCGAGTAATTTGTTACTCTGTTCAGAATTCATAACTGAAGCGTTTGTTTTCCTAATGCAGCAATTGGATTTAATGTGGAAACAGTTCAGTACAACAATATCAAATTTCAAGTATGGGATCTTGGTAAGCCTATTAATTTCGCTTGATCTGTAAACCAGCATTACTTTTTATGTTCATTGCAATCATAACCTGTATGCTGATTGGAATATGAGAACCTTTGCTGATTACTGATTGCTCAGTGTTAGAAACATTTGAAGTTTATTATAGCTTTTGCTCTTTCTATTACCAACAAATGAAAGTAGATTATAGGCTTGCTGTGTTTTATATAAAATTTATTTGTTTGTTTTTTGGTTGATGAGACAATGGAACTTTTACTGTATACATGCCAATGTCCCATTATCATTTGAGTCGGATATTTTACTGACATGCCCCATCTTCCACCAGTTATATGAGAAGGTCAAGTGTTCCCACACCATCTAATTATTGTTTTCCACCATCCAGTTCATTATTCCCCACATTTGTTATTTTTCCACCGGTTATTCAGAAGCAAATGTGGAGTTACACATTAATCTGTTTTCTAAGTCTTGCATGATCAAAACTTTCATGTTAATTTCTTGCCCTAATGACATTTATAATGATTATGATACAGGTGGGCAGACAAGCATCAGGTAACTTCTTGCCTTTTCCTTCTCCTTTTTAACACAAATAAATCTGCTTTATATTTGCAGCAAACTATAACATGAGTTGTATTTTGATATACACTATTCAGTTTTGTTTAATGACTAGCAATTTCGGAATCATAAGCTTATGATACTTGATGTTATTCATTATATTCTTTATAGAACTTGCAACTGGTTATGGACTCAATTTTTTTCCCCCACAAATAATAACCAAAAAGTTGTAATGAATTATAGCTTCATTAAAATATTCTCTCAAATTTGTTTTTATTACTATAAAAATTTATGTCATCAAGTATATAAGAACCACTGGCATTTTTCTAATACCATTCAAACAGTTGATTTTTTCTATTCCAATAGGTTAGGCACTTTCTCAAGAGGAAAATTTTGAGTGATGGCTAGTTGTGCATAATTCCATGTGTAAAAGATTGGGAGTGGTATTGTAACGTAATTTTATGATTATTGATTATTATTTCTGCCATGTTTTCCACACAAATTGTACATAATTTCTTTTATTGATTGAGATAATAGGTTGTTTGATGAATTTCGCAAGCTCATCGGCTGCTTATGTTTGTAACAGACCATATTGGAGATGTTATTTTCCCAACACACAGGCCATTATTTATGTTGTCGATTCAAGTGACGTTGATAGGCTTGTGATAGCTAAAGATGAGTTTCATGCAATCCTGGAGGTACTGTTATCCCCATTTTATGTTCGCATTAGTTGACAAAGTTGGTGTTATTGGTACCCCCTATTATCAAACCCATGGCCACTGGTGAGGCTATGTGAAAGCTAGGGGTGTTAGCTGACACCCCTGATTTCAAAAAACATTTCGAGAGATTTAGGCAAATAGCATAGCAATCTAAGATTTTCAGGGGGATATTACTTACTTGACCCTCTTTAAATTTTGTAAAACACTTAACCAAATAAGATCGTTTTAATAGTTTTGTATCGAAAGTCAAACAAGACCATTAAAAATATTCACTAAATGTATGAGCATTTTCCTTGGTTTCCTTTACTATCAAGTATTAAAATTGCATTAAAAAAGAAGTTGATTTCTGTAATTTTCAATTCAAACGTAATAATTTTCCTCTAAAAAAATAATAAATTAGAATTTCAATGCCCTAACAGATTCACATCTTTCATTTAAAGAAGGTAAATATGGTTTCTTATGCTATTTGAAAAAGAAAAAAAATTTCCTTTTATTAATTTAATAAGTTTCCTGTCTTATATTTTTTGGTGGTTTGCAAAATTGTTAAATTATAGTGGAACAAGCTATGAACGAATTAAAAGACTTTCTAATTTTTCTCTTCTAGGAGCTCAAAGTTTCCGTGCTCTTAATCTCTATTAGCAGTACAAGGTCTAATTCTAGTGATAATTTTTTTAATATTTTTTCTATTTATTTAAGATTAAATAAATATTACTATTAAATTTTTTGTTAATAAATAAACTGTATTTTAATTTGATGTTGATTTTGAACTTGAATAATTGTATTGTTACTATTATTTATTTTAGGTGTCATAACATAGTAATTTTTCAACGAATGATGGTTATCAATTGACCTAGCTGGAAAAAAAAATCTAGCTTCGCTGCTGTCCATGGCATTCATGATGTAAAAGATTATGAAGCCTTAGGGGACCAAAAAGGGCCTGGCCTGAAGTGATAAATAATGATTTGTTATCACAGTAGCTTTTAAAAAAATCAGCCTGCTTTGAATTTAAATGTGGAAGCATATTCATGCAGCTGCCCTTAACTAGTTTAGCACCGTGGTGTACTTGAGATGTCTTCAGGGCTATAAAGACTGAAGCGGTGTGAATTTGAAATCTTTTTTACTTAGTTTTATGATTTCTTCTATGGGTTAGGCTGGGGTGGTTTGATTTTCTTTTATTTGTTTTTTATTATTTTTCTAGACATTTCTATATCACTGGGATTGAATGTAGGCTAAGATTGCAGGAGGCCTGCCTCCAAAGAAGTTCGTAATTTTATTTTTTTCAGAATAAAAAGGAGACTCTGAAACAATTGGCTTTCAATCTATAATGTGGAAAAATCATAATGGAAAAAGACTTGTGATCTTGTTTTTGCATACACTTTTCCTTATGAGGAACAAAATTTCTCAAACCTATTTTCTATCTTCTAACTAGAAGCTCTGGGATTCCATCACTTTTTTTTTTTTTTTTTTTATGAAAAGAAAATTCCACACTATGTGGATCCTTAGTGTTCTTGCATATGTGTGTGTATGAAAACCCCTTTATGTTTCTGGAAAAAAAACCTGAGCCACTAGTCCTTTTTCGTTGCCACTCAACTTAGAGTGCCAAGCTTACATATTTGATTGTTTTGGCAGGAGGAAGAGTTAAGAGGTGCTATTGTACTTATTTTTGCGAACAAGCAGGTTACTGTTGTTTCCTAGTTATTTCTTTTTTTTACACACACATGGAAGAAAACAAGCTTGAAATCTAATCATACATGCAAGCTCAAATGAAAAGGCTTCATTGGATGTGAAAACAAAAGAACCTACTATCGTTTTATGATGTGGTCTTGGAGTGATGCTCTCTTCATAGGCTTCATATATCTACATGCATTTCACATTTAAATATTTATATCAGATTGGAATTTGGATCTCCCACTGTTTTTATTTTTGTCAATCATTTGGTTTATATAGGATCTTCCTGGTGCACTTGATGATGCGGCAGTGACCGAGGCTTTGGAGTTGCACAAGATCAAGAATCGACAATGGGCAATTTTTAAAACGTCTGCCATTAAAGGAGAAGGTCTTTTTGAAGGTTTGGACTGGTAAGTTAAGTTTACAATGAAGTGGGATGAGTTTCTAGCAACAGTTTTGAACTTCTGAATAGTTATCCCATACGTCTCTTGTACTTCCTTGGGAAACCAATCCCTTTGACTCACCTTACTCTCAGAAAACCAGTCTCTAAAATCTATGGTATCCCATACCAAGGTAGGCTTTCTCAAAATAAATGATTTTAAGCTTCACCATTTAAGAGCCCAGATTCCACTTTACCAAATGGAACTCTTATCCTCTGAACACCCCATAGGAACCTGCTTGAGGGCAAATATTTTGTTGGAGCATTGAAAGCAATAGAAGTCTGCTATTTAATCTTCATGTTCAATGCTCAAATAGAATTCTTCAATGGGAAATCTATATCCATCACCGTCTAGCAAATTGTTTCAAAAAAGAAAATCACTTACTAGCAAAACAATACCCTGGAGACTCAAAGCTCCGGTAATAAATGTGAGAAGGAAAGAGCAACGATAATTTTTATAATTATCCATATGCCTCAGCTGGAATTTTGGTATCTATAAAATTTACAAACTGATGTTGTACCTGGTTCTATACATGAAGATATTAAATTCTGGCTTCACAGCATCATTTTCTTCTGTTATTTTATTTTATTTTTCTAAAAACCTAATGCAGAGTCGCATTTTATTGCAGGTTGAGTAATACACTGAAGTCTGGGGGTGGCTAACTCTTTTGGAGAAGAATGGGAAGCTTGTGATTGTTTCTCCGAGCCAGAATTTATAAAGATGACCATGGTTAGTTGGTATGGCTGGTAATAGAAATTCCTTCGTGGTCGCGTTGATGTCATTTGACCTTAACTGATTTTTCTAACTGATATACTTGTAAAATTTTTGTCAAAGAAGAACCACTTGGCGCTTTTGTTGTCATGTTACTTACCATTTCTTTGCCATTGTTCGCTCTCCCACCATGCACTGCATTGTTTGAAAATGATAGCGATGTCTTGATTTTATTAAATTCTATATTCTATACTAGTCACTCTTCCAAACCCTTCTTGTTGTCAGCTTGTTGTGGCCTCTCTTGTAACTGGAACCAACTTTCTAGGTTTAAGTTTCACAGTACCATGACTTTGTCCTGGTATAATTTATCTTTGCGGGTAGACAATTGTTCAGTTTTCGAAACCACCAAAATAATTCTGATTTGACATTACAAACAAAATAAATTTCTAATATGATCATGAAAATCAGATCGAATTTAAGGGAATTTTTTTTTTAATCTTCCTAAAGTATACTTAAATGAGAAAGAATGGAGGATTTAAATGAAAAATTTGAGAAACAATAATTCTAAAAATACTAAATTGATATGTTGTTAAATCAGTTTAAGCTTCCACACATTTATCCCTATAAACAAAGTAAAATAAATATTTTTTCATATTAAATAAATAAATTAGATGTCTTTTAAAGCCGAGAGAAATTGATGAAATTACAAGTATATTAATTAGAAAAAACTTTCTAATCAATTTCTTATCATCAAGCGATTGTAATATTTAAAGCAATTTTCATTAACTTGGTAGTAGTTTTAGGAATAAAATATATGTATTTATTCTAAGCAAATGTTCGAAAGCTTGATAATTTTAACTTAGTTTATGTTTTTCTAATAAATCAATATGAGAGTTGTAACAATCAAATTAATTATTTTGTTTCTTACTCTAATCCCTAACAATAATTACGAATTGAAAGAAACTAGAAAACTCACATGTCATCTCAAAACAATTTAGTAAGCTTGAATAACAATCAATAACATAATGCTGAATAAGAAAAAATAAATATTTGAATCTAAAAAAATTACAATGATAACGTTGCTTCTAACAATGTGCTAATGGAGATGATGTGTATCCCTCTTAAACTGAATTCAGGGGTTTAGTTCATAATTGTTGAAAAATTGACAAAAACAAAAACGAAATGAATGATTGTCAAACCCTATTTCAGTTGTGTTCTGCTCTCTTTATCTTCCCCTTTTACTACTAGAATCCTCAAGATTCTTAGGCTAACTAGGAGTCTTCATGATCCTAAATTCATTTCTTCTTTATCTGATTTTTAAGATTGAATAAATCTCTTATTATTTGTATTGAAAACTGATTTTGCTGTTGTCATAATTCTGTTATAATACTAACTTTGTTGCAATTTAAACTTTGATTCTGACTTTTCTTGCACTATCCGACCATCACAGCTATATTATTTCATTCATGACATGTTAAAGGATTGATTTACACCTTATCGGATCCTAAAGCCCATTGTTCTTATATCAGACTCTCAGCTGTATTGGGATGCTCAGCATTGTTAGTTTCTGTATCAGATCAGGAGATCCATTTCGACTAACTAGAATGCGTCCGGATTCTGTGCTTCCAAAACAATTTTATCTGACTTGGAGTCCATCATGTAAGTTGTAGTCTTGGATGTGTAGATGAATTTGGGTTTCTGAATCGTCTTATTTCGATATTAGAAGCTCAAGATATTCTCGTTTAAATATCTAGTGTGAAAGCAGAAAATCCTACTGCGAGAAGGATTCTGGTTCGAGTTTGCAAGTCTGATTCGAGATCTAAATGAGATCAGAATTTTGCCTATAATACCTTTCTGGAAAGAGTGACATGTGTACTTCAACTTAGATTAAGACCATATTTTCATTCTGGAACTTTAACTTGGCAAAAAAAACTGTCATAAAAAGCTATGTCCAAAACATAAAATATAAAATTTCTTATCTTTTAGCGATTAATTCACGAAGTCTTTTTTGCATGTCAAACTCCTAAAAATAACTTCTAATAAACTTAAATAAGTTTGAAATACCTTAAAAAGTATAGTGTGTGTGTCTATATATACATATTTATATATATTGCACCTATCAATAGTCACTAATATAACATCTAGTGTCAATATGACTTGTTAGCACCTAGTAGTTATTGGCTCCAAGTAGTTTTGCTGCACCTTTTTATGTTGTTTTTTATTTGTGATGGTTTATTTGTGCCAAAAATCTATTTTCTTATTTATGTGTTTTTTTTGTTATAACAAAAATATGGCATTTTTTTATTACCAACATGATTTTTTTGAATAGAAACAAAGGATAATAAAATATAAATGCTTATAAAGTCTTCCAATGATTTGAATTAAAAAGTATCTCTATCAGAACTCTATTACATTATCCATGTATTTCTTTTCTATTTTGATTTTTTTTTTTTTATCAAAAGCATTGTTTTCTTACATAAAAACATATCATAACTTTAAAAGCAACCTTTAAAAAAAAGTCATTACTAGATAATTTTAAAGTGATTGTATGAAATAATAAAAGAATAAATAATCTCTTATTTGTTAATAAAATCTATGATCCTAATTGATGTGAGCTCCAAAACCAAAGCGAAAATATATGAAAAAGGGGTTGTAAACCGAGCCCAATAAAGCTAAGAAATCAGTTGCAAACCAAGCCTTATATCAAAGAAAAAAGGCTACAAACCGAGCCTAATATCAAAGAAAAAAGGCTCACATCCGAACCCGATTGATGGAGATAATGGGCTCACAATGAGCCCAAATCTAGCTAAATATTGTTCCAAACTTGAGTCCATAGATCCTCTCATTTTCGTGTTTCAAAAAATTCTCCATTTCATTGACACGTAACTCTTCACCATCGTTGAAAATGCCAAACAGTACAATCAACTTCCTGTTATAATAACAGTTTAAAATATTTTTTATTTAATAATATTTTAAAATAATAAAATTTTTTATTTTAAAAAAAATTATTTTTAAAATCAATACATTAAAACATCCTAAAAATATAAAAACTAATAATTTTTAATAAAAAAAAATAAAATTTAAAAAACCATGTTTTCAGCCACATTTTCAAACACGGAATTCCAAGTTAACAGGACAGCCACGTACCTAAATGTGTCGTTTTGCAGGTTGATTGTCTGATCCATGCAAGTTCATAGTTCATGTGATTCATACTCGCAACTATACTAATTAGAAAATTCTCCTCTACTTTATCTTTCTCTTTAATACATTAAATTTCTTTTACATCTTTATTAACTTAAACATTGATGAATCCTTTCTCCTATATAGGATGCTGCTAACCACCAGCCAAGCCCTTCAAGAATTTTTTTTTAAAACCTATTAAACAGCATATATATATATATTGTATAATTTAAATTCTATTAATATTTTTAGAATCGTAGTGGTGAATCTAATGGAAAAAAAAAACAAACAAATAAGGCTGGCAGACAATAGTTTGATAGTGGAAGTGAATTAGTAGATCACTAGTCAATTCAATTTGAATAATTTATTTTATGTTATATAGAATTTTACTAGTTATATGGTCGTGCTTCACCCTATATCAGATAAGAAAAAAACTTAATGAAAAAAAATACACAATTGCTGTCATTGTGTTTTCTGACAAAAAAAAATCATGATTGTAAATTTAAAATTTAAAGTGTATACTTAATAAAATTATCCAAGATTTCAATGCACCAATAAATATCAACATTACCCTTGCAATTGTTTTTTTTTTTTTTTGCAAGGGTAAACTAAAAATATTGTATTTTTTTTGTTATTATATGTCATTCATTTGATAAAATCAAAAGCAATTAACACAAAATTTTTTGAACATCTTGGACGATTTAAAATAAAGGTAAAAAGGTATATGTGTAATTAAAATCTTTTTACCTAATAAAATTGTATGGGTCAACCTAAAAGGTCTTTTGATCTTCTTGTTTAGCTTGAGTTTTGAAATTAAATTATATAAAAGTTGATCTAATATGATACAATTAATTTAATAAATTAATTTTTAATTTGGTTGACTTGATCAAAATTAGATTTAACTAACAAAATTGTAGACGTCATTGTTTTAATTTTTTTTAATAAATATTAACACGATAAAGTTCTAGATGTACTTTAGTATTTAGGTGGGGCTCAACTAACTTGATTAATTGGGTCAAAACTTAGTTAATGTTTTTATTAAAATAAATAAACGACATTGACCTAACATTTTCTTTATGATATTAATAACCTTATCTTTTGGAATCTATTTTTTGTTTAGTCAAGATTCAAATAAAAACTTAACACGGAAAAAAAAAAGAGGATTTCAATCAAAATTTAAAGTGAAAACAAAAACAATAATAATAATTAAAAAAAAAAAAGGCAAAGTGCTTTTGGCTTAGCCTGTCAAGCCTGAATGCTTAGGTTGATTTATTTTTTTATTTTTTTTATTTTTGCTAAGTAGGAAGAAATGTCATTTAGAAACCAGTTTCTAACCATCATATTGATAGTAAAAAAATCAAGGTCCAACCTTTTGGTTCTAAAAACCCAATTTCACCTTAAAACTATATATATATAAAAAACTTTGCAGGCCTTAAAAAAAAAAATCCATTTGTGGTTTTAAACTTGGAAAAAATTGGTCGCAATCTCAAAAATTATCACAAGTTTCAATCTATTGTTTTAGGTAAGAAGAAAGCTAAAAAAAACACCTCAATAAAATTTATCTTATCAAAAAAAATTCATTGATACCAATAAAGACTCTTTTCATGGATGGAATTTCTGTCAACTAGTAACTTTTTTTCTCTTTTGATGTTTTCAGATAAATCTATTTTTTGTGTCAAACCAAAAACTAAAATGAAAATAAAATAAACTCTTGGTCTAAAAAGTTTGATCCCCAAACAAAAAGAACCAAAAAGAAACTTTGGCAAAACCCCGAGAAAGAATTTAGCAAAAAGTCAGAGAGACCAATTTTCTCTTCTTTATTCTTCTCCTTTAATTTTGATTCTTTAACTTTTAATTGTGAGAAAATAATAAAATTAAATGGATTTCCTTAAAATTAATAATCAATTCAATAATGAGATGTTTTGTTGAGACTATGATAGTCCTATTGAAAAGAAAAGGAAATAAATTATAAAGATTAATTTGAAATAAACACAATATTTAAGGATTAAATAAAAAATTAAAATAAAAAAATTTGAAAAAAAAACATATCATTACTCCAGTAAACAATGAGGAGAGGTACAGTAGAATCACCAAATCTTTTTGGCTGTTTTTAATTTTATTTATTATGGTGTACACATAAGAAAACACAAGACTAACCTGTACTCATCCCAAATAAAAAAAAATATAATAATAATAATAATGGTCTCTTTGGTTTCAGCAAACTAAAATGCAGTGGAGGCAGTTTCTGAGTTTGCTATGCTGTTGTAGAAAAGGGGAACTTTGCAATGCTGTATTGTTTGAGATTGTGATTTTTATTGTTTTTTAAAATATTTTTTATTTAGAAAAACATGTTAATAATATTTTTTAATTTTTAAAAATTATTTTTAAAATCAGCACATAAAAAACATGCTAACTCAAAAAAAAATTAAATTTTTTTAAAAATATTTTTAAAACACACTATCAATGCACAATCTTCAACTTCAGAGAGCAGGAAGGGACTTGGTCACAGATGCTTCTGATCATGAACTTCTACTCTTGTTCACAACTTTTCAAATCATAGACTTCTTTTTCCAACCTTTTTTCTACTTCGGCCTGTCTGATTTTCCATTCTCTCTAATTTTTGCTCTTCCGTGGGATTGGAAACCTGAAAACTATTCCTCCGAGCGACTCCCATTTTAAGTGCCTGCCGGAGATGCCTCGGGCCAGGGAGGAGGGTAATCTTGCTGTATCTCGTCAAGAAATCTGCACCACAATTACCCTCATGAAGGTGGTAACAAGAGGGCGATCGTCTTCACTTTATCAATCAATGTGCTGCAGTGAAGGCAGTCAATGCGCAAATATGTAATCAAGCACTGAAATTAGCAAGAACTGGAAAAAAAAAAATATGGTGATCCTTCTAAATTTTGTAACAAATAGGACATGGAGATTTTTTGTAACAAATATGTAATCATGCGCTGAAATTAGCATGGATATGTTTTGGGTATAGGTTCATAGAGTAATTTTGTAACAAATAGGGCATGGAGATTTTTTTTTAATTAATACTGGTGTTTAAATTTATTTGTATATATTTTAATTAATTTTATAAATTTTAAAATTAATAATTATATAAATTTTTAATAAGCTTTGAAAAGTAAAATTTTGAAGGATGCGGAGATATTGATTTTATGGATGGCCGTTGTCTTTTGTTGCCGAAAGCAAACATGGTACTTTAATTAATTAGGACAGCAATACATTTGTAATTCACTAAAAAATTAAGGGCAACAAGACAAAGCTACCCTTCTCAACAGTCGCTCCTGTGCCATCACCTAGTCCTTTTCGACATTTCGCTCTCTGAGCCACGGCTAAATTGTGTCCGACTTTATCCATGGAAGAACCATTTGGTTTTTTTTTTTTTTTTTTAATGTGGATATTCAGATAAATTTATACTTATTTTTATAAGTTTTAAAATTAATATTTATATAAATTTTTAATAATTTTAAAAAATCTTAAACTTATAATTATTAAAAATTAAATTTAAAATTTAAACAGTTAAGCTAACAGTCGCTCTTGTGCCATCACCTAGTCCTTTTCGACATTTCGTCCTCTGAGCCACGGCCAAATTGTGTCCGACTTTATCCATGGAAGAACCATTTGGTTTTTTTTATTTATTTTTTTAATGTGAATGTTCAGATAAATTTATACTTATTTTTATAAGTTTTAAAATTAATATTTATATAAATTTTTAATAATTTTAAAAAATCTTAAACTTATAATTATTAAAAATTAAATTTAAAATTTAAACAGTTAAGCTATCTTTTAATGTTAGAATCATTTAATTTTTTTTCATGTAAAAAAGTTAGCATTTTCAATAATAAAAACTATTTAAAAAAGCAAAATTATTAATATGGTATTTTAAATATTGTAATTTAGTTTTTTGTTATTTTAATATAATGTCTTAGTAATTTTCTATACAAAAATTTTTTTAACAAGTCATTTTATATAGAAATAAAACAAGAAAGAGAGGAATTTTTTTTAAAAAAAAAAGATAGTTAATTTTTTTCTTTATTTATGGCTTTTCTCAAAACACATAGGAATGACTTTTCACATGAGAGCAAAAAATAAATAAACAAAACTAATCAATCGTACATTTCTATAAAAAAAAATCAAAATATTAAAATAGATTATTTAAAAAAGTTTCCTTTCACCACCGTAACTTTTCTCAATAAACTTTTCTAAAACAAATATTAATATTAAATATATTTAAATACAGATAAATTATTAAAATATTTTTTTTTTACTTGAGTGCGCATTAAAAATATTATATTTATACTATCCCAAAATTCATATCAACAATGTTTCTCTTTATCTTTGAATTAAATCGATTTTATCTTTAAAAATATTTGATCATTCTGTTAAAAGAACGATGCATGCAAAAAATTTTATTTTTATCAAAAAAGTTTTTTTCTATAATCCGTTAATAAAAACAAAATGTATAGATATCGAAGTGAAATTTATTTTTCTATTGCATATATTTTTCTGTTAAAAGAATGTTACATGTAAATTTAATGATATTTGATCATAGTTATTTTTTACAAAATATAGAAAAAAAAATAACTTTTAAATTATTTGATAACAAGAATGAGAATGGTAAGATTTATTCCATTTATTATGTAAATTAGGTGTGTTCTTGTAATTAACCTATATATATATTTTTTTTCATCTCTAAGATGTCAACTTGCCCTTATGGAGACTTGATCTATAACCTTAATCATTTAATGATCTCTCTTGTTAATTATGATGTTGTATGATGACGTGTCGCTTGATGTATAACCTTCGAGCACCAAATTAATAAGAAACGTTAACCTAAACACTGAATTATGGGTCCACTACCAATGTACCATAATAGTTTATAGGGTGATGCTTCTTCTTCATGAAACGCGTGGATTTATAAAATAATTTTATGGGGGGAAGGGTGTCACTATAATTTATGTATTACATCAATTGATCTAAGATTGGACTAATTGTTTCGGAATACATTGATTGTATATTCATATGTCGAAAACTAAAAAAATATCGTTCGTGAGGGTAAAAATATAGGTAAAAACAAATATGATAAAAATAACGATTGTTATGATAATTATGATGTTAGCTATGGTAATAAAAGTATTAGGTAATTATATTAATAGTTAAAAAATTGTGTTCAAAAAGTAAATAATAATATTTTATTAATTATTTTATGAGTTCACTTCAAAGAAAGAAGCAAACATGAAAAGAAAAAAAAATAAAAATAAAATTCATGACACACTAAAAGTAATAAAAATATTTTTATATAAACTTTTTTTTCAAGTTGTATCTATTTCTTTTTAAATGTATTTAGAAAATAATTATCAAGATATCACTAATTATTCTATAAACACCATAAGATTTCTATAATGTGTTAAAAATTAAATATTTTAGACAAAAAAACAACTATCATTTTCTTTAGGTTATGATTTTTTTTCTTGAATAATATTGTTTGGAAAATATTTAAAATGAAGTTGATATTTTAAAAATAAAATCGTTGAATCAATTTATTTGTTTTGAAACCTAAAAACTAAGTTATAACCATGCCCAAGGACTAAAAAACAGTTTTCTCATTTTTCATTATTTATCAATTATCGAAAAACATTTTCCTTGTAAAAAACATATTTAAAAGATGATTGGTTATAAAAATAAGCAGTTTTCCTGTATTATCCACTATCCTCTAGCCTAAATCCTATAAATAGATATAAAAGCCTAACAAGCTTCATGCATCCCAAAAAAACGCCACACGGTTTGCCAACCCATCTATATGCGACACCTGGCATCCTGACTGTGACTTTCTGCATATCCGTGCCTCTTTTTTTTCTTTTTTTTAATCATTCATGGTCATGGCTGCAAGGGCAATCTTGTCCACCTCCACTTTTCAGCTACACGTGTTTAAATCGAAGCTCACGCATCACATGACGTTGTAGTTGCCCTCCCTTTTCTGTTTGTTTTGGTTTCTGCACTCCTCACTCAGACACGGGTCGTCACCCACGTCGTCATACGCTTCTGTGTAGTTATTACACTTGACCCGAATCTAGTTATTGGATTTGCGTTGACCTGTGTCTTTTCTTTTTTAAAGTACGTTATTTTAGGCTTTTAAATTTTTATGTGTTGACTGGATCTATTTTAGACTTGATTTCACTGAGTTGGTTATGTTTGGCTGGATCATAAATTAAATTAATCGGTCAACTAAGTTTAATTAAATTAATATTAAAATTAATTTTATTTGAAATTCGGTTTAAGTTAGATCAGCTGTGTTTTGCTTGAAGGTGTGGTGATTTTTTTCAAAGATACAACATCTTTTAAATACAAATCACACCTTCAAATACTATAATAACATGTTTTTTACTAAAAAAAAAACTAAAACTACTTTCCATCTAAGCACACAAACAAGAAGATATCTTTCAAACAGTGCACCTGGTTATGGTTCCTAATTTTCTTATAAAAATACAAAAAAAAAAAAACAAATGATTAAGGAGTGAAATGATAAGTAAAAAAAAAATCAAGATAATAGAAGATCAAATAAAAAAAAATCAATGATTAAAAAATAAGTTGTGAATATGGTCAATAATTTAGTTACCATAGCTGCAACTTGCTTCATCAATGTAAATCATTTCCTAAAATTCTTTTATCTATCAGGGATGTTTTAATTTGAAATAACCCCATTGTAAGACCAAATAACTAGCACATGTTGTTCTAAATATTGTCCATCAACAAGTAATTATAACTAGAAACCACAATACTAAAAAAACTCTAATTATAAATGTTAAAATAATCAAATTTAACAATTAGAACAAATTATATGAAATTAATATAGGAAAAGTATGAAAAATACTTCTAAATGTTTAATGTTTGTAATGATGGTAATGAGTGGTGGCAACAGCAACTAAAATAGAAAAACAAAGCTATAGGTGGAGAGAGGGGGAGCTTACATTGTCGTAGTGGAGAGAGAATGTGTTTCGTGGTAAAGAGTATAGTTTTGAAATTCAGTTTAACCCGACAGGTCGATCTAGGACCTGACAGATCTGCGGCTAAAACAAGGCTGGATTGAAGAAAAAATAAGAGAAGAAAAAACTTGGTGTGACTCAGCGACCCAGTTGACCTAGCAAGACCCAGTCAAAAACCCGGTTGCAACCTGTTAATTTTTTTTTGTTTTTTTTTTGTATTAAAACGACGTCGCATTGATTTTTTTTAAAAAAAATTAACCTGAGCGATTCGATGACCCGATTAAAATCCGAAACTTAAACCTTGAATTGGACCAAGTTTAAAAACTATATAAAAAAAAAAAGGGTGTTTGGCGGTAGGAAAATGGAGCAGGTTGGGCAATGAGGGGTTGCAGTTGTGGTTGGAGGAAGAGAATGAATGGAGAGGGGAAAATAGAAAAGAAACTAGTTCCAAGATTATAATTTGTTTGGATTCGTGACTTGCGAGTCATAAAAGAGGAATGTGATTCATCAAACTATATTATTTTTTTAAAATATTTTTAAAATTATATTATTTTAAAAATTTTTCTTGTTAGCGTTATAAATTTCATAAACACTTCTAATTTTTCTATTACATCTCCTTTTTTAATCATGCAGAAAGAATTATTTTTTAAACATTCATCCAGCTACATGACCAGACAAATTGTAAAGTCACGTTAATAATTTTTTCTCGTTGTTCATGAAAGCAAGAACTTCTCCAACTCAATACATGCAGGTTAGGCATGCTATCATGTGCGGATATTGTTATTTAGTGCCCGTTTTTTCACTACGGTAGTTTCTATTTTTTCAAATTATTTTTTATTTTAAAAAATATTAAATTAAATTTTTTTAGATATTTTCAATGATTTTGATAAGTTAATGTTAAAAATAAAAACAAAATAAATTTTAAAAAATTTATTTTGATATATTTTTAATTAAAAAATATCATATACTACATTACCAAATACACCCTTAATCAAAGAAAATAAGTTGCCTCAATTGAAAAAGGGGAAAAGTACATATAAATTGAGTTTTGAAATACCAATTATTAATAAATCATGTGATAACCCAAATTGACATTTATAGTTTGTTTTATGTCATATAATATTTTAATTTAAATATTTTGTTTAGAATAATAAAAAAATTGAATAATTTTTTTATTTTTAATACCACATTTTAAAAATGAAAAGAAATAAAGACTAATAATGATTTTATCAATAATGTTAGTAGTAACAATAATAGAGGTAATTATACTAATTGTGTAGAAGGAAGAGGAAGAGGAATAAATGATGGTGGTGATAATAGAATAATAAAAAATTAACATATTTTAAAAATATTAATGTTGACCCTTTAAGAGGTGCGAGTGGAAGAAGATAGACGGTTATGGCGGTGAAAAACAAATGATAAAAATAGTGATAAAAAATAATTGTTAAATAGTAATAACAACAAAAACAATATATTTTTTGAAAAACAAATATCATAATCACCATCAGCAGTAATGATAATGCTTTTTAGTAATTGATATACAATGAGCAAAAACAATATATTTTTCTTAATAAAAAAATATTTTATTGTGATTTCTTGTTTTATTTCCATGTTTTCATGAGAGTGAAAATATGTTTAATTTTTATTTTTATTTTTATTTTTATTTTGTCATTTTCACCTTTATTTCTATTTTACTTTTTTTAACCAAATAACTAAAACTAAGAATAAAACTTTCATTTTTGTTTCTATAATTTCATTCTTTTCTATTAATTGAAAAAACTTTACACACAATGGGCTTTCCACAAGCTATGATATTGGGCCAAGATGTGGGTCTGATTCGGGGCTTTGTATTCAAGCTCAAGTATTTCTATAATAATAAGTATGTCATGAAACAAAAGACTCTTTGATATTTAAATTAATAAATATAAAAAAATATAAAAATAAAAATGAAATATTAAATATAAGAAAATTATGATTTATAAGAACTTATCTTGTTAGTCTAATGATTCAAAGTATTAGACCTTAATCTAATCATCTTATATAATGAGATGTAGAATTACATGAATAATTAATTGATTGGTGAAACTTTGATGTATACCTTTAATTGTAGTGTCTTTCACTTAAGTGGGAGTGGAGATAAATGAATGATTAATAGTGATAAATTGCATAGAAATAATCACTAGTCTAGAAATAAGGTATCTAATTTGCATTGAAAATGATGTTTGTTTACGTTGTTGACCTTTAACTAAGAAAAAAGTGATACCAGATTTGCATATATATATATATATATATATATATAATTGAAGATAATACAATATAAAATATGTTAGTTAAGCATTAAAAGTATTGTTTGCATGAAAAACGCGGCACATGTTCTGACTTCTCCGAACTTGAAAAGATACATGTAGAAGCCAAGAGTTTTTGAGGGCATAATGAGAGGGGAAAAAAGAAGAAGAAAAGCGGGTGTGGGGGTCCCAAGTGGACTGAAAAAAAGTATAGTTAGAAAATGGAGTTGTGAAAAAATAAGAGAGATTTAAGATGTGTGAGAGAAAAAGAGGGAGGGAGGAGGACAGAGAGAGGGTAAGTGGCGATGAAAAAGTCAACGAGTGAAAGAGTGAGTGCAGGCTTCATTTCACTCTGTATGGGCCATGGCACAAACCCAGTGGTTAGATTTCTACTTTTACCATCCAACTCGCGATTTTTACATAGGGTTGCAACGGCTGTTATTAATTTGATACCCCTTTTTATTTATTTTTTTAAAATAATTTAAAATTAAAAATTAACTTTTTTAAAAGTATTCTTGCCCCGCAAAAGCAAACAATAAGTTTTGCAACCACCGTCATCATCTCCCTCGAGTCCCCCCAGCTCAAACGGGTCCTACGTCGGCACAGACACGTGACAACAACTTCTCACAAAGACTATTAAAATCCTCGAAAAAACCCAAACCCGAAACATGTTTTTTGTCTTAACAAATAAAAAAATGAGAAACCTTTTTACTTGGCTATGAACTCTCCACGTGCTCTCTTCTTCCTTATCAGCACCCAGCTTTCCTTTCCTCTGACTAGACTTAAGAAAGATAATAACAATCAACACACCCGCCTCTTTACTCTTATAGCCCCCACAAATCCCAAACCACCAATTCGATAACTCTCTCTTGCGGGATTTTGGAGAATCAAGAAACACCCCCCCCCCTAAAAAAAAAAAAAAAGTTTTCGGTTTTCCTATTTATTTGATCAGAAACTGGGAGAGAAAAAACATGGGAATTGAAGTCGAGAGCTTAAAGAACTTAACCGGAGGATGGAGTGTTGCGGCTAAACGTTGCGACTCTTGCAAAACCGCGGCTTCAGCTGCGTTTTGCATGGCCGACTCTGCTTTTTTGTGTCTGAATTGTGATACCAAGATTCACCATAGCCAGGTGAATAGCAAAGTCATGTCCCGGCATGAGCGTGTGTGGATGTGTGAGGTCTGCGAGCAAGCACCAGCTGCGGTTACTTGCAAAGCTGATGCAGCTATTCTTTGTGTCACCTGTGACGCTGACATCCACTCTGCTAACCCTCTTGCTCGCCGTCACGAACGAGTCCCAATCGACCCCTTTTATAACTCTGCTGAATCAATTGTTAAGACTTCCACGGCGTTTAATATTCTAATACCTGGAGAAAATGGTGTGTCTGGATCTGATCAGAACGATGATGGTGTTTCGTGGCTGTTACAGAGTAATCACACAACACATGACCATAATTCAAAGCTCCGAATCGAGAATCCTGTTGTGAAGACTGGAGACATGTTTTTCTCTGAAATTGATCCGTTTCTTGAATTCGAGTATCAGAATTCCATTGATGCGAGCTATGAGCACATTCATGGTGGTGCTGATAGCGTTGTGCCTGTGCAAACCAAACCAGCTCCGCTTCCGGCTATCAATCATGAAAGTTGCTTTGACATTGATTTCTGTAGATCTAAGCTCACTTCTTTCAGCTACTCATCTCAGTCTCTTAGCCACAGCGTAAGTACCAAAACCTGCTTAATTAAGCTCAAAAGAATTATATATATATAAGCGCCTTTGTAACTAAGGTTTCATAATTTGTAGAGATGCTGACAAAGTTTCTTTGATTTATTTTCAGGTTTCTTCGTCTTCCCTAGACGTTGGCGTTGTTCCTGATGGGAATTCTATGTCCGACATATCCCATCCTTTCAGCCGGAGCATGAATACTACTACCGATCCAAGCATGCCCCTCTCAGGCTGTACTGCGAATCAAGTAGCAATTCAGTTAGCTGGGATTGACCGTGAAGCTAGAGTTTTGAGGTACAGAGAGAGAAGAAAGAACCGAAAGTTCGAAAAGACCATACGGTATGCTTCCCGAAAAGCTTACGCTGAAAGCAGACCGAGAATCAAAGGCCGATTCGCAAAACGAACCGAAATGGAATCCGATATGGACAACCTATATAACTCTCCGAGCTCTGTCCCTTTCATGGCCGATACCCAATACGGTGTCGTTCCCTCTTTTTGATCGTGGATTTAGGGAGAGGTTAACTAGCCAGTTAATCACTATCTAGAAGATTATGTAATTTGTCAGCTATAATCAATAACGGTAAGGTGGTCTTACCCTCTTTTAATGTTGATTACAGTAATCTTTAAATCTTAGACGAATCCTTGAACGGATCAGTTGAAGTGTAGCCCTTCGTTTTATAGGCAACAATATTAATCACGTTGCAGCTAAGGCTTTTGCTCTTGAAATTTTGCTTTTCAGGTCAAAAGCCCCATTTACTTCTTTTCCTTCTGTAACTCCATTTTCTTTTAAAAGGGTTTTTTGTTTTGGTCTCCTTGCTAATCGATTGAACTCTTTTTTTTTTTTTTTTTTTATACTTTGCTGTGACTTCTTCCTTTCTCGAAAAAAGATCACGAATCTATATCTCCAATTGCTCCCAATATTAATTTCCCTTTTCAATGTATTGCATTATTTTTTTTTGTCAGAGCAAACTGTAAACTTCAAGATTTGAGTGTTTTATTTTTATTATTTTTATTTTTTTATTAATATGCTAAATTACATTTATTGAACCTATAAAATTAACGGTAATATAAGTTTTTAGTAGTTTTAAGTTTTATGAAACTCAAGTTTTATTTTTTTAGAATTAATTTAAGTATTTTATTAAGTATTTTATTATTAAATTAAAAGTTGTTTTTTCAAACATATAAAAATATTTCCTGAACTATTGTACGCAGAAAAAACATTCCTCACATTGCGCTTTAACATGCTAAACAAATTTTTAGCGGTAAAATTATTGTCAAAAGTATGATTTTTATGTTGTTGTCATGTGAGATACACGTGACAATAAATTATATTTATTTGATCTAGCATGTGTGGTACATGCGGTGGGGTACATGCGTTATGAAAGTGTTAAAATTTGATTGTTGGTGTGCATTACACGCGCTAGCACACCATAATTTTTAGATGATACATAGCTCACAGTAAGCTTTAAAAGTAATTTTTTTTAGTGTTTTTTTTTTTTTTTTAATTTCATCTCAAATTAGATATGTAATAATAAGAATTTCTGTGTGGCTTTAATCTCTAATTCTTTTTTCTCTCTCTTTCTTACTCGGGCTATATTGTGTCGTCTTATTTCTTTTACTTTCATCTCTACTCAAACTCTTATTTGGTCCCTCAATTTATATATAATCTTAATTTTAATTTCATTATTAAGATTACTTCATGAATTAAACTTAAGTTTATTTAAGTTGGACAAAAATTAACTATTGTTCTAGCAATTGCATTAAAAAATAAATATTAAATTTGATTATTTTTTCACAAAAATAATGACTGAAATTATCATAATAAAAATATAAAAATTAAGGGACCAAATAAAAATATAACGTGATAAAAAAAATTATTTTTTTTTTAGTATTTCTCAAATCATGCAGCTGAGACCTTCACAAATAGTCGAGATATGCAATATTAAAACAACACCTCTTAAAAAACCCTTTTGAAAAAATAACATAATTTTAAATTTTTTTGAAAAAATAACACATTTTAATGGGTTGCCCAATCCAGTAGATTGTGTTATTTGTAAGTTGAGACGAAGCTAACGATTTTTTTTTTAAATATAATTTTTCTTTAAATAACCATTATCATTGTATTCTCAATAATATTTCATTTAAATTTCAATAGGATTCCTTAACTTATAAAGTTAATTGAAAATTATGATAATGATACATAAAATTATTAATGAAAATGATTAGTTACGAACTATTTAAAATTCAATAAAATTCTTAGCGCAATCTGTTGGTTAACCCATCCCAAAGCTTTTTGAAAGAGTACTAGTTTCTAAAACTTTTTTTTTTTTTCCTCTGAGAGGTGCTTTTTCTTCGGAAATAAAACATATTATTAGCAGTTCTGTATGAATTTGACAGACCCAGGAAGAAAATGAACTTTCCCGGACTGAAATATGGGTAAGGGGTCAGTAAAAAACTAAAAAATCAAGAAAATTAAAAAAATAATGGAAAAAATCAAACAGTGAAAAAAATCAATTAAAAATTTAAAAAAATCAATCAGTTCTGTTCTGTATCAGTTTTATAAGTTTAAAACCGAAAAAAACAAATCGAACTAAAAAAAAAATCGATCCAAACTGAAAAAAACCGAACCAAAACTAAAAAAACCGAGCTAAACTGAAAAAATCGAGCCAAATTAGTTTGAATCGATTTTTATCCTAAAAATTAAATCAAAACTAGCTAGTTTGAATCTGTTTCTGTTCTATTTTATTTTTTTTCTTTTTAAATTTTAGTTTTGTTATTATTATTATTATTATTTTTTGATAAAAATCAAAAATAAAAAATAATCTCACCTAAATATGGCAGTGTTCGCGTTTCACGAGGGATAGCAGCCAGACAGGCTGTGACAGGAAAGGGCAAATCAGGGCATTCAACACCTATCTTTGACCAGATGTTTCACAACTGCCTTCTCTATCTAAAGAGAGAAATTGGCCTTTTTTACTAATATAAAAATATATAAAAAATTAAAATTTTAAAAATTACTGTTTGTAACATAATTTCAAATGGCCATTTTTTTTCTTGTTTGAACGGTCGACAATAGACTTTCTCACTGTCCATGCTCTCGAAACTCTCATCCCCA
This sequence comes from Populus tomentosa, assembly GCA_018804465.1. NCBI lineage: Eukaryota > Viridiplantae > Streptophyta > Magnoliopsida > Malpighiales > Salicaceae > Populus > Populus tomentosa. Next base: position 10,189,737 of record CM032003.1, read on the forward strand.
CGTCCTTCTTATCAAAAAGATGTGTGCGCAGTTTCAAACACAAAAGTCAATTTTTGGAGATCGAGAAACAAACTTGTTCAATCCATTGTCGAGATTGCCACCTAATTTAAAACGTAAAAGGTTTTTTTTTTTTTGAATTATCACAAACCTAAGTTAAAATTCCTAAAAGACATGCGCAAATAACTTTTCATTTACGAAGAAGATGATGCATATAGGCCAAATCATTTTAAAAAAAATGGACTTCTATTTCTTTATGTCTAGGGTATCAGTCCTTTTCGAATTCAAGAAATGGATCCACGTCGAATACATTTACTTGTAACCACTTAAATTTTGTGGACATTTTGTACTTTTCTCCATAGAAAAACATATCATTTTTCATACTAGTTTTGCACCTTGATTTGCCATGGGTTGGTTATTTTTTTTTATAAAATAAATAAATATACAGACTTTATCAATGTATTTTAGGAAGTAAAAAAAAAGTCATAAAAAAACAAACTAAAACAAAATATAAAGCTCAATTATAAAATAATATAATGTTAAATGATAAAATTAAAAAAGATTGAGTCAACTCGTGTTAATCGGCAAATCCCATAGCCATAGGCACATAATTAGGATATATCATAGAAAGGAAAGTGAAAAAAAAAAAAAAGCACGATTAATGGCAAAAGTTTAGCGGATTAACATGGGTTAACTCGAATTTTTATTTTTTTCATTTTATTGAAAATCTTGCTTTGTTGTTTTTGTAGGTTTACCTTCTACGCAGTTAGTATTAGCCTTATGACTATAATCACGAGTTTCAAAGGTTAATACAAGTTGACTTTAATCTTTTTTAGATCTTTTTTCAAAAAAAAAAATTTCTCAATTCTATCCATATAGCAGCATGTTCAGTGCTGCAAAATGGTTGTTATATCGTTTAGGCGAGAGTACAAGTGATAAGGTATAAATAAATGTTTTTTTTGTCTTGTGTAAAGGAGAGAGAATGGAGTTTTTCTTTTTTCAAAAAGAGAATATCAGTTGCCCATTCATTCTGTCTCACGAGACATTGAAGACAATCCATAATGCTTCCCAAAACGACATCGTTTTCTTATATATATATATATATGATGTCGTTTTGTTGCTTAAGATTTGAATTAAGTATCTTCTTTCTCAATTTCAATCTTGAATGTTTCAATTTATTCAATTAGATCCTTAATTGAACTTTATAAATCAATTCAATTTTACCTTTTAGTTCTAAAAACATCCACCGAAGTCCTTCGTTTTGAATTTATACAAATTGATCTTCAATTAATTATTCAACTTTTGATTTTTTTCAATTTCAGCTCTTGAAGTCTCATACCTCTTACAAGTCAACCACTAGTCTTGAATTTCTTCAATTTTTTCCTCGATTGACCCAAAAATTTTATTTTTCTTGCAATATTGTCCCTATTTTCACCTAATTGACTTTGTATAAATTAAATTTGGTCCCTAAAATTTTAATATTCTCAATTAATCCCAAATTAGACTTCCAATCTTAATCTTTTGCTAGTTAAGCCCCTAATAAAATTAATTTGATCCATTAAAAGTCTAATTAAGTCTTTACACTTAATTAAATATTTTAATTTGACTCAAATTAATTCTTAAACTTAATTAAACCTTTAATTGAAACCATGATTAAATCAAATTGATTTATCAAAAGTTTAATTAAAATTCTCAGACTTAATTTTTATGCAAATTCATGTAATAACCATTTAATTTAGCCTTAAATTTGTATCGTTTCTTAATCTTGGGTTTAATAGGGTTTAATTGGGCTCCTAATTATATCCAAAATCTTAGTTTAATTCCTTCATGTGTGTGAAATCCTTCCCAACTTGCTCTTGCTAGTATGTTTTTTCATTTTCATTTTCATTATTGTTTTTTTATTGCTCGTTATTTTTTTATTTTTTTTTTGCATTTTGAAAATTTTTAAAAAAACAAAGGGTCAAAGATTGGATAATAACACCATGAATTTTGAGGCATAAAGGTGTCTTATTTGATTTGGTATAAACATTATGATAATATTTATTTTTTAAAATATCTTTTACTTTAAGATACATCAAAATAATAATATTTCTTTTACTTTTAAGATTTATTTTAGAATTCAACACATTGAATCAATAAAAAACTAAAAAAAATAATTTTGAAATTTTAAGTAATACGTGGCCCAGCCGTGTTGCGAAACAAGTTGTGTATCACATGTGCTGTTTTGCAAATGCCCATCAGGCTCAGACATGTGGTGTTTCTTGAGTACGCGTGCCCTTCTGAGTTGCCCATTAGGCAGGCTCTATTATTGCTGGGAGACTCTGGGATCTAAAAGTAGAGGATGCAATCGATCCGGGACCCCTTTTTTTTAATTCGGTCTTGCTGTTAGATTTTCAATGTTAATGTGTGTGTGTGTCTCAAATTTATTATAAGAGAAAAATAATATTCTGCAAATAAAAGTGTTTTTTTTTTCTATAGAAAAACCAAAGTGTTGTTGAAATGTTATTAATGATAAATGTCGGTAAATATACTACAAGTTGATGAAGCTTTTAGGAAGATAAAGTCAATTATTGATTTATTAGAAGATCACTCATGAAAAAAATAAAATGAAGAAATTAGATTGATGATTTTCTTTTCTGGGTGGTTAGTTCCTTCTTTAACTCCTTAAACTTTAATGCAGATAAATTTAATCTATGTAATATAATAGTCATTGATGTTTTCTTGTTTTATGAAGAGGATGTTTGAGAGTATAATAGCGGTTATTTTTAAAAGTATTTTTAAAAAAAATATATTTTTTTTTATTTTAAAATAAATATTTTTAATATCGACGCATCAAAACAATTTAAAATTATAAAAAAATAATATATTTTTTTTAAAACACACTCATATGATTTTGTTATAATTAAGTGTTAAAATATCATCCAATGACATGGATTTGATATGAGTGTGTCGACAGTGTATATGTAAGGAGCAGAGTTAATTATTTTCGGTTCAGTTCAGTTTTTTTAAAAAAACAATCAAATTGAATTTTTTAAAAAGAAAAAACCGAAATTTATTCAAACCTACCGTTTTTGGTTTGGTTCAGTTTTTTAAAACAAAAACCGGTTCAAACTGGTTTGGCTCAGTTTTTCAGTTTGACTTGGTTTTCTTTCTAGTTTTTTCGGTTTGGGTTCAGTTTGTTTTTTGATTTCAGGTTTATAAAACCAAACCGGTCGGTTTTTAAAAAATTCTAATCGGTTTAATCAATTTTTTTTATAATTTAGTTTTTTCAATTATTTTTTTTAATTTTCTTGATTTAATTAGTTTTTTTTTGTTTATTTTACGCACCTCTAGTAACGCGTTGTTGGCCATCCTCATTTTTTAGAGGTTAATATTGAGTTCAATTTTATTGAGGCAACGATATACTTCAACATTTTCTCTCTTTAACAATTTAAACAAGACTATAAAGGTAATTACAAATAAGGTTCTCTCTCTTTATTAACGGGAAGAATTCTCTCTCCTTCCTCCTTTTGAAGCATTGACAAGGGGAATTAGTATTGAAGTTCGAGAGGATTAATTAACAAAGTTATCAGGTTCGTAATTTAATAATCAATTACTTTTAATTAATCTATTTCTTAGGCATTAATGGGTTTGATTATAGTGTTTTTTACTATTTAATTCTTCCTTCCTATAAGATTCCATGTCTTTTTGTGACTGCTGATACAGTTCACTTGATCCAACACTCTTACTACTAATAAGGTAATCCCTAGCTAAGTTGAATTAATGGAAGTGTTACAACAAAATGGAAAATGAAAAGGTTAAGAAACATTTCCACTCTTGACAGCACTAGAAATTAATCCCAAAGTATATAGAACGCATAAGTTACATAGAACTGGAAGAAAAACCTGTTTTTTTGGCCTGTGATAGACTTGTAGTCTGAACTATATTTCTTTCATGCCAGGAAAAAGCCTAAGACGTCAAAAAAAAAAAGGGAAACAAAAAGATTATCTGCTTACAAATAATCCTCCGAAGCAATATCAACAGCAACATCATATCCAAAAGTCACGGAGTAATCATCCAACTCATCAGATGTAAACTTTGGCATCCTCCAGCTTCTTGCAACTTCAGAGTCATGGCCACCGGTTAGAACCTCTAACACCTACAAAGAAAACAGGAAATGGGTTCAATCAGGTTAGCTGGTTGCCATCTCATATGGACTATAAGTGCATGACCTAGCACATAATAATGTATGTTCACCTCACTCATTGATGGACGCCATGGTGAGGATTGTCTCACACAATATGAAGCTGTTAGCACAACTCTATGCATTTGGTCTGGATCAAATTTTCCTTTCAATTCCGGATCTGCTAGTTCCATGATGTTTCCAGATTCCATCAGAGGCTTTGCCTACACATGCAAACCATTTAAATGAATTGGAATGACTTAGAGAGAACAAGAACTTCCAGTTCAGTTTTTGACAGACTTGAATTTACAAGTCAGAACTCCTAACTAGCCATTGAGGTTATCTCCTGGTAATATTATGTAGCTGGGATTCCCATTACAGCTGTTTAAATTGTTGAAATTTGAAGTAGTGTAGGTATTGGTAATCGATCAAGGGCAGAATCCAGTTATCACGTACCCATGAAAGAAGGTTTTGCTTCGATGAGTCCACAGGCCTCCGGCCGGTTATGATCTCCAAAAGAAGAACTCCAAATGCGTAAACATCAGTTTTCTCATCCACAATTCCGTGCATGAAGTACTCCGGTGCTATGTATCCAAATGTACCCTCAATTGGAATCACAGCATGGTGAGTCCACTTGTTAGGAAGCCATTTCGCAAGCCCAAAATCAGTTATCTACAGAAAAACGAAACGCCAGCTTATCATCCCTTTAACCCTTCATCAGCTTTTAAGATTAGAATAGTGGAAGAGTTTTCTTGCAATGTTCATTCACCTGTGGCTCATAATCAGGCCCTAGAAGAACATTAGAGGCTTTTATGTCACGATGTATTATTCGGTGCTTGCAGCATTTGTGGAGATAATGCAGACCCCTAGCCACTCCAAGGGCAATCTTGTGTCTTACTGGCCACTGAAGTGACTCACCTGTTTTACCTGATGATCATCCGTAAAATAATCTGTTAAATAAACAAGAATCATTTATTTCATCATCTTCAAATCATGAATGATTTCTGAACTAAGAAATGGAACTGTTCCATTTCTGTAAAATGTTAACATATCCTTTGCTATAGCCAACGTTTTCAAATAGTTATTGAGAAGAACAAGTGAAGTAACTCCTTACTGTGCAATGCAGATGCCAAATTTCCATTCTGAGAGAAATTGAAAATCAGGTAGAGTCCATTTTCAATGCAGCAGCCAAGTAAGCTTGCAGTATTGGGATGGCAGACATGTCCAATAATTCCCAATTCCAGCAGGAACTCTTTCTCTTTAGTAACATCCTTGCTGTCCTTGGTTAGCATCTTTACCGCAATAGTTCTCCCATCAGAAAGATCACCTCTATATACTTCTGAATACCCTCCTCGACCTACTATATTGTCTGATGATACTCGAAGAAAAAAAAGAGAAAAAAGGCATAAGACTTCTGAATTAATTTGATTTATTAGTCACTGAATCAGAAAGCTAGCACATACACCACATAAGCGTAGTAGTAGTTTACCTGGGTGGAAGTTGTTTGTGGCATTGGCAATTTCCTCATAGGTGAAGCATTTTAACAAAGACTGTTGCTTTTGTTTGGTGGAAACACTCCTATTTATTTTTCTCATTGGTGAAGCAAAAATTGAGGAGATAAGTTTACAGGTAGACGTCTGCTTCTTTGTCTTTAACTGACCATTGAAATTGGTAGCCAGAGGAGGGGACTCTGTAGTGCTTGAGCCTCCGAAACTGAAGGTATCATCTTCTGTACTGTGAGATTCTGTTTCAATTTCATATAAAACAGTTCTTGGTGAAGAGTTCAGTCTCTTGGTTTCTGAGTTTATATGCTTTTCAACAGAGGAGGTAGTCCTGCCGCTACGAGTGTTACCATCATCGTTCTTGCTCAACCACCTTGAACTTGGTTGATTAGTCTCTGCCATAAGTGAATGACTGGATAGGTTAACACTAGAGGAAGCTACATTCTATCTGCATGCATTTTTCTTTACAATGAAACTAACCTCTGTTAGTTGCCGAATCCGGCCGTCTTTCACATTTCCCTAATGAAAGTACTGTGCAGGTTTCGGAGGCATGCTCGAAACAAAACCTTATAACTCGATGCCAAGTTCTAATATAGGCAAACAAAAAAAGAGAACAGTTGTCATTTATAAGTTATAATATCAAAGCATCATAGATTCTCTAACCTAATCTGGTTTCCTTACCTATTTGATTGGTTTCTCAAGCGACGAAGAAGAAGATAATCAGCTGAAATGGATTTTGCTTCCTCGATTAGACCTCTACCAATACTAGAGCTAAATCCCACTCTGGCCTCCAAACTTATCTGAAAGATATAAAATTCACAATAATTTCTAATTTCAGTGATGTTGCCGTAGTAAAAGATTGGAACATACAGTAATATTCAGCAAGCGACAGACATTCAGAAGGTTATAATGTTGTTAAATACCTGCTTAGACTGGCAGCTCCTGGCAAACTCTCCAAGCACAGAAATAACATGAGCCTTTGCTTGTCGAATCTGCGATTGTTTCTTCTTTGACTCCTCATCAACTGTATATAATCAAACACGCACAACATTACCATGTCTAGTGTTAGTAGATGCAATGTAGGTTACTAATCTATCTGATAAATGCAGCTCATTTGAACCAAACTTCACTCAAGGAAGTTCACATTGGGTATCCACTCCTACATAGTTTAGATTTGAATCAGCAGGTATTGAGATGAGATAATGCAAAGATATACGTGCAGTCAAGGTTATTATGCATGGAGAATTATTTATTTATTTTTTCATGGAAGTATATAGCACTGAAGATCCTGACCAAGAACATAAATGGCAACAATGGTGTCATTTGGTTGAGCAAGAACTCTAATTGCCCATGAAAGAAGCTCGTTGCTATCGTCGAGGTCTGATGAGATGCCAATGAGTATTTTGGAGGGAGCTGGAGGGATCATGTTGTCTCCACCAGGTTGGCCGACCAGCTCGAAAGATCGATCTTGGAGTTGAGAAGGGAAAAGTATTCAGTTATTTGCTCTATTGTACGTGATGGAAGCACAGAAACTTGGCTTAATAACATGTTGAAGGGAGAAACAGTATGATTAAGGTTAGTAGAGGGAGGAGATGACACATTAGCAAGCTCTCATTGCGTTATTCTTGTTTAAGAAGCATAATGTGCCTTTTACAGTGGCAAGAAGAGAAGTGATAAGTCTCTCCGAAGAAATCCTCGAGATAGAAGAATTAAGTGTTATGGTAGGGTGCTTTGGGGTATAAGCAAAGGTGATGGGAATGTATTTGATATGTCTTGACATCTAAGCCAAAACCTCAACATTGGCTAAGACAAAGTCCCACGTTGTTGGATCTGGTAGGAGGCCAGGTGGGGATATTTGCCACTCAAAAAGAGACCTTACCTTTTTATCATGAATCAAGACGTTTAGAAGAAACTAACGGTTTCACTTTTCACATGGATGGATGACACAGAGATGCTTCGCACTTGATGCACATGGCATTATGATTTTGTCTTAATTTTACACATTGCTTGCATATTTGCAAGAAGATAGGTGCAAATCATTAGGCTTAATGTAGCAATCTCCCTGTCTAATGGTATCCAAATGACTATGTGCTTGGCGAAAGGAAGAACACACGCACACTGACTGACATTTGCAGTATTGTATTTCACACTTCACACCCACTTTGCTTAATCTGTTGCTTTATTGTGTTCATACTTCATACCGTTTAAGGAAAAAGAAGTATAGCTTCAACTAGTTGATAAGTCCAAGATTATTGCTATTTCAGCCCTATTGTGTTTAGATATCTAACTAGATTGGTGTCACATTTGATGCCACGGGTCATATCACTTAGGCTTGTAGTTCAGTGGTTCTGGCAAAGGTTTTCTTACCTTTACATCCTGGATTTAAGCCTTAACGTGTATGTATATCACCTCGCAGTGCTTTACTTGTCTATTAGGCTTGCAGGATGTTCAGTGGGTCCGAGAATTAGTCGTGGTGCGTGTAAGCTGGCCTGGACACCCCGGGTTATAGAAAAAAAAAAGATTTCTCAACCCACAGTCAAAAGAAAATATTTGAGATATAGTTGTATTTTTAAAAAAGTAATTTTATTTTTGATAATTACATTAAACCTCGATTAACTTGATAATATGATAAAAAAATATATATTATTATATTAAAATAGGATGATTAAAATTAAAATAGGATGATTGATCAAGTGTAATTTGATTGTAAATAATTTTTAGAAATTAAGAATTAAAGTGTAATTAATACAAGGGATTAATTCAAGCAAAAAAATCAAATAAAAACTTGATTGAATAAATTTCTAAAACTATTCTAAAATAATATATATGATATTATTTAAGCGGTAAATTGATATTTTACCATTTATAGAGTTTTTAGATTTACATATAAATATAATATTATGTCTTTTATTTTTTACACATTACATGATAGTACAACAATACATTACAGTAACATCTAAGCATAAAAGAAAAGAGCTTACACTCAAATGTATAACAATTCATCTCTTTTAAAAGGATTTAGAAGATTTTTTAGTTGTGGTTCATATGAATGACTTATAATTTGTGACAACCAAAATCTTGAAGTAATTATTTGAAGTAAAAAAATAAAAACATTTAATCTCTGATAATTTATGTATAAACCTTAAACAATTTTAGATTTATTTTACAAAATCATGAAACTCTAAAAAAAAATTAAATTTATTATTTTCATTGTGTATATACATTTCAAGAAACCAATAGATAATATTACAACTCAAACTCTAGACTTCAACCATCTTGCAAAATCGAGAGTCAAAATGCACCATCTTACAAAATATTAGTGAGCTAAAACTCCATTGATATATTCTATACAATTAGATTATTTATGTGTAATGGTTTAATCTATTATAGGTTGGTCTTAATTTAAATCTATCCGATATTATTATATTATTTAGAAAATTGAATAAAACAACTCCCAAAAATCATTTTAATGTAAACTTATTAAATTATTAGATAAAATTTTAAAAATAACTTCATATTACTTTCTAAAAAGCATTCTCGACGCACAACATAATATCAAAGGAAGATTTCTATGATAATCAACATGTAACTCTCTCTAAAATGAAGTGCTGAGAATCAAGACGAGTGCATTTTCCATTTATTACTCAAGCAGAATATATACATTTAGACCAACTGGGAGGACAGTGTATAGGATGTACTAGGTTTGAGACCTGCACCTCACAGCGGGTACTGTGTTTCACAAAATGAAATTAAGTCAGCTTGTTTGTGACTAATCTTTGGACGAACATGAGAATGTTTTTAGGAAGAGGAATGAATATGTAACATTTTTAAGAAAAGGAATCCAAAAATATGCAATAACATTCTGTAAGGGTAGTAGTACTGCATGATGTTTATATTTACAGCACGATACATGTAGTGTCGGATAGTAGGTGCAGAATTTTAGCTAATTATATAGCCAAGGAGGGTCAGTTTACTATACAAACCTAGCAAAACGTTTCTTAAACACAGTGTAGCTGTGATTTAGATACATGTAGCATTGGACAGTAGTTGTCAAAGCTTAGCTGATAACATAGCCAATTAATGGAGCTTCACATGTTTAGCTATGATTTATACAGTCAAAAAGTTTGTGGCAAAAAAGGGCTTCACATGTTTCTGGTGATGCTGTGTCCATATCAGAGTTCCTGTGAACAACAATGAAGACAACAAGTTAGATTCTTGTGGCATCGCAGCGGAGAAAGTTGATTGAATTGACAGAAAACAACAGTTTAATTTATAGAAAACAATTGTAAATTGTTTTGGGTTCGTATGTGTAGAGGAGGATCAATATACTAATGAGGATCAGTCTAATATGAGATAAATGAAATTGAAGGGCAATGAAAAAGAGGGAAAAGTACTGATCCTTTGATGTTAGGTGGGAAACTCTGAATGACCATATGTAAAGATAATGTTTCCTATCTGTTTTCAACATTTTGATTGGGATGGTTGAATGAAAGTTGTAATTAGGAGCTCTAATTGGTCGATTACTTATATCTTATTTGGTATTGCGGTAAATCAATGCTTTTAAAAAAATTTAAATGTATTTTTAAACGCAAAATACTTTTAAAAACAATATTTACTATATTCGCCTACTGGAAGATAAGTGTTCGTAGATGAAGACCTGTACAAACAATGATGTGGAGCTTCTTGCCTTCTTAGATGGTGGGGCTGATTCATCGTTGTTTGCAGGAGAAGCTTTCTGCTGAAGAGATTCCACCGAACTCGGTGCGCTATCTTTCAGTGATGTCTGAGAATCTGGGACGCTGGAGAAGCATACATCTTATTTGTGTGTAAATCCAAGGTTGTGAGACAGTAGCCAACAACAGCATCTTTTATGATTTGTGTTTTTTGAACTAAAAAAATGAAGGTGTGTTATGTTAGGATTTCATTATATATATATATTTCAATGGATGCTAAATCTATACAATTTTGATGAAAGTGTTAAAACAGTAAGACAATTGTAAGCTAGTGTACGGCCGCGTGGCAGTGAAGCTTCCATTTTGCAGCCATAGTTTGCGCCTAGTCTACCTAACATTGTGTTAAGACATTTATAGATTGTTTTCCCTTTAGAGCTGGAGTTTCGATCATTTTTGCGGCAGGCTGGCTGAGAAAGGCTTTGTTATTGCTGATGACCGCGAAAGATGGAGGATGAGTTTCTTGTTGAGTTACAGAGGTTGTCTCAGTCTTCAGATCATCTCCAAACACATTATTAACAACAATTTAACATTTGTTAGTTTCTGATCTGGATTTTCCGAAGCGCACTTGAAAAACTCGGTGCTGGTCAAGCTTTCGAAGCAGCGACGGAGGCGGCACATGTTTTGGGTTCTTGTCTTCAAATTTACATGTTAAATTAATGTTAATAATCTGAAATCCGTACACTGTTCCAAAAACTCTAAACTTATAGTTTCAGATTTATAAATATGTATTAAAATCTTTATGGTATTTTAATAAACACAGAAAATTAAAACTTGCGGAGGCATATGTGAAAATTAAAAGATACTTAATAGCTCATGATTAAAGCATTTATTTTCATAGGATGATTTTTTAATTAATTACAACCACACACTAAAATTCTGACATAAAAACATGAAATCATATATAAATTTGGTATTTTCTAGGGTTTTGTTAATAAAAAACTGAATGCGTGTTTGATTATAATATAAACTGGAAGCCCATTATTATAAGCAATTATTGGTTCATAAGCTATTTGCATACAAGTTATATACCTTTTAATTATTACCTATTAGCTATGAGATTACATGTCTAGTTAAGATATTACATAAATTAGATCCAATTAGAAGTGAAAATTTTTTGTTTGGTTTGGTTTTTACATGAAAAAAATAATTAAATTGAAATTAATTTTTAAAATTTTAAACCAAAACTAATTCAAATTAAGTAATTTTGATTTGGTTTTTGTTATTTAAAAACCGGTGAAATCAAAAAGCAAAACCGGTTGATATGCTAGGCTGAGAGGGTGTTTGGAGTGTGGTAGCTGTTGCTTTTCAAATAGCTTTTCGTATCGAAAAGCATGCCAATAATGTTTTTTTATTTTTTAAAAATTATTTTTGATATCAGCACATCAAAACGATCCAGAAAGTACAAACCGCACTCAATTTTAATAAAAAAAAATAATAATAATTTTGAAATTTTGCCAAAAACTGTTTGGACCGCGGCGCCAAACAGCTTCTGAGTAGGACTCCTTGAAGAGCCAAAAGAACCCAGATGCCATTATATGGGGTCTTTACTCTCCTCTCCTCTTGTGAGAGTATGGAAACATTGAGATGGTAAAACGAGCGACGAAGCACGTGAATAAGTTGGATCCAAATAAAAGCTCAAGTTTTGTGCTTTCTTTGAAAGAGAAGGATTATTCATTATTTATTTTCTCTTTTATTTTTTATTCGGTCAGTTCAATCATCTTTAGATATTTAAAACTAAAACCGAATCAAATTTTTTTAAAAATTTTCTAATCAATTAATTTAATTTTTTTTTCAATTTGATTTTTTCAGTTAATTTTTTTGAAATTTTTTCAATTTAATTGATTTTTCATGTTTTTTACACACGCATAGATCCAACTAGTTCATTGACTAGACGAGTAGGATAAAAAAAATATTACCAGAACAAAGATGTGGCCATTAGCAATTTTTTTTTTTTTGGCAGCAATAAATATTTTTATTGTGAGTCCAAACTATTATGAAGGACCGTAAAAAATAGAGCACCCACTAATTTATAAAAAACAATATTATAAGATTTCATGAAAAAAATTGAATAATATTTAATCAAATAACAAATGATCTACAAAAGATACAGCGATGAAATAGAATCATAGAAAACGAGGGCTGATTTCTTAAAAAATTTGGAATTTCTAAGGTATCCAATAAAAATAATTCAAATTACTTTTTAGTCGATATAACATAACAAAACAAGTCATGCATGCACATGGGTCACGCCTCTGAATTTTATATATATATATTAAAAGGTGGATGCCTTTAATTTATTTTTTTTTGAACAACATAATCGATGCAACCAGATGGACTCCAAAAAGCTTGCCCATTGGTATTTTATATCTAAAAAATAAATTTTCAACTCATTTTTTTACTTGAAATATATAGAAAACATATAAACCCATTAAAAGCCTTAAATAACTCAAAAACTAACAAAAAAAATAACTCAAGACGAAATCTACCATCTCATACAGGGAAAAGGACAATGAACACCTAAATAAAACTTTCTTTATCAAATAAAACTCGATATCACCTAAATCAATCATAATTACTATCAACCAAGATTGTCACTTCAACCTAAATCCAACTACTCTTTCTCTTTTCTTTCAAACTATGAATTAAATAATAAATTAAATTAAATTTTAAAAAACTAAAAGAACCAAAAATTTAGAAATTGAAAAGCAGGACCAAACTAAATTTTTTGCATAAGCTTTTAAATTGCCACCTATTTTCCATGCTTTGTCCACTTTGGTTCTTTTATCTTTCAATCTTGCCTTTCTTGGCAAATAAGAAGCAAATGACCATCACTTTAACCACAAAAAGATTGAACTAAGAAAAAAAGAACGATGACCAAAACAAAAAGTTACTACAACAATCCACAGTTTATTAAACTGTGAGACGTCTCACAGTGGCATGGTATCCCATAAAAACAGAACGCCATTTATTTAGTGTTTGTTAATATTTGAAACCATGTGGTAAATGCAGAGATAGTGGTTGACCATATTGGGTTAGTACAAAGGGAGGACCAAAAAAAACAAACAAGAAGCAAACGCAACCCCTGCAACCTGAACCTGTGAACCATAACAAGCACGCAACGCAATTTACCGGGGTAAGATTGTGACCTACACCCATCACATGGAGGCCAAGTCATCAAGATTTCTAAAAAGTGGCTGAAAATTGACATGCCAGTGGTTTGAAAATGCATGCACGAAAAATATCTAAAGCAAGCATACATTGCCAAGTCAAGTGCAAAGACACATTCATTGCATGAACATTCTTTTCATTAATAACCTACTAATATTTGATACCCAAAGCTGTTCCACTGAACCTCCACTTAAAGAACCAGGAATGACCATTACTTTCCCCTGTTATGTCATAAAATAAAACCATTAGGAACATATGAGGGGGGGGGGGGACATAAGGAGTTTTGGTTCAGCTTACGTGTTCATCATCAGAGTAATGTTGTCTCCTTTAAGAAGAATCCTTCCTGTAAAACGTAAAAGATGTATCTTAGAGCACGCATAAATAATAGAAGAGTTGAAAAATTAAGAATGTAATTACCTAAAGACTTTCTGCTCTTTTTCTTGATATTGACTTCTTCAGCATCTTCCAAAACCAAATTCATGTACTCATCAAACCCCTGCCAACCATAAAAACACCAGAATGACTCAGAAGCTAAGCAATATAAAAGCTGACCATGGATATGCTCCAGGCTTGTATGTGCAAGTCCCAGAAAACAAGTGTTTGGAAACCAAAAGGTAAGCATTTTCCATCTTCTATTGTTCAGCAAGAAATCCAAAAGACATCTGACATGGGGAATTGAATGGGTGATGATTACTTTTGAAGGACTTGTTAATCCCTGAAGCACCTGAAAATCTGAAACCAGCTTAAGGCACAGATGTGTAGTCCCAAAATGTGTGCTTCTATATCATCCTCAGAGGGAGTTGTGCAAGGCCACAAAGAACATTACTAATCATAACACACATACTATACAATTGATACTTAGAAAATTGAAAGTATGGACTCTTACACAGTTTCAAAGCAGACACCACTTCTTCATAAAACCCAACTACTTGCAAGAGCCTATTGATTTTTATCTGATTACGTCTAAGTATTGTAAGTAGATGTGCTATAAACTACAAATATTGGTTTGTGTGTCATGCCCAAACAATGTTTATATAATGCCTCTTAACCAAAGTCATTACTCACATATGATCAAGGAAGAAACATATGATAAAGTCATAAATGAATATGTCCACGCAAATAGAACAGAAACACCAAAAAAGAGTGAAAAACAAAATGCAGTTCCATAAAAATAAATGACCAATTAAATGAGCTTCTAATGTATTATAGACTCTGTATGATCACTTTCCTCTGGATCTTGAAGCTAATCCTCCAAAAGGTTTTAAGCTTTTAAAGAATGAGTTTGCAAGGAGAATCAACTGATTTGTTCAGTTCTGAGTACCTAAGACCCCTATCTTCTTGAAAAATTAGTTTGACAAGATTTTGCCAAAAAGAAGACAAGCACATACGAGAAAACTAGATTTCAATGATTTAAGGTAGACTAGAACAATACAAGAATATTTCGAAGCTGCAAACAGAAGAAAAATCTACTAAGAAAACTGAAAGATGGGTCAGAGTGTTGGCTCTGATCAGATTGTCAATCCTTTTATGCTCTCTCATTTTTGCTGATGAGGTTGATTCTTAAAAGTAAAATGATTTAAAAGAAGTGGAGATCTTATTAGGAGGTTATACTAATAGTATGCTATCTGCAGTTTGTTGGCAACACATTACCATTTCTACTAGGAAAGAGAGAAGTTTTGCCAGATGAGCTGCTAATATAGCAACATCTAGAAAAAACTTCCACAAGATATATATATATATATATATATATATATATATATAAACACTGTTTGGTAGATGGCAATTCTTCCCAATCTTATGACAGATACACAATGCAGTAATGGCCAAAGAGTAATCTAGAAGTTGATGGAAATCTATTGTATATTGTCTGTTACCTATTGGGCTTCTTTGGCCAAGTTTCCAAGCACATGGCTGCGTGGGGAGATGTACTCAATCCTCATTTTCCTCTTTATTGCATATCCTTATCTAAATCTATGTGGTAGTGACTAAGCAGACACAAGATGATTTATGCAAGTTAGGCAGTCACAAAAAGCAAAGATAAGAAGAGATTATTTGGTTCCTTGATAGCTGTTTTGTTATGCAACACCTAGTTTAGAAGAACATTTATTTGAAGGAAATAAGGTTGTGGCCCTTAAATCCAGACCTAATGCACTGTGACACAATGTCATCGAGAGTATATCATGCAAGACCCTAGAAATACTACAGATTTCTGCCCAATTCTTTTCTATAGTAAAATAAAGAGTGTTGGTCTCAAATCTGTTTCTTCATGGATGTGTGGGAAGGGTGTGGGAGATGGGGAAAAAATGTTTTCATTTGATATGCATATAGGTCATGGGATAATATATATGTACTGGGGAAATTCATAAAGTGGGTGTTGGAGAATAAAAGAATTTGGGTAAAAGATGATTATTAAGAGAAATATGCAACTGTGACAACTGACAACTGTTCGGTCTAGGAACCTTTTAGATGCCACCCCTAGTACAATTGTCCTACCAATGCTTTGCCTTGCCATCATAGATTTTTTTCTAAGGCATAAACCAGTTAACTAGGCATATTCAAAAAGATAAACAATGAAGCATGGTGTTTGTTGACAATTAGTTCTTATTGGCAAAACCATAATTGGAATAAACCAGAAGTTGGGAGCTCCTTTGAATTCAAGTGTTTCACTTTCAAGTTAAGCAACAGTAAGGGAGGTATATATGCGTCACAACTGCCTCAACACCTTAATCAACAATAGTATTGTTACTTATTAAATTAGGTGCATCAGTGATGAGTTACCCTCAATTTGCCTTATAGATGCCTAGATCCCAACATGCCAAAAGAGGAGATTGAAGACAATATTATTCACGGAATCAAGGAGAGATAATTCAAAAGGTGTAAGTATGAATAAAATATTTTATGATAGTAAAGTATCAATTATGCAGATGCATAAATCCTATAAGATTGAGATTACGCAGACTCCACAGCATGTCAAATAAAATAAGCACAACTGCGTTGAGAATGTAAATATTCTATTCATGTAACCTATAAAATTTTATCCACCCATTTCTACCACTACTCATAAAAGCTATTCACATTAAATTCAAATAAAATTACATGTACCAGCACATAAGCAGATACGCTCTTCTCTAAGCAGTTAACAACCAGAACGGCCTCATGAGGTGCCAGTAGCAACCTTACAATAAAAATACCAAGTGGAATGCACAAACAAACAAGCATATATACATTTTCCTACAGAACAGCGCGTCATCCATAAAACAAATCAACCCAAATCAACTTTATATTTGTTCAATTCAAAACTTACAATGATTCGGCCTTCAATCCTTAAGTCCTTCTGCTCAAAAAGCCAAATCTGAATGCGAGCTTTCTGCATCCACAAAATAGAAAAGAAAAAAATAGATTTAAAACTCAACAACCCATTAACAAACAACAAAAAATAAGCAGACGTGGAAGAGAAAACCAGTAAAAGAGGCAAACAGTGACTTACACTTTGAAGAAACCTGAAAATCAAGTTCTGAAGTAGGAGAAATTCACAAGGAAAAAGAAAAGGTAATATCAGTAAACAGAGAAACTATCAAAAAACCCAGAACAAAAATAATAAGTAACTAGACGTACAATGGGTTGGGTCATGATACGCTGCACTTTGGTGCTCGCCATGGCTGTGAAGCTCTCGAGGATATTTGGGCACAGACTAGTGTAATTGTGCAGACGTTTAAACCCTAAACCACACGGCCTTTAGAGAGCGTTCACGAGAGAGGGAGGGACTGTTTGGTACGATTGGCTTGTTACAAAGAGCTGGAGGACAAAACGAGAGAGTTAGTTGATCACTTTAGTCCCTGTAGTTTAATAATACTATATAACTAATCCCTATATTTTTAAATATGTTTGTGAGTTAATGATTTTGTCAATTTTATGTTTTTCTATTGGGGCAAAGGAAAAAAAGATAAATAGATAAGAAAAATAAATTAAAAAAAATAAATTTGAATATAGTAATCGGTTGCTTACACACCAACATTAAAGAAAGAATCAAAATATTATAGAGTTAATTATAATTTAGTTTTTATAGTTTATAAAACTAGATTAAATCTATTGTTATGAAATATAAATGGTTGAATTTTGTACTCTTAATATGTTTGAATAAAGGTCATATTGTTATGAAATCGTCGTATGATTCTTTTTGACCCAAATGCTATGAGAAACATTATGCTGCATTCCTTTTTATTGTAACTGTAAGTTGATTATTTATATTAAAAAACAGAAAGAATATACACACACACACGTATCAAAGAACCTGGATTACTAAGAAGAAGCTGAAATTTAAAAAGTCAAGCAAAACATTTCTGAACTTCTACTTCTTTTTTTTTAGAGTTTTGGGAGCCAAAGACTCACCATATTCTTAAAACCTGAATTGCTAAGAAAAAGCTGAAATTTGAAAAGTCAAGCAAAATGTTTCTGAACTTCTACTTTTTTTTTTTCTTAGAGTTTTGGGAGCCAAAGACTCACCATACCCTTAAAACCTGGATTGCTAAGAAAAAGTTGAAATTTGAAAAGTCAAGCAAAATGTTTCTGAATTTCTACGACTCACCATACCCTTAGAACCTGGATTGCTAAGAAAAAGCTAAAATTTAGAAAATCAAGCAAAACGTTTCTGAACTTCTACTTTTTTTTTCTTAGAGTTTTGGGAGCCAAAGACTCACCATACCCTTAGAACTTGGATTGCTAAAAAAAAGCTGAAATTTGAAAAGTCAAGCAAAACGTTTCTGAACTTCTACTTTTCTTTTCTTAGAGTTTTGGGAGCCAAAACTCACCATACCCTTAGAACCTGGATTGCTAAGAAAAAGCTGAAATTTGAAAAGTCAAGCAAAACCTTTCTGAACTTTTACTTTTTTTTTCTTAGAGTTTTGGGAGCCAAAAACTCACCATACCCTTAGAACCTGGATTGCTAAGAAAAAGCTGAAATTTGAAAAGTCAAGCAAAACGTTTCTGAACTTCTACTTTTTTTTTCTTAGAGTTTTGGGAGCCAAAGACTCACCATACCCTTAGAACCTGGATTGCTAAGAAAAAGCTGAAATTTGAAAAGTCAAGCAAAATGTTTCTGAACTTCTACTTTTTTTTTCTTAAAATTTTGGGAGCCAAAGACTCATCATACCCTTTCTCTCATTCGATACGTGCTTCCTTCGAGCTCTTTCAAACCCCATGTACAAAACAAAAAACAAGAAGATGATGGCAGATGGGTATTGTAAAGTGTTTTTTATTTAAAAATATATTAAAATAATATTTTTTTTATTTTTTTAAAATTATTTTTAATATTAATATATTAAAATGATGTTAAAATATTATAAAAATATTAATTTTAAATAAAAAATTTTAAATTTTAAAAATTTTAAAAAATATTTTTAAAATATAAAAGTTGAAGACATCGTTTGAAAATTTTGAATGACAAACAAAAAGGGTTGGTGGGATTGCTCAGAAGTCAATGGCACATAAAACCTCACAAGCCATCGTTTCAGCTTTGATGCGTGTCTCCTACGTGCTACATTGAAAATATGGCTCGAGGGGACAGTTGACCGATCAAAAGTTTACGATTTTAATCCATTAGAAAATCTCTCTGCAACGTTTTCTACGTGTTCTTCAACTCTTTGTAGTTCTTCTTCTGAGTTATCTCCAATTGGTGTCTCTAATAAAATAATTGATGGCTTATAAAAAATTAATTAACTCTTATTAATGGTTGCATGTATACATCGACCACTAAATTACATAATTACCCTTTCAAGTCTATGGCTCCTGGTGTTTACTTGGTCGAGTCTGGCTTTCAGTTTTCCTCCTCCCACATTTACTCCATTGAAGGTGGAAAAGAAAGGCCAAAAAGAATGAAATGCATACTCCGAACACAAAAATCTTCCTGGCCTAAAAGAGAATATATATATATATATATATATATATATATATATATATATATATATATATCACTCTAAATAAACCTCATTTTATTTTAGATTAACATAGGTATTTAGATTAATAACTTTAAAGTTTATAAAATTCAAACTAGTAATTTCTAAAAAATAAATTTAAAATTTTACTAGTTAAATTATACTCTTTAAAATTCTATTTTATTTATACGGAGAGGACATACAAAGACAAGAATTGAATAGATAGAGGATGTCGAAATTTCTGTTGGAAATTGGGGAGGGGGTGCTTTAAAATTTCAATAGTAATAAAATTATGAGTATTTTGTCATTTTGTCGGCTAAAGGAGTTTCCCTTAATTTATTTTCTTTGATGAAGGAAATTTAATAGCAACTCTTGTTATTAATGATCTAATTAAAAAAAAACACGGCAAAGAAACTTACCGTGATAAATTGATTGCTTTCATCATTCAGTTTTCATCAATTCGTTAAGACAAAATAAGTAAGAGCTTTGTTTCTGTATACACATTGCAAAGTGAAGAACAATTTCTTTTACTATCATGCCCTTTAAAAAAAAATCATGTGTTAATGGATGCGGGCAGAACTATTTTTGCTAAAGGTATATTTCTTTCAACATTTTAAAGTTGACCGAGGATAAGACGGGAATTTCATTTTTAATTTGCATAATAAATTGATTTCAATGCCCTGAAAAGGTAGATAGAAACACTGCACGGTGCAAGGCGTCGATCTAGAGGGTGTTTGGGAGTGTGGTAACGATTGCTTTTTAAATAGCTTTTTGTGCCGAAAAGCATGCCAATAATGTTTTTTTATTTTTTAAAAATTATTTTTGATATCAGCACATCAAAACGATCCAAAAGGTACAAACCGCACTTAATTTTAACAAAAAAAAAAATTTAAAAATTTACAAAAAACAGGTTGCACCACAGTGCCAAACTACACCCTAGTATTTACCAGTTGAGTCATTGTCATCGAATATACTTCCTTATTTAGTTAATTATTGCCAAATTGTATTTGATTGGAGAATATAAAAAACATTCCTACCGAGTCCAAATTCCAAGCTGAAGAAATGTCAGAGCGAAAACGCACACATATACCAGTCTGTATATGCTTGGTCTCATAGCTAGGAACTACATTGGATCTTGTTTTATTTTTTTTACGAATAAATGGCAATTCCGAAGCAGAAATTGACCCTGCCTTTTTTCACCCTTCTCTTGGTTAATATGTGGTCCAAGCAAATGGTGATCATGGCAATGGAGAGTATACCAATAGGAGTAGTTCTTGATTTGAACTCAACAGTTGGAGAAATGGCCGCGAGCTGCATATCCATGGCAGTCTCCGATTTCTATGCTGTTAATGCTGATTTTAAAACGAGACTCGCTCCTTTCACTAGGGATTCCAGCAGTGATGTCGTTGCTGCAACTTCTTCAGGTATATGTGTAAATTCTCATAATTTTCTCTCACACGCACAAGGCAGACACGAGGTTTAGCTTTCGGGAAGTACATGACAGTTGCAAATTTTGCTTTATGTTTAAATGACTATTGTCAAAAAGTGAATTGCGCTTTAAAAAAGAGCACCTCGTTTTTCCCCAAGAGAAGAAGTATGCAAGGCAACAAAAGACAAAAAAAGCCTTTTTTTATCGTTTCTACAAAATACCATCTCCAAGTTTATTTGTTTCATGCAAGTCCCTCATGAATCTTTGCTGGCTTGATCTCTCTGGTTGAAGTGCTGGATTGTTGTAAAACATTTTCAAACTTCAAACCTTATCTCCTGTTACTGACTTGTGGTTTTACTGAGTCAAAAGTCAAGAACAAACTAATAAATCAATAATTAACAAATACACTTTTGATGCTGTTTGTTAAAGGGTCGGCTCTTTGATCCTCCACGATCTCTCAGCTTGTATTTTCCTTTTCATTTACTATTGCCACTGATCAAATTATCGGGTCCTTATCTATATAACTTCTACTTTATTTAGTCCAAAATCTTTAGAAGCTGATGAAAAGGGATTCAGATGCTACTGAATTGTATATGGTATAGGGCTCGTTTGAGATCTAAAGGCTATATAACTTATACTGGTGATCCTGCTGGTACCAAGGTTTAATTGCTTACCTGTTTAATTATGATGGTGCAATTCTGCTTTGTATCTGTTTTGGTTCCCTCTTGAGTTTTTGGACTGTGTTATGGTCTTAATCTGTCTGTTCTCTACTGCGAACCTTTCTTATTGCCCGTGTAGACTAAGTGCATGTAAAGCTCTTAGAGATGGTACTTGTAACTAGAAACTGAAATCATGATGGTTCAAACTCATTTCCGAAGCCACGGTATACATCACAGCTTCCTATCTTGAACTGGTTACGTCTATTCGAGGCAGAAAAGTAACAGTGGCCAAACAAAACCACACACACAGGCACGCTGTTGTATTCTTCCGATTAACATGGCAGAATTGTACAGTGGCTACAAGATCTTGCAGCTGGGGTAAGAGAGCCCCAGTTAGCAGGGAGCTCATTAGTGCTATGCACCAGTCAAGGCTAGATCAGCGATGGAGTTACATATTCATAATTAGTGATGGAGGAATCGGCTTCATCTGACTTTAGTTGATTAGAATCTGTTTTAGTTTTGACTAATGGTGGCAGAAGCACTGATTAATATGAGTAACGTATAAAGATTTTATTGTTGTGAGTGGGAAAATTGTGATTGTATTTTAGAGATGATAGAATATCTTTATTTTTTTTTTTGTTTTAATTCCTTGTATCTAATTCAGTCATAGTCTTCTAAAATTCAGTGCTGGATTTAATGAAGAATGAACAAGTGCATGCTATCATAGGGCCTCAAAAGTCATCGCAAGCTAAGTTTGTGATAGAGCTTGGAGGAAAAGCAGAGGTTCCGATTGTTTCTTTCGCAGCCACTAGCCCAACTCTTTCTGCAACTCAAAGCAAATATTTTGTCCGGACAGCTCAGGATGATTCTTCTCAAGTGAAAGCAATTGCCAGCATTGTCCAAGCTTATGGTTGGCGGGAGATTGTACCGATCTATGAAGACACCGAATATGGAAATGGTTTGGTTCCATTTTTGTTAGATGCCTTTCAAGAGATCGACACTCGAGTCCCTTATCGAAGTAGAATTCCTTTGTATTTCAATGACACTCAAATCATGAGGGAGCTCAACAAGTTGAAGGCGATGCAGAAGAGTATATTTCTAGTGCACATGTCAGCCTCCCTCGGGTCCAGGCTGTTCTTACTTGCCAAGGATGCAGGAATGATGAGCGAAGGATATGCATGGCTCGTGACAGCTGGATTATCCACCTTGTTAGATCCTCTAGGTTCTGAAGTCATGGATTCAATGCGAGGTGTGTTGGGTATAAAGCCACATATACCAACTTCAAAGAAACTCGAAAGTTTTAAATCAAGATGGAGCAAGAATTTCACCATAAGCAAACCACAAAGTAAGATCAATGAATTAAACCACTTCGGTTTGTGGGCATATGATACAGTTTGGGCAATAGCAATGGCTGTAGAAAAGGCTGGTATTGTGCGTTCTAGATACGTAAAGCCGAATACAAGTGAAAGCACAGTTGACATTGCTGCCTTGGGAAAATCTGAAACGGGGCCAAGACTCCTAAGCTCCATATTAAGCACAAGATTTCAAGGCCTAAGTGGGGACTTCCATTTGGCTGGTGGAGAAAGGGTACCTTCAACATTTGAAATACTCAATTTGATCGGAAAAGCAGAGAGAGTCATTGGATATTGGACTCCAGAGAGAGGACTCTCACGGAACTTGAATGCTAATGGTAAAATAGCATATTCAACTTCCAAAAACAAACTGAAGGAGCCAATTTGGCCAGGAGACACAACCCAGCAGCCAAAGAGGTTGAGGATTGGGGTTCCACTGAAAACTGGTTTTAATGAGTTTATCAAAGTGGAATGGAATCCTGAAGATGATAAACCTGTTGTTTCAGGTTTCACCCGAGATGTTTTCGTCTCCGTGGTTGAAGCATTACCATTCCCCCTTCCGTATGAGTTCATTCCCTTCGTCAACAAAAGTAAACAGAGTGCTGGGACTTACAATGAACTTCTTGACCAAATCAAACTAAAGGTTGGTGTTATGCTACTTCAGTTTTTTCCTGCATGCAAAAATGAAATTCAGGAGAAAGATGAACTTGTCTTCATTAATTGTCTTGCAGAATTTTGATGCTGCGGTGGGAGATATAACAATAATTGCCAATCGCTCAACATATGTGGATTTTACGTTGCCTTTTTCAGAATCAGGCATCAGAATGGTAGTTTTGACAAAACGTGATGAGAGGGAAAACATGTGGATTTTCTTGAAGCCACTAAGCCCGGAGCTTTGGTTAACAACTGGAATAGCATTCATCTTCACTGGCTTAGTGGTGTGGGTGCTCGAACACCGTGAAAACAAAGTGTTCAGGGGAAAACCAGCGCAACAACTTGGCACAACGTTGTGGTTCTCCTTTTCAACCCTCTTCTTTGCACATAGTAATTTCTCTTTTAACTTGATTAGATTAATTTTTCCATTTCTTGATTTTCTGACAACTGCAAGTAAGTTCATGTTACTATAGAGCAAAAATTATGTTTTCAGGGGAGAAGGTGGTGAATAACTGGACAAGATTTGTATTGATCATATGGATTTTTGTGGTGCTAA
Organism: Populus tomentosa; assembly: GCA_018804465.1. Taxonomy (NCBI): domain Eukaryota; kingdom Viridiplantae; phylum Streptophyta; class Magnoliopsida; order Malpighiales; family Salicaceae; genus Populus; species Populus tomentosa. Next base: position 10,213,879 of record CM032003.1, read on the forward strand.
TCATATCACAGAGTTACACTGCTAGCTTAGCCTCTATTTTGACTGTAAAGCGGTTGCAGCCTACATTTGTTGATGTCAAAGAGATTAGAAAGAATGGTTACTTTGTAGGACACCAGAAGAATTCTTTTGTGAAAGACTTCCTCGTAAAACAATTGAACTTCAATGACACCATGTTGAGGGAATATAGCACCCCAGAAGAGTATCATGATGCATTGTCTAATGGAATCCACAATGGTGGTGTAGCTGCTATCTTTGCTGAAATTCCCTACATCAAACTCTTTCTAGCAAAGTATTGCTCCAAATTCCAGATGGTGGGACCAACCTACAAAACCGATGGATTTGGCTTTGTGAGTCTCACTCTCCCTGTCTGTCTCTCGCATGCAATCCCTCAGCATATTTTCAGGGCATATTTGTTTGGCCGTCGTTAGCTAGCTCCTTGAGCATAGAGCTGAACTGCTCAATTCTTGCAAGTGACCATTAAATCTTACCAGATGTCATTATAATCAATAGGATTTTGTTTTGATACCAGGCATTTCCCCTTGGATCCCCACTGGTCCCTTACATTTCAAGGGCAATTTTGAATGTCACACAAGATAAAGATAAAATGGAAGAAATTGAACGAAGGAACTTTGGTGGTGAAACCACTTGCTTAGATCAAGCTGCCATGGTACCCTCTGGTGGTCTTGGTTTACCCAGCTTCGGAGGCCTCTTCATCATCACAGGAGTTGCTTCCATGTCTGCACTTCTGATATATGTCACCAAGTTCCTTTACATTCATTGGCCTGCTTCGAACACCTTGGATCAAGAAAGATCCTTTTACATGAGAGTTCTTGAATTGGCAAAACATTTTGACAAGGAAGATCCATCAGCTCATCATCTTAATGGAGCTGGGACAAGAGTTCACCCTGTACCAATTGTTGAAATAGTTGGAGCTTCACCTGATATCGATGATGCACGTAGCCATTCAAGGACTTCCAGTGAAGGATCTGGAGACATCATTGGAGATCAAGACCATGACAATCATACCCCAAGGAGCAGCGCTGCAAACCCCGAACCCCCACACACACCGTAGGCACTGCATCCTTTGTTTTTAGGGAAGTAAAAGCTAGTTTCCACTGACAGTAGTGGGCTTCAGCTGGTGATAATAGTTACATTCACTGGTTACGGATTGGAGAGATGTTTATGGTAATGTTACTTAATTAGGAACAAAAATTCTTTGCATCTAATGAAGCACCAAGATCCTCTCTTTTTAGTTACTATCACCAAAATTCTCTAACCATGACTAATGGCATATTGTAATCTTCTAGCCATTCATACGATCCCAACTTTGCTAACTTTGCTATTGAATTAGCTATAGCTCATTTGAAGTTCTTTGCCGATGCTATTTAACTTCAAGAGGTGTTATTAATTTGGTATATTGATGGTTTAAGTTCTCAATGGCAGGTTTCATCAAGTTTTCTTCACAAAAGCATCCCACATTCCATTTCAATTGTCCGGTTTGGACAACGATTTGTGCTGTGTTTTCTCATTGTCTATGTTAGCAAGGCTGCTTTTTTCTGTGCTGGTTTTCCTGATGCCAAGGGTGGCTCTGTCGTAATTCTTCAAAGCTGAGTTAATTTCCTTGATACTTAAGGTTTTCCTGCATTTGCATTAGTTGACATTGCTGGGGATAAGGATATGTATTGCCTGATTGAATTAGTTTTCATTGTTGATAATAGAATTATACAGAGAAGAAAAATCCAACATTACGAGAAGGGATAGATCCAAGATCAAATTATAATTCCCTTAAAAAAAACATTCATGGTTACAATTCCAAACTTTACAGTTCAAGATTTTGTTGATGACCGATAAAAAAGATACTAACCCTTCTGAAATAACTGGGAGAGATGGCTGAGTGGACTAAAGCGCTATCGTTTTTTTATATATCGAAATGGACGATTCCAGTGCTCTCTTCAATTACGAAGACCGCCTGGCCATGAAATCTTTCAATCTTTTATTTTAGCATGTTCATCAACAAGGATGAATGTTCCTTCTGAAATAGATAGCCTCCTTGAACGAAGCCAAAAAAATCCTGCCGCTATGGCAAGTATGATTTCTGTTTATCCCCACCTTGGATCGCTCTCTTTCATAGGTACAAATGCAATTTGTGTGTTGACGAAGACAGCATTTTACGCATCTGCTATTTCTTCTCCTCCTGATTAAGAACATTTTTGCTGGCAGTAGTCCTTATTGTTGTTGGATGTTTAGAAGAATAATATTTATGGTTAAAGAGGATGAAGGCGTCGTTGCCAAGCAGTCTGCAACCTGGAAGAACAAATTCTCGTATTCTCCTTAGCTTTGAAAACCTTGTGAAGTCTCTCTTCTTGCATATCTGTTGATTTCGTGATACCGTGTGCCCCCCTGACCACACGCAGCACGGTCCCTCCGTTTCGCTGCGCTCTTCCATGAACATTAACGGAGTTGATGAGGTTGATGTTTTTGCTTTAATTCGAACATCCTTGGCAAACAGGAGATCATCACGGTTGCATAAAGTGTAAATCGGCCTAATCATACCATTTTGGAATATATCTTCTGCAGATATCAAGGGTCCTGAAGGATTTGTGCATACGAAACTAAATTCCTCCTCCTCCTGATCTCTTACCACTGGTGGTAGACGTGGATTCTCGTGGTTCAAAAGCTGATCTTTATGGTGGTAATTGTTTTGTGTGGATCTCTCCCGCCGCTGATCTTCGGTTACTTTCATTTTTTTGCTGAAATCTTCCCTCAAACTGCCCACCATTAATTCTGTATATTCGGTTGCACTCCAACTATAATTAATGGAGCGTTCTTTCTCACCCGAACTCGCCTGCATTTCTCAACCACTCCAAATTCAACGCTGGGTTGGCACTTGTGTGATCAATCATAAAGAGAGCTGGTTGCCTGATTGTCTGGCTGGCTGGCTGGCATGGATGGAACAAGTTTTCTGGTGTTTGTTGTGGCCAAATCTTTTTGAGGGCCAAATTTCTTGAGGGAGTCCCGAAATATCGGTGGTACAGACTGTTCAGGGAATAACGTAAGCAAAGGCTTCTGAGTCAGCTGCCTCGGCATCGCCATTTTAGTGAAGAAGATATGTTGATGTGTCTCTAGGAATAGAGTCCTCAAAATTTGAAAAGAAAAATGTCATATTTTTGTGACTTAATAAAAATTAATATAAAAAAATAAGTTAAAAGGGATCAAGAAAACACTCTCTCTCAGGACACAATGTATTGTACATTTGCACCGTGTTTTTCTCTTTCTTTTTTTTTCTTTTTTTTTTTTTCCACTACTGTCATATAACACAAGTGTCATTAAGATATTTTTAAGCTTTCATGTTGTGAAAAAAAAAGGATCAAGATTGAAAAAAATAGATTTTATTTTTTTTTATTGATTTTAGAGGTTTTTTGAGTTGAGAAGTTAGTTTATAAAAATGATTTTTAGATATTTTTTTATATATAAAAATAGGTTAAAATTTAGTTTTTAAAGTAAAAAAAAACAACTAACTAATTTTCCAGTTACCTTTCTAATAATAAAAAAGTAGTCATATAGATGACGCATCAAAATATCATAACAGGTAGCTCCAGTTTATATAGGATGATAAATGACTATATTATTAAATATCCAGTTCTATTTATATATCTTCGACCTAATTTTCCTTAATATAGGATGATAAATGACTACACTATTAAATATCCTAATAGGTAGCTCCTGTTTTGCACAACGTTAATAGTATGTGTGTATATATATACACACATAAAGTTTGCATAAATATTGATGAAGTGAAAATAAGATTTTTTTTTTTTTCATACTCTGATTTTTTTATTGTTAATATAAATATTCAAGGCAGCTTGAATGCATCTCGATTATTCTCACGGACTTTAAAATTAACGATCATATAAATTTCTAATAATCTGTAAAACAAACTGAAGATCTCTATAAAATAAATCTAGAGTATGACTAGTTGAAATATATTCCTTATAATTTTTATACTCTGATTTTAGTTAAGCATGTTGATGGCCTTTGATTATTGTAATTTCAATTTGATTCATCGAAATCATAATGTCATTAACAAGTCAAGTTAGGATTTTCTTAATTTACAAAAGAACATCACATTTACAGAGGGACAACCATGTCGATTCATTACCATATTATATTTATAGCAGAAGCTTGCTGGCATGCATTTTCCATGACCCATTAGCCTACAGATTTCGTGACAACTAATGGCAAAGTAGAAGAGCATTCCCTTTCTCTTGCCGAGCAACTGCCGTCAGTGCTTGACAGGGAAGAAGATACGAGGAGGTAGGTGCTTATCGGTTCGAGAAATAGCAGAGAGCTGCATATCCATGGCAGCCTCCGATTTCGAACGAGGCTGGCTCTTTTCACAAGGGGTTCCAGAGATGATGCAGTCGCTGCAGGCAAACACTTCCGCAACACACAAAGGCACCCATAAAAACACCATCCCTTGTGGCTTTGTTGTTAAAATTGCTTAAACAGCTCTTCTGTTCATGCAGGAAGTCTCAGGTCACAATTTTTACTTCTTTTGCATTCCCCCAACCGCAGAGACATGGATGGCATTGTAATGATAAATAAAACAAAGAGAGTGAAAGAAACACAGAGCACCATGGACGATCACTTTTCAATTGATTATCGTGACTTACAAATCCATAATTAAGCACCTGGCAAGTGTCATAAACAGTATCACAAATAGCGTGCAGGAGCTGTCCAAAACTAAAAAGGAGAAAAATTATTGACCATTAATGAATTTCGAATAGCTAGAAATTTGACAAATAATACAATATACAAGCCTGATGGCTGGACGCAATGCTTGGTAGTGATTTCAGCCCCAAGGAAAGGACCCCCTTGAAGGATACCAACCTAAACCAAAGGCCACCCAATAAGCCTAATCTCCATTAACCATGAGAGAATGAAAAGGCACTCTCTTAATTTCTACAAATGACGAGTACTCCTTGCTCATGGGCTGCTTCCAGGGTTCGCCATCCATCTGCATAAATGCATCTTTCCATTCCCCACCCCTCACTTCCAATCGTATTGCTGCAGCCTGAAAGATACCAACACACAACTTGTGAAAATGAAAGCATAACTTCAACAACAGTGTGGGGTTCAACCCTCAAAAGTAACACAACGGCAGCCTGCGTCAAGCATTCAAGAACTTCAATGTACGTGATGAGCAACTGTGAACTAAGATTTAAAAATTGGCAGTTTGGACGTCAATAAAACCTGTTTCTAACATTAAATTATAACTAGCAAAACCTTGACCAAACTATAACTTCGATCCATCAAAATTTTCAACCAAATATTGTACGGCGATACAATTCATACAAAAGTAATGCCCAAAGCACATTTGCACACTAACACATGCATACCTAAACACACAAAATAAAAATTTCAAAATATAGATTCATGGTTGACAACATTTTATATATTATGGCACTCCAAACCAACATAACATAATAGGGATTGTGGTGACAACTAAAACTTAACTTATACTTTAAAACATTTTCAGCCTGTTTGGAACCATTTAAATTGAATTCAATTAAGAGGTTTTAATAAAAACTCATGTTTGAAATTATTTTAAGTGTCAAGAACTAAATTCCAAATGGAATTCAATCTCTAAAAATAATACAAAAATAAATCAGAGCCATCCTCTCTGATTGACTACACTAAAGAGGAGAGATTAATATTAAAACTAGTTTCCTCAAAATACTCATTTACCCATTTCTTTTTCTGAGAGACTTTTGAAGGAATAAGATTAAGGTAATATGGTTAATAAAGAAAACAAAATGAATTGAATTTTCTATTTTGCAGATAGACATGTGATTTCAACTTATTTATCAATTAAATTCAAATTGAACACTATAATTGAATTCAATTACAATAGAAAATTGGTTCCAAATAGCTTGTTTAAGCATGCACTAAATTTATCAAGTTTCAATTGACTACAGTACCTGGGCTATGTGCTTGGCAGAGATGAGTTCAACCATGACAAATGATGCATGCCATCCTTGCTTTAAGCCAAAAATTTCTAGGAGGCCATCATCAACATGGGCCTCCACAAAGCCTTTCTGGAAAATAAACAAAAAATAATAATAAATGATAAATCGTTCTTGGGAATCAGAAAAGTAAGCAAGCATAATTTTAGCCAAGCATGAGAACAAAGTTTGAATTATTTCCAAGGTTATGCTTGGTTTGGGGTAATGGGGTTATATACTTCAAGGGTAATGATCAAGGTTGTTTACTGTAAGAAAAAACTTGTCTTTTTACTTTTTTTACTCTCTTCCTAAAACTTATATAACCCGTTTTCCCCTCTTTTACTTACCCCTTGTTGGTGGAATCCTCTAACATACATTATTTATATTTAATTTTAATTGGCCCCATCAATACATTCGTTTTTTGAACCTCAAACCAAAAAACTTTAAAATGTCGCTTTTACACCCACATTCGCAGACTTAAAAATTACTCATATAATAATTACTCTTGTAATAATTTATCACTATTTTTTAACCTTGTAACCTTTCAACAAAAGGTAATCCAAATCATAGAATCGCAGGTGTCATATGGAGATAGTATACAGCAGTTTCAGGTAGTAAATAGCACATAACAAAATCCATAGAACAAATTGTTTAGTGGGAAAAATAATCTCAGAGAACAGATATGTGATACCTTTTCCAAATACTCTGGTTTTGGGCTACCCCATGGATTTCTTCCACTTGCATAACTGTGAAGATTTAAAGCAACGATTGCCCTCACACTGGAAGAAAGAACATATGAGAGTAAATTAATTATAACCAGATAGCACACAAAGCGTAAAAGAATGAGGTACTGTATGCTTGATGTCAAAGAGTAAGATAAGCAAAATATCTCCAGCAACGGGGAAAAAAAAATACAAAAGAAATATTTGGGTCAGACAAAACACTTGCATGCGTTTATGAAATTGAGTACACAGTTATGGATGGCTGATACAAAAAAAAAAGGAAGAAGAAGAAGAAGAAGAAGATAGTGCTCAGAAGCATCTAGTTACTTTAATCATTAAGTATCTCAATAGAAATTGCATCAATCACACTCTTACCTTTTAGGAACAGGTATCTGCTCCCATTCTGAGCAATTGACCTTCTTAACATGCATCCTGATGATATTCTTGAGTCCCCTGCAGCCATTAAATGTTATATCATCATATAAATGATCAAGGGCAACATATTGTCATAAAATTTTGTAACGAACATTAACAATGCATAAAGAAAATTCCATAAAAATTAATAAATAAAAAAGAAAAGCTAGCTTGCATACAGTCAAAAATATTTTATAAGGAGATTCCATAAGAAACGAATGAAGAGGCAATTCCATAAAAAAAAAAAAAAAATGAATTTATAAACAAGAAAAAGGAACTTGAATACAGTCAAATATATTAGATAAGATGATAAGAAAAACTAACTTGTATACAGTCAAATAATAATAATAATAATAATAATAATAAGACGGAAAAGAATCAAATATCCAAAGCATGACCATTTCAGCAACTACTATTTAAAATGAAAATCTTTGTCCCCCATATTTCCAAGGGAACTGCTGTGAGGCAGTACCAATGGTTGCACATGAAAAATGTAGAAATATATAAAGGAACATAAAGTTCCAAAAATTACTGATAAGGTTAGCGTGGTATGAGATTTAGAAACAGTGGTCAAATATTGCAAGAGAACATTTTCTAGTGAAACAAAAGTTATTCAGAGTATATTCCTTGAGTTAATAAACACAAAAATAATAATAATTAAAAGAAATGAAAAGAAAAAAAAAAGTCATCCATCACTATGACAAATTGAACCATAATCCTAGTTACAAGGTCGTTAAAACTAGTTGTAGTCCCATAGTAGTGGGATTCTGGGTGTTAGAATATGGAGACAGTCCTACCCTTCAGCATTGTTGCATGAAGTGACTGCTCTCAAGACTCAGACTTGCACCTTCAAGGTTGCAAGCCAAGAAATTGTACAAACTAAGCAATGAATACAAACATTATTATAGTCATTAAGTATTAGAACAGCGAAGAGAAACAAAAGATGTTCAAAATAAATGGTATAAAACCAACTTAAGTTCCGATATGTCTAACCTCAAACTTGGATCACTTATGCAAGGTGTGAGGAACCAACCCTGAGTGCAAGTGTATCCAGAGTAGATCAACTGCAACAACAGATCAAACACAGTATGGTATCAATATTACTAAAAACTATTGAACCCTAGACTAGGTTTAGAAGTTTTAAAAAAATGATGCCTCATTGACATGCTCAAAAAACATATGTTTCCCTAATCATAGTGGAAATAATGTTAAAAGTTAAGCACACTCAATGGCTCAGCTATATTGATTGATGTCGTGCTTCAACTCCTAACCCTAATTAGAGCTACTTTAGCAACAAATAAGAAACAATACACACTAAAACCTTGAATAATCATATAAACTAAGCAATCAAGTATTATCCTAGAGGTCATTATTCATTCTCCATCAACTCTCTGGTAACTTTTTGACCCTACATATAACTTCTTATCATAACTATAAGTGCAAGAGGACAACATGAATGGCTCAATCAACAACACAATTGGATGACCTTTCCACAACTTCTGTGAAGTTCAACAAACAATAGAAACATGAAACCTTTGCAGCTGAATCTTTATTTCTAAATGGAAATTTTTTTAAAAAATTAGCATGTGTTCAAAAAAGGAGTGTGGGTTAGATATATTTTATTTGACTTCAATATTTCTTTTCTTCTCAAGATTTTCAATTTTTTGCAATTTCAAAATATTAGTCCGGCACAAGCAATTTTAATGGAATGGTACAACTGTATCAAGAACGGAGCTCTAGCAAAATATGGAGATTATATGTCACTTTCCCACCACCATCATAATTTAATACTCCATCTATCCAACAAAGACAGTCCAGGTTTCTGTTTAGTTGGTCCCAAAGTACAACTACAATCAAAGAATTCATATTTATGGTGTTTTACCAAGGTAAAACAAATGCAAATTCATATTTAAAGTAACAGGAAGATTTGATCAAACCTTGTTTGAAATAGGACCTTGTGCAAGGTAAGGTTTTTCATTGCGTAAATGATGGAATCCATAGGCAACTTGAGCATCCATTCCTGTGCGAACAAACAATAAACTTAAAAGCAACCTAGAGAGCACAGCAAAATACAAAGATTCATCACAAGCACAGACCTGCAAGGTTGTCATTTGGAACAAGATTTTTGAAGTCATGAAGCAAGTCTTAGCAAATGAAGTTTATCTTTCTTTTTAAATGCCATAGGATTCTTATTTGAGTTAATTGATGAAATATGGTTCCACAGTCACTGCCTAGTTTTCTATCTCATGAACAAACAATATATAACATAAGAACCAATGAGATAACATGCTGAAGAACAAATGGGCACAAAAAAAGGAAGCAAATAAAAGAATCATATCAGAAGAACCAATGGAGTTAGATAACATCCCATCCGATGGATTAAAAAAATTAAAAAGAAAAAGAAAAGCATCAATTTCAATGAAAAAAGATAATTTTCAACTTTCAAGTAGTACAGTTTCTTACACAGAAAGCACATGGAATCATGATCAAGTGGACCCATAAACCAAAGCAACAGATTGTTTGAGAATAGAACATTCTTGTTTCAGTTCATCAGTTGAGACTCTCATCAACACAAGAAGTTGTTGAGTTCATATTCAGACATTACAAATCTCTAAAACCAAGCTAAAGCCATACGTGCACAACATTAACAGCCACTCTAGAGCATATTGACATACCTATGCTGAAGTAATTATAAAACACTCCTTCATAGCATTTCACTTTCTCAGGCAGCTCCCCCTCAATTGTTAAACCCTGCACTCAAAAGAAAGTGTCAATCTCTCAGATACCAGATTCGCACCAATAGATCAGCATATCAACATCACAAGATTAAACTATCAAAGTGACTGACTTTCAATTGACAATGAGAAACGACATGTCCTCCCTTTAGACATGTATTTGTTCTTTTAAATCCATAGATCCCCACCCCTTTGTTGTGTGTGTGTTGGGGGGGGGGGGGGGGGGGGGGGGGGTTGTTTGGCACATTCTTTTGCAGATGAGACAGGCACATAAATTCTAAAGGTATCTTGCCAAGAAAAGATAATGACCCTAGATGAGGCAGCACATGATGAACGGAGGATTCATTCAGACAAAATAAGGGCTTGAATGATCTTTGTTAAATATAAGGTTGATGTCCTTAAAGTTGTTTCTAATCATATTACTTGATTCTAAATATATAATATTACCATTCTTTCCAAGATACACGTGCCTTCAGAAATTCTTAAGATCAATGTTCATATTTTTCACTTTGATAAAAGGTGATTATAGGCCTTCTTTTTATGCTAGCAAATCTAGCATGTTTCAAAAGTATCTCATTAAGGAGCACCCGGATTCAGAAATTTTCCAGGTCCAAAATACATTTCCTGATAAATTAGAAATCCTTCCCTCTATCCTGTTAACTAGCATGGGTCTGTAGAGCAAGCTAACTCATCCAAAGGTCATCCTAGCCCTTGACAATGATAATACCTATCAGCATCGTAAAACCAGACAGTAACGTGAAAATGAAAAGTCATAATAATAAAAATAATTAAGTTTGGAGCAGGACAATCCACTACCTGATCAAGGGAACATTCGTCTGTGGATTTCAGGGAATGGGGCGGATCCACTACTTCTCCTTTTGGCACTGACATTAGAAGATGCCAACTGCATCATCAAAAAGGTAGTGTTTATAAGTGCTAGTTATATTGAAAAGCCATAATCAAGCCACGCCTGTTACCAAACAAGAATTCTTTCAAAGGTAAAAGATTTGTTAACAGCACAAGAGGATTCAAGCTGCAAAGAATTAGAAGGGATGTGCACAAGAGGAATCCTCAAGGGCACAAAATCACAACAGAAACCGAAAACCAGCAAAAAATGCCAAGATACCACGTCTTAACAGATAAAATTAGAACTGCCGGCAAAAACCGAGTGCTAAGCAGTGGCAAATCAGGGAAAACATCAGCTGCAAAGTTAATGCACAAAGAGGTATCTCCAAGCCACAAAATGGCCACAATTGTCCCCACATTATGTGACTCCCAAGAATAAGGATTTCTTTTAAAGATAACAACGCATCGAGCAACTTGAATACTGGCAGCTGTCAAGGCATTATCGACTTCTAGATAAAATGAAAAGAACTTAAAAACGGAAATACATTTTTTTGTTAATAACATAGGAGCAGCTTGCAACATAAGAGAAAGCTTACCTATCTAAACGGCACACTGGACCAGTGATGGCCCTGAGAAGAGATCTTTTGACAGCTGATTTCCAGGCAAAAGGGAACGAACCACCCTGAAAAAAATCATTCAAGATCACAATTTAACAGCGCAAGATAAAGTCAGAAAACTCAAAATTTAACATAAAAGAGAAGCTTACCCAACCAAAACTCCTTGACAGGTCATTTCCAGTACCAAGAGGGATGACTGCTACAGGAGGAACAGGCTCCCTACCCTGCCTATGAAGTTCTGTGAGACTTCCTAACACCCAACCAACCGTACCATCACCTCCCGCAACCTGTTCAATCATCCAAGAATTTCTCAAATAACACACATCCAGGAAACAGCATCGTTACCATGACCATTTTTGTACAGATCAAGAAAAGGTCCATTTATTACCAAAATTCTCAACTTGTCACGAGTATCTTTGGCACAAAAATCACCAAGGCCGGCCAACTTCTCTAAACACCCCAAACCATACTCCACAAATTCATTAGGCCTCACATCGCTTAGATCAAAAACCTGCATTGCAAATCATTACTTATTCAAAACACCAACTTTCTATAATCATATTAACTAAAACTGGCCAACCAGCCTGCTGATAATTATTTGTTCATTGCCTTTCTTTAATTTCTATTTTACTCGGCTAAACCCATGTTTAAGCTGATTTGTTTACTGCTACATTAACAAGAAAACTTTCAGAACTAAAACTAACTATAATTATTAAGAAAAGAAGAAGCAGAAGAAGAAAAACAAAAATCCCATGCGAAACCAGCAGGAGCAGTCTATCATGATTAATTAATTTTTAATCATCCTTTTTTAACTAAATTTTCACTGCTCAATTCAAAAAAAAATTCAATTAATTAATTTTCAACAACAACAATAACCAACAAATCAAGACGACGCAAAACAATCCTCAAAACGACACACTGGGAAAAGGGGGGAAAACACAATGCATTACCTGCTCCTCTCCCATTAATTGCTGAAGCCTCTCTTTAAGTTCAGGCCCATGCCTACCACCACTTTTGGAATTCACAAACACCACCATAGGCCCCTCCGGCGCCTCCTCACGACCAGCACTATTTCCTTCTCGGTAACGGTCAGCGGCGGCATTAACATCCTTTGAATTGATTGAATCTCGAATTGCGTGACGCAGATATTTAGGCATCGACAGTTTCCTCTTCAAATCCTCTTTGTTTACTCTAAGGCCTGATAATCCACATCCGCGAATTGATTCAATTACTGATGATCTCGACGTCACTATCCTCGCCGTCGATCCTTCCGTCGTTGAGGCCGTCGGCGAATCCATTTTATTCTTCAAAAACAAAAAAAAGGAACGCCTCTCCTCTCCTGTCCTCTCCCTGTATTAACAACTCATTTAATATATCTCTGTTAGAAAGCAATGAGCTTTGGAGATATGATTTTTTAAAAAAGGTTTTCTCTCTGTGTTATTTGATTTGTATATTTAAAAATAAATAGATGTGAGTTGGTGTCTAGAGAGAGAGTTTTGGTTTTGGTTTTAGAGAGAGAAAGGGTGGTTTGTTTTTCCAGATTTTCAAAAAGGGAGGGATGAGGATGCGGACAGTTAACTAGAGTGGGTAATAATGTTGTCTTCGTTAAATTACTAAGGGTGCCAGCTGGAGTTTAATTAATTTAATTTTTTCAAAAAACAAAACAGTAAATTAATTTCGTTACTCTTTTTTTCTTTTTTTACAGTATAATTATTAATATTGTTATAAAACTCGCTATAGAATGACATATAGTCAAAACGTGATTTAAATAAAAATATAAAACTATATAATTTTAATAATAATAAATTTATTCAATATATTTAATTTTAAAAAAAGTTAGCATAAAAAGAGAGAGAAAAACCACCAAAATAAAGTATCATTTCACGCTTCTAACCATCATAAAAAGAGTCTCATGATGCTTTCAATTCTATCGTAGAAGATGGCGTTTAAATGTTGGAAGATGTTACATATATTGTTCAAAGAGCGAGGGCATTCCCACATAATGCTCGCACAATAATATTTTTTTTTAATTATTTTTATACTGTTAAAAGGCATAATGAAATTGCAAAGAAGCTACTGGACATTTATTTTGATATTTTTGTCTTTAAGAGTATTTTACTATGTTAGCAAAACATAAAAGACCAAAATACTCTTTTAACCCCAATTTCAATTCTTTTAAAGGTAATAAAATCATCTTACTTTGTTAAAAAAATATTTATGGAACAATTTATCCCTAATTAATTTAATAATATCTAATGGATTCCGTGAGAAAAATTATATTATCTCCAATAATAAATTTTATTAGTTTTTACAATAAAAAACAAAATCATTATTAAACTATTCTAATCTGTATTATAATTTTAGGGTTATAATATTTTATTGAAACCTTTTAGTTTTTTTTTTAGCTATAACTATTGAGTATGCAAATGAAAAGGTATTTAATAGAAAGAAGTCTGTTAAAAAAACAAAATTGGTATTGACATTTTCAATATTGATATGATATATTAGCAATATAATTTTGCCCTGATGTATTTATTTGTTTGTTTTATTTTTAAGAGCTCGTGTTTGATATTATAATAGTAGTTATTTTTTAAAGTATTATTATTTAAAAATATATGGAAATAATATTAAATTAACATCAAGAGAAATATTATAAAAATTTGTATATGATTTGCATGGAAATATAGCATTGGTATGAAAATATGTAATCGAAGTAGAAATGTTTGAATGATGAAGCACATTGTGTAAATTTAAGGAAACTTGATATCCATGTCTGCCTATCAAAATAATCAACACACCATCTATAATGATCCGACAATTTATATTTACCTATTTGATGTAAAATTTCAACTTATTTATGATTTGTTTGGTGAGATGGTTAAACCTGTTTTTTAAACTAATTTTTAAATAATTTGTTGCTTGCAAAAACATTAGATTGATTGTTTGAAGTGATTTTCAATGGTTTTTTCATAAAAACAAAATTAAAAATAAAAATATTTTAATGTATTTTTAATTAAAAAATATTTTTATAAAAATACCATATAGTGATTAGTAACATGATTGGTAGAGAGCTTTCTACTTGTAAAATCAGTATATTTTTATAAATATATAGATATGGGTGGATAAGATGGATTGGCAACTAGTTTTTAAAAATTAATTTTTTAAAAAATATATTTATTTATTTATTTATTTTAAAAAAACTAAACCACGCTCCTAGATGCTCCACTGAAGGAACTAGTTGAGATCTATTTTTTTTTTTTCCTGGTTTACATGATGGATGCTGCAACATGCAAGACAAACAGTTTTTTAAAAAAATCTTTTAATTAACTGCTATAATGCCATATTGATCCTTAATTTTAATTATTACTTAAATATATTTTTTAAAAATCTAGTCTAATATCCCTAAAAATTTATATTATCTTTATTTACTTAAAAAAAAAACATTTTCATATTTTTTGAATACCATGTTACCTAAATATATTTCAATTATCCAGTATGATCATTCCACGCGCATGGTAATGCCTCAGCCGGCAAGGATGACCTGTCTTGTCGCCATCAGTACCCTAGGTATTTTCGGAGCATGTCTTGCTACATAGTACATTCTCATCCCATGCACGTTTTAAGCACGGGTTCTTGTCCCTTCACGAGGGCAATATCAGCGTCTACCAAAACGTGTTAAAAAATACATGACCTTTGCGTGTTTTTAAAGTTTTTAAATTTATTTAAAAAAATTATTTTTATAAATTATTTTAATATATTGTTATCGAAAATAAAATTTTAAAAATATATAAAAAAAATTATTTAAAAATATTTTTTAACAAAAAAACATTTTAAAAAGTTACTGTTATTATAATATCAAACAAGCTTTAATTATCTGTTTAGTATTATAATAATAATTATTTTTTAAAATAATTTTTTGATTAAAAATATTTGAAAATATTAAAATAAAAAATTTAAAACAAAAATATCAAATTTTATCAAAATATTTTTAAACTACAAAAACAAATTTTAATTAACTAAATGGTACTTTGGTATTTTTCTTCAACGAATTGGGCAATTGTGGAAGCTAAGCACTGCTTCAACATGGTGGCTGCCGGCCTATTTTTAGTTTCTAGAGATGAAAATAAAATTACAAAAGGGAGAATATCAATTTAGTCCCTGACCTGCGTGCTAATCTTCAATTAAGTCTCTATATTAAAGATTTTATACATGGATAAAATCCCAGATGCTCCAGACATGTCGGAATCTACCAGATGAGAAAATAAATATAAATCGGGAAAAGGACCCAGATTGATAATATTCAAATTAATAGATAAAACGTTCAAGTTCGGGACCCCATCGAGAATTAGGTAAGGCAACATTAGGGGCTAGCTTGAGGTTCCTAAAGAAACAAAGAATATGCCTCACGCGGTAGATGACCGTCGATGGACCGTCAAATTTGCCCAAAAGAAATTCCAAAGCAGGAAAGCGATTTCGGATGCTTCTGATGAAAGATTGCATCTCCACAGTCCCTGAGGACTTTTGAATTGTCGTCATCTTTGGGCAAAGAATATTGGCTTGTTTTTTCATGCTTTGAAACTATGCTCGCCGAATTGACTTATTCTTCCTTCTCCTCTGGATGGATTTCGAGTATTCCGATTCATTTTCATTTAATTTTTCTATTGGCTGTTGTCCGAAAGAATATATATTAATTATTGTTGGGCTGTTTAAATGTATAATTGGTTGAAAAGTATCTATGATTTTCTTATCAAATCCAACTAGGCTCCTGGCCTTTCAATTCTTTTTTTTTTATATATTATTATTATTATTATTTTGGCCGTCGAATTATAAGGTCAAGAAAATGCATCGCCCTCGGTTGATTTTTCTTAGGCTTCTGTCAATTAAACCTCGGCAAGTAGCACGTGTGTGACCGACCACTCCCTCCCCATTTTTGTTGTCGAAAGCCTGAGGACGGAGGACCCGACCCGAGATGGTGTTTTACTTCGACATGATAGTTCGAGGGGACCATATCAAGAAATGACGAGGTTGTGGATGTATAGTTGGCTCTCTCGACCAATTAGCTTTGTTCCAACTATCTTTAAAATTTGAGTTTATTTATTCCAACTTCTTGCCTCTACAGCACTTAGGCACCGTTTGAATTTGTGTTTATAACTGTGTTTTATTATTTTTTTTTCACTAAAATTGAGTGCGGTTTGTATTTTTTTGATCGTTTTGATGTGCTGATATCAAAAATAATTTTTAAAAAATAAAAAAATATTATTAACATGTATTTCAATACAAAAAACTATTTAAAAAATAACCACTGCTACACTACCAAACACTATTATTCTTATTGTCCTTTTTTTCTTTGCTCAAAACCCGGAAAATATCCTGATCTAGAGAGAGAGCATTACTTCTGCAGTGGTTAGGCTTTCCTTGGGTGCCTCGAAGGCAAAGGTCATCTCGAAAATGATTCTGCATCACGTGAGATTCTTGGCTGAGAATTCATATCTGAATCGAGATGGCTTTGCTTTCATGTGCCAATTTACTGCCAGCACTCCTTCCCTCGGGTGGGATCAAGGATTTTTAAATATATAAAAAATGTTTAGACTGTATAGAATTTTTTACCATAATTCCAATTTCTTTTAATTTGGTAATTTTACCATAATTCCAAGACTAATTATATAATATACAAAAAGGAAACTCATTTTCTTTGCAGCGATTAAATGTAGAAATGGTAAATCTTTTTTTTTTTCAATTTCTTAAGTGCTTTGGTATTGTAAAAATGGCAAATTTGTAATTTTGTGCAACTCTGTTCTTTTTTCAAATATTTTTTTTTAAAATTCTTTTTACTTACACTTGGTCTAGTTATCATAATTCTTTTTGTTCTTATCATCATTCATTCATTGTTACAATAACACCGTTTTTAAAAAAACTCTCTTTCTCTAATATTTTTCAAGAAAAGTCACTCAGTCTAAAGTAAAGATATTATTTTTCCAATTCTTTTTATTATTATAAAAGAAACTAAATTAAAAGATGATGGCTTTTTTACATAAAAGAAAATTATTATTATTATTATTATTATTATTATTATTATTATTATTATTATCAAAGAAAACAAAAAGAAATAGTCTTTCACTTTATTAGTTCCTTGTAGAAATGACACTCTTCAAATTTTATTGATATTAAGGTTTTATTTAATTTTCACTTTTATACTTTAAAAATGACATTGTTGCAATTTTACAAGATTTTAGGGTTTATGAATCCTCTCCAAAAACATCTTTATTCATTATAGAGATGCTAATGTTGAGATTTTTAATATTTTTTTTGGACATCTAATTTTTTTATAGCACCCTCCTAACAATCTCTAGAAAAAGTTCAAAGAAATCAATTCTCTCTCTCTTTCATAATTGATTCTTTAATATACCTAATTTTTTTCTTTAAACCCTCTGAATAGTCTTTTTCATCCTTTAAGGTGTCTATAAAAGTTGTAGATCAAACCATTAACACTGTGAAGGGGATTAGTGAGAACTGAACAAAGCCATTTTTGAGATACATTGGTCACCAATTGGATTTCATGGGTTTATGACCATAGACTTGTAATTGGATAGGGCTTGTACTTCGAACTCTTTTTGCGTTTCTTAGAATTTTAGGGTTACGATCGAATTCTCTTAGTTTGTTCTTAACAAACAAGGTAAGTCTTATATCATTTTTTTTTCCTTTTCTTTTCACCCAATTCTCTTCTTTTCAACCACATCTACTTCATATTATTGATGTCCTGTTACTTGGAAAATAAAGTTGTCTTTTTTCCGATTCCACAACACAACCCTGGCATCTTTAATGTGAAATTACCTTGCAAGGTAAGTTGTCTTTTTTCCTATTTACCTCTTTGATTTTCATTTCAATTCTACCTAATCTTTTCCCTTTTGCTACATCTCTTTTTTCTTCTTCCTTGATTTGTGTCAGGCTTTTTGGGTTTGTGTTCACTTTGAAGAGATACTGATTTTTCACATTTTAGATCAAGTGCTTAAGGTTGTGGACTAGGAAGAAAAAGAAAAAAAGGTGTTCTTATTGACATTTCAGAAAGGTATTCAACCTTTCTGCCCCTTACTCTTTTTGTTTATTTATATTTTCATTGTTACATAATAAAATTAAAATAGGTTTAAGAAATTGTCCTTTAGCTCCCGAGCATGCATCTAATTTCATCTAATTAAGCTATAGAGTGATTAAATTGAAAAAAAAAGTTTGAAAATGAAAAAAAAGAAGAAGTTAGTAGTTAAGCTCCATAAAAAATACCCCATATATTTTAAATATATGTAGATGGTAATTATTATTGTTGTTGTCCTAGCTAGTCATTGTCTTTTTTTCTCTTTTTATTTTTTGTCTTTCTCTTTTATTTTATTTTCCTATTTATTTAATTTTAAATTGTATATGACAGGTTGATATGATCTTGATCTCGATTTTATTTATGTGTTATGGCAGATTATTTGGACATGAGAAAATACAATTTATTTTTTATATAACATCTTTGTGCTTTCTAATTTGGCTCTAATGGCCCAAAGTCAATCTCTTGTAAGGCTATGCCACTTTAATAGTTTTTTAACCTAAGATTCAAAGACAATGTATATTTTGTTACGTAAAAATATTTTTCTGTTTTATATTTTTCAAGTTTCTTTATTGATGAGTTTATCTTCTTTTGGTATGCTATTGTCAGAGTTATAGGACTTAGCACCATGCACTTAAAATCTAAAATAAAATAAAATAAAATATTGTGGTTCTTTTTATAGATTAATTCTTCTTTATGGTTCTACCTAAATTTTATAGACTACGTTTTGTTACGTAAATCTTGCCCAAAAAATGCAAGGAAATTATAGACGAAACTAAAACATTATTGTGGATTGTAATGGTGGGTTTTTTTTTTTTTGCAAAATAAAATCTGCTTTTATAGATTAAAACAATTAAAACTTTAGATACTAGATTTGAAACTTAAATAAATATTCGAGGGGAGAAATGGCTAACACTGAGAAGGGCTGCTACACTTAGACATGTTTAAAAATGTGATTATAATTATTTTTTAAAAATTTTTCATGTTAAAATATATTAAAATAATATATTTTTTATTTTTTTAAAAAATAATTTTTAAAATCAACACATTAAAACATCCAAAATATATAAAAAAATTAACAAAAATAAAAATTAAATTTTTTTTTAAAAAATTAGTCCATATTTTCAAACACTCTCTTAAGCAACTTCGTATAATGACCACCACATCATTTCTTTATTTTTTTTAATTAAATATATTTTTTTAATTTTATTATTTATTATTATTTTTTATTGATTAAAAATATAATTTTATAATCCCAGTGGTAGATTTTCATATAGAATTTCTTCTTCTCAATAATTCCAATACGGCAATACATCGCAGTCTTAGTTTTTTTTAAAATATGTCGTCCAAATGCAGCTGAGAGCTACAGCGTTCCATCTCCTCATACAAGTGCTTTTAAAGAGTGAAGTGGCAGGCTATTAAAAGCTGTTAGCTTCAAGATAGAATAACAGAATTAAAGAAAAAACACCATTAATATTATAATAAGTTGTATTCGAGAAAGGATGGCAAAATGAGGCCTTTAACTAATTTATAGCTTCTACCTGAAATGGGAAGAAGAAGATTGGTTTATAGCTCTTCCAAGCCTGAAAGTCATCAAAAATAGTATCTGCAAAACTAGAAATAATTAACATATAATCCAATGAACCACATCAATTCAAATCTGGCTCAGCAAGGAAGAGATTCTGCAGCCATCATATGTAGTTACTACAATTACAGCTACTGGAACTGCAAGGAAAAAGCTGTAGATAGTTTGGTTAACTGAGCTCATCTCTCCACATTAAGAAGCTGCTACGGTTTTGATTACCATTCGGAATGTCAGATGAAACTACAACATTCTCTACAATTACATTGCCATTGAAATCAATTCTGTATGAGACATCCATTCCTTCCAAAATTAAGTGGTATGTTACATCCCCAGAAGGATGACAAACCTGGCTGTTTTCATTGTCTGAAGCTTCTTGATCTTGGTTCTGGTTTGAATCAAGAGCACTATGTTGTGCTTCCCCATTTCCAGTCTTGATAAGGGGATCATGTGGTTGATTTCGTTGAGATATTGATCGAATATCCCATGAAAGCACCTGCTTGATTAAGCATTGAAGTTCATCTGGTGATGCATAGAGCGACTTCTTTCTCTGAATAAAACAAAAGCACGGCTATCCTGATCAGGACATGTTAAAAGATCAAAAAGTAAAAAGAAAGACCAAGGTAGCGTTTCTAATATGGAGGAACTCATTTTGCTGAGTTAATATTGCACCTTTTTGCAACTGATCACTCAACATTTAAAACTTCAATAATACATGGTTGAAGAAAAAATATTATACAATGGGATCAACAGGAATAGTTTTCAGACAGTGAGAGAACTTCAACATGGACATTGTTAAAAGTAAACATCTAAAAACAAGTAATGAAGTCACATAATCTATACCTAAGGAATTAATTGCAATGAATTTCCATGGCAGAATTGCTATCAAATTCAGATCACCAAAGATTTAATAGAATGGATTCATGTTTGGTTTTTTAATTCGTAATTCTTCACTGTTCACATAAGTACTCCAAAATCAAATGTTGGAACGGTATTCATGTTTCTCTCTATCAAAGGTATATTTCACTATTTTGAAACAAAGAAGATGGAGATGATTTGGGTGAGGAGAATGGACACTGGACAGAGTGTGGCCAATTTTGGGATTGCTGATGGGGCTTTCCAATTTTTTTTAATGTTGTTGCTCCATCCTAGACTGTCTATTACAAACAACAAAAATCATCAAGGGGCCACATTTTTCTCAAGTGCATCCTTTACCCTGCCTAAAAAGGAATCACATTTTTCCAAAATATGCATATTTTTCCTGAAATAAGTTTTATGTTTTTCTTGTCCGATGAAACATGCCACACTTGTGCCATGCTCACTTGAACTTTGGTGTTTAGAGTTGCAATTTGGGGCTTTGATAGTGTAGGATAATGAAGGTAAATGTGAAAATGTGGTTCATTAACAATTTAATTGTTGTAGATGGTTGACCTGGATGGAGGCCAACAATAAGAAAGGTTAAACACTTCCAAGTATAAAAACATAGTTGCAGGACTTATTTGTTGCTTTCCCTAAATTTATTTATATAAATTCATTTCATTGCAATTACTTGCACAACCTAACAACCATGGGTTATCTACCCATTCGATTCTATTATTTGCAAGGACTATAAAATAAACAAAAAACTTTGATTGTTGTCACTTTAATCATAAGAGAAATTTTTTGAAATGAGATGTTCTCTGATTTAGCACCTTTTGGGCTGCTTCTCTCACATGCTCAGTCAGTACCTCTCTGTAATCTTAGCCATTTATAGATAAAAAATTTTCTTGGTGAGACATTACTATGATGTTTAATTTGGCAGTTAGTTCTACCATAATAGACTGCTATGGATGAGGTAATTTAGCGAATTGTAAAGATGAACAGACAGTAGACAACATAGACAGAGGAAACGGCAAAACCCAGAAAAAGAAAAGAAATTCAAACTAATCATATGAATTTGAACATACAAATGCTTAATATTTCAAGTAGTTATGAACCACTTACTGCTGTTTCCCAACAATCAGATAGTGAGGAAGAGAAGCCCTTGGAAAAGTTAACAGAAGCTACTGCTAACATATTGTCCACCTGTACAAAAATTAGCCATTATTCCAATGTGATAGGGGAACAAGTGAACGGGAAAAGGACAAGCTCAATGAGAAAAATATGCATCAGACTTAGGGAGTGGTCCTTTGAGAAGGACATGCAGCATTACTTCATATATATCTGGAAATTGTTCATCAACAGAACCTTCTATAGCTCTAACTTTACAGCTTATAGTATAATAATGCTTGCTGCAGTTGTCACTTTCAAGAGTCAAGACTAGGATTTTATTATAGGAAATAAATTCACAACATAATGCATCATCATTTTCCTAAAACTGCATTCAAGATTAAAATATGGTAAGGTTGTATTGTGGTATTACCATTACCCACTCCGGCACTGCTGCCCCTTGGATGCTATCACAGTATGGTAGATATGGTTTGATGTCAAGTATTGGCTGTTAATAAAAGTAGCACAATGAGTACAACAAATATCATGGAAACCACGCATATGCATTCTATTCAGGATAAAGCTAAAAGAAAGAAGAAAGATATCAATCATAGGTAGTGTGACTAGGAAAGAAAAAACATGGGAAACTTACTGTCCCGTCAACCAGGTCAACACCAGATAGAAGAACCGTGTTTCCTTGTACAGCCTCCACCTAAAGTAAACAATGGATATTGTTACTAATTGTTAAGTAAAGGATTTTCCTTTTTCTGCAAGTTCTAACATTTCATTAAGAAAAAGCACCATGCGGTGCAAGATTCAGTGTGACACTCCAAGCATGAGGATGAAATGCATCTAGTTTCCCAGAAATCTTTTATTGGCGAGAATAGAATAAAATCCGTAAATGCAGGAACCAAGGGAGTGCTGCCCATTTGCACAAGTAAGAAAATACAACAACTAGTTTTAAGAAGTTTGATTATTCCCTTCCCATATCAATGAACCTTGATATTAATCTATCCCAATCTATATACATTTATTCTAATTTTTTCATCAGCATATGCAACACAGCTAGAAACATGTAAAAAAAATTATCCTACCTTTGCAACAGTGAGCCCAATAGGGCATGGGCGATGTGGAGATCTTGTAGCAAAGACTCCCATCCTTCCTCCTTTCAGTCTTGGTACTCTAACCTATCCAACCAGCCATACTTTTGTAGAAACTTCATATAAGAACAATTTTAGATAGAAATCAAACTATACAATATATCTAGTAGCAACAGTTACCTTAGCCTTAAACTTTGATCTAGAGGGATGCTTCCATAACTTCACCAAATCTGTATTCAAATGAAACACATATATAATCCAGCAATGAGAATATTCTACAAGACCCTCAAGGGATGCTGGAGGAACCCGAGCTGAGTCAAAGATTAAGCATGCCCTAGCAAGAGGTACGAGTAAGGGTTGCCTTGGAGTCCCATTTCTGCACCAATAATGAGTGAGTTAGCTTCTATTCATGAACAACCATTTGCAAAAGCATAGATAAATGCACAAACTTTCCAAGTTTTTTGCCTGAGCATGCGTGCATAAAAAGTACAAAATTTCAATATAGGAATACAACTTGTGTCAGCATTAAGCATAGGATTGGAGAACAGAACAACGTGCTCAGTATACAGGATTCATAATGACAGAAATCAATCATGAATTTGGACTTCAAATGATGGACTTGGTGAACTTAGGAGATCTAAAAAGGAGACGGTCAGATACGCAAAAACAAAATCGATTCCTTCTCAACAAGAACCGTTCAGATATCAAAAACCAAGATGAAAGTGTTTCCTATAATGCAGTAAGAAAAATTTCCTGTTATTTGAGTCTGGGAGAGCGTTGAAGGGATGCAGCATTCAGGAAAATTTCCGCTTTCCATGGGAACAGCCATGGCAGGTCCGATTGCTTAAGTAATCAATGAAACGAATCTCCTGTCTACTTATATACTTCTATTCCTCCTAAAAATTATCTGAGAGTGTCAATTTGTAGCTTTCTCTGTACCCTTAC
This sequence comes from Populus tomentosa, assembly GCA_018804465.1. NCBI lineage: Eukaryota > Viridiplantae > Streptophyta > Magnoliopsida > Malpighiales > Salicaceae > Populus > Populus tomentosa. The sequence goes on from CM032003.1 coordinate 10,237,897, forward strand.
TTCACTTGGTTGATTTACCACATTAAGAATGAATAAACAATCTCTAATTTGGATCACCGAGGAAGATTACCTGGTTGAGAAGCAAGACTGAACAACTCCAATGGGGGTCATGGGATAAGAAGCCAGCTCCAAATTCTCAGACTTGGGTTGTGCTAAGGCCTTCCTCAAATCCTACAAAACCAATAAGGAGCACCAATTTTATCAATGGTCACAAAAATAATACAACATAATAAGAGAAAGGGCTCAGTATAACAGAAGTGCATGGATTAAAAAAGAGACCTGTTGGGCTCTAATTCGACCTTGTCTCTCAGCAGCACTTTTTTGCATACAAGAATTGAGAGAAATCTCAAGTTCTTGAATCTTTGAATACAAAACTCTAGCTTTCTTTCTACAAAAATAAACTGAAAGAAAGAAAGCTTCAGTGTACAGTTCATACCTGGTATACAGTAAATTCATAGAAGACATGTAAAGAAGGGAAGAGTACGAGAGATAGCTGCTGTTGAGGCAGAAAGAAGTGCAAGTGCCACAGTTATGGTGGATGTCACAGGCAACCATTTTGAGTTTACAGTAGAACCCATCTTCTCAAAGTTTTTGCTGTCTCTCTCTCTCTACTTTAGCATTGAGGCCGCCTGCCTAGCCTAGGTTAGCCTAGGTTAGTTGTACTTGTGTGCACAAGTACAGTGGTTCTGGCGTGTTATGGTTTGGGCCGAATTGAAAATAATCTTTAATACTGTGGCCTAAAAAAAGATTTAGTTACTGTTTGTTTTATTTCAAAAATATTTTTTTTATTTTTTTCTTTATTCTAAATTAATATATTTTTTAATATTTTTATATCATTTTGACGCTATGATATCAAAAATAATTTTTTTAAAAATATTTACTTTAATACATTTTCAAATAAAAAATACTTTAAAAAACAATTATAACCACACTTCTAAAAATATTAATATAAAATAAAAAAGCTTTGTGTAATTAGTGAACCTTAATTTATGAAAATTAAAATAAAAAAGCTAATTTTTACAGAGTCTTTGTCTATTAATTTATTTTAAATTCTAAGAGACTCGCAGTTGGGTAGGGTTTTTTCCTGTTATCATTTTCTTTTCTTCTCCAAGTGAAAAGATATCTAGTAAGATGAATGACAACCTTAAACAAAATTATAAATGAATTTTTTTTAAAATATTCAAGAAATTATATATATATATATATATATATATATATATTAAGTAGAGCTTTAAACAAGCATTAGATTAAGCAAGAAAATAGAGAAAGTGAAAAAGTGAGGGAATAAAATATTATGTCAATTGTGTTGGACATTGAATGATCTTTGCATTATTGAACTCAACTCTTAAAAGCGGATTTGCTCACTTGTCATGATTGATGAGCTTTTTTAATATTATAATATTAATTATTTTTTAATATATATTTTTTATTTTTTAAAATTTATCTGTGACATAATATATTTAAAAAATCTGAAAACATAAAAAAATTAAAATAAAAAATTCGTAATCTAAAAAAAAAAAAAGATTGTAATAAGGTTTTTATTTATCAAAATAGTTTTTATCAATACAGAATATAGGGAACTTGCTCATGATTTGAGGATTAATGGAAAAAGGAATGCCTTGAAGATTGAGCACGCACCCATGAACGTAGAAGAAAACTGACAACAAAGCCCTAAGACGCCAAAACAACATGGCCAATGTAACTGTAATTTACACATGAAAATCAGCAACTTCCTTTTTCGCCGTAGCAGACCCAGAAAACAGAACTAAAAATAATGCACGGTCTGGTCTGATATTAGAAGCCTCTGCAGTGTCATCCTCGACTCGAGGCCGTTCTAAATAAGAGTTAAGTAAAATTATTATTATTCTTATTTAAAATTAATTTTTTATATTTTCAAATCCTTAAAAAATATATTTTTTAAAAATAATAAAAATATTTTAAAAAACAATAATTTCTAGAATTTTAAACACCCATGAAAACATATTGGAAACATAAATCACGAATGTTTGCTTCCCTGCTGTGGTGACAAAATTAATGGTTCATTGACTCCCTATCGGAGGTTGCAGATCAGGCTTTAGCTATTTCTTTTATATGAGTATTATTATTATTAATATAAATATTCAAACCAGATTATATCCATCTCTACTAACCTCATAAATTTTTAAATTAATAACCATATAAACCTTTAATAATTCTGAAATTTATGAAACTCAAACTAGTGATTTATAGAAAACAAATCTAGAATCTAACCAGTTAAGCTACATCCTTCCAGATTGATCATGCTTGAGCTTTGATAACAAGCAAAGTAGCATTGCACTGAACCATGGCTTCACCAACTTGTGGATCTACTTCGAAGGATCAATGTTTGAAACCTGTAAATTCCAAGCCATTTCTAAGCCTGTCGGAACTGCCCATATCCACCTCAGCTGCCAAAAAGACAAGCTCTCTTATATGCAAACCACTTCACCGAGCACCGCATTGGTGCCTGATTAAGCCTCCTACATCTACCATACTGGGTTTACCCTACAAGCCCCCTCGGTATTCTAGTTATTTTCTTTTCTTGATAAACCAGAGGAAATATTATAAATAAGGCACCAAGTAAACATTGATAAACAAAAACACAAAAGCTTGGACAAAAATGAGACCGCGAGTATCAACACAAAAGCTATCACAAAATGATGAAGAAACTAATAAAAGAAGACACTGACATTGAAGAGCCTCGAAAATTGTTTGGGCAACCTGAACCTCCAAAAACACTAGGTCAACAAAAATAACCAGGAGCATCCTCATTCAATTAGAAACTTCTCCAAACATCACCCAGGTGATCAAGAAGCACACTAGAGAAATCAATGACAGCAGCCCGCCATCAAACCAAAGATTAAAACGATACCAGAATAGAAATGGTTACGGACAGAGATGCTATATTAGTGACAGAAAAAGTCTGCAGACATAAAGTGCATGAAAACAAGAAGGATTAAGATGCATTGCAGAGCTCCTGGAAATTCAGCAGCGGAAGAGTTGCAGCAGCAAAAGAGCACATAACCTAACAATCTTTAGACCCAAAAATCAGCAAACTCACAGGAGCAGCCAAAAGATGCCAGAGAAGCCAAAAAAGTAGATCCAACTCCAATGAAACAGCAGTACCTTCCTTGCAGCAGAACTGGGACAAGATTAAAGCAATCATCAGAATCAAACCTAGGGTATAAATCAGCATTTCTAGCAACTCCTAGTACAGCAAGATGGCCTGCAAAAAAAATTGGCTTCAAGCTAGACATGACAGAAAAGACTCTGGAATGATCTTCCTAAAGGGGAAATGGTGAGGAACTCTTGATGACACGTCCAGGGCCAATCCGATTCTTTATTAAACCAACTAATACCAATAGTAGTCCGATTCCACCAGAATCAAATAGTGAAGCAGCAAATGATTTAAAGCAGTAATCACTAAAGCCTTGATGATGGCAGTGGCTTCAGCTAGGTTTGAAAACCACAAGAGCAGGAAACATACCAAGGATGCTGCTGCTGCAATCACATAAAAAATTAGCAATACTATCAGCCCTCAAAAAACATAATAATGCATCAGCATTCTACTTCATCCATCCTTTTTGCAGTTGTTGCTAGCCAGTAAGTCTATATCCTTTCTTGCTGGCTTCAAAGAAGTTAATAGAGTCGGCCAGCTTAACTTCTGCAAAAAACCTGTGAAACTTGAAGACGGCTAGCTTGCTATCCACCAGAATATTGTTAAATATATAACCATTCATCCATCTCCAATCTTGCCAGCTTGTGACTTCAAAGATGAGAGCCCAATCTTCGACCATGGCCTTGTCACACACTTCTCCAAGCTTACAATACAACCATTCACTATGATCCTTCTCAAAAAAAAATAATAAAAAAAGTGTGACCTTGTCCTTCTCATCCAGAAGACTGCACCAAGCACTTGGCCAGATAGCAGTCCCCACGCACATGTTCTCCTCTTCACTCATTAGTAATGCACAGCTGTCAAGTAACAGGGTCTGTTAGATTCCAGGTTCCTCTAAAAGCTCATTTGTTGACAATCTCTTATTCTGTATCAGCCAGGAGATATAGAGAATCTTGTGCGGCCTTTTCCATTTCCAATCTAACCTCCACTTGTACCTTGAGTTACTGCAGTAATCTCCTTCAAGAAGGTTATAAGCAAACTTGATGGAGAACTTCCTACCGCCAGTTCTTTCATGGATCTGTCTGTCCCTCTCTTCAGCTTTGTAGGAGAGGTTCATGAGGAAATCTTCAGAGCAAGATCACAAGGCACCAAATGGAAAACGTGTTCCAGGCCTATTCTCCAATAGCACCAACCCACTCCACTGCTTTAGAATACCAACGAGCTTCTGGGATAGGATCGAAATTCATTGTCAGAAAGAGGGCCCTCTATCTCGACCCATGTATCTCACCACAATCCTTCTAGTGCTTGCTCACATGTTTACTCAAGACACCCAAATGCCCTTCCACAGGTGAGAATCACAGCCTTTGACCCCAGTCCTACCGCAGAACACTTTCTTGGTAGTTACTACTGTACTTATGCATTGAAGCCCTATCCACATCTCCATTTTATCATGAAAGCTCATTTCATAATGCCTCTTATTTCACCATGGAAGTTTCAGCACAACGTTACCTATTTCTTTAACTCCAGACCTCTGTTTCCCTTAGGCTGATTAACTTTAGACCACTTCAGCAAATAAATCTGCAGTCATTACAACGTTGCTTTTCCTTAACCCAAACCTCCCATTGAACTAGAACTAGACTGCTTTCATAAAATATGGTGCTGCATGCTTATCAAGATCCTAGTGGGATTGCTCTAGATCAAACAATTTGACATGATCTATGAAACTTCAAAATGGGTCAATATCTTGATAAACACAGAATCAAAATAAAAATGACCAGCAAAAATCTTGGTTTGAAAAAATAAAACCATAGATCTAGATGTTGCCCTAGTTGTAATCTAGACCTAGAAATTGATTGAGAATGGAAATCAGTTAAACCAAAGTGGTGGAATAGGAATCAGAAGAAAACCAGTTATGAGCTCCTCTGTACTACTCCAAAATACTATTTCTGAATAGAATCCCCAACAAATAGTATTTCCCAATTGAGCCACCAGCATTTATTGTAGCAAGCACAAGGACCTTCCCTTAAAGCTTTTCAAAACAGGTTCATAGGATTGTCATCAATAAATTTAACAAATGTTTATTTTTTATCAGTAAAGTATGATCCTATAAATAGGTTATGGACCACAAGAGAGAGCACAAATAAGTTTGAAACTAACCAGCCTCTGGTTCCATGACCATCATTCACTTCAAATCTCACATTGTTTTCTTCCAATGATTAATGACTTGCAACACTAAAAAGAAACATCTTGTAAATTTTCTTAAAGTGTTCTTGTGAGATGCGGGGCTATAGTTTTATTTTGATGAGTGCTTATTGACCAGATTAAAGACTGCAATGATACCAATCAAGTAAAAGCAATTAACAAATCATTATTGAACTGGAATAACAGCAAATTACAATAGCACACCCAGCAGCCAGATAACACAGTTGAATTGAGAAAAAAGAGAAGAAGAAGAAGAAGAAGAAGAAGAAAAGAAAACAGAGAGAGAAAGAAGAAAAAAGAATGCAATAATACCTAATCAGATTCAGAAGGCATTACCTTGCTTGGCCCTTGCATGCAAGGAAATTGAAACCGGACTCCCTGGTGCCTGCTACCACTGATCTGTTTGTAATTCACCCAAAAGCTATAAACAACAGAAGATTAGAAAGATCCTCTTTTCCTCAATCAAAGAAAAATCCAATATAACCACAGCAAATCAAGACCAAGGTGATGAGAAAGCATTCACACTTGAATTTGGGCAACAAGGAGCTGGTCACACCCAAATCCTAAAATCCACTTAGCATTTTACAATCCTCTTTGCCGTTGATACCACCAGTATCGGAGCTAGAACCAGACCGTCTCCCCTGCAACTTGAAGCTCTCATTGCTGCATAAATTGATTGTAGGAAAACTACTTGCTACCAGTAAAATCATAAGCCTTTCACATATTCATAGCCTCCACTTGAAACTCCCAAACGAAACAAGCCAACAACCGGTAATTTTGCAAACTCAAATTTCTCCTCAATCATACACTATCAAAGTAAACAGAAGTACCAATGAGATCAACAATGCAACATACAAGCATAGCCTGCTGCCACACCAATTTGTTTGTTATTTCTAGGATAAAGCATGTGCTGTCAAGGGCGCACTAGGGAAGAACTCATCGAGGAGATTGGTTTGGACATAAAAAAATCAGTACCCGTTACGGCTTAAAGAGGTGAAACATAAAGGAGATATCAAATGTTAGAATTCAATGTTTCAAACCTCATAATAAGTTCAACACTGTCGCAGAACATAAAAAGCCGCCCAAAATCATGAAAAAAAAAAAAAAAACTCCATTTACTCTTATCAATTTTTTCATAACAAGTGCCAAAAAATAAGTGCAGAACTGCCAGAGAAAATATGATGCTCTTATGATATAAATTATTCAAGAAGCTACACAATTCACACTTAGACATCTCCCTCTACAGTGCCACATACAAAGAAAAGCACAGAAAAAGCTACTTTTGTAGCCAAATTCAATTCAATAAAGTGTACACCCCCCCCCCCCCCCCAAAAAAAAAAAAAAAAATCTTTGATTATCAAGTGCAAAATAATTAAAACACATACCACTAAATACAATTACATACAAAAACAACACAAAGCAAATGTAGAGTACTCAACCACTGCAACCCTCCAACTCCAGACTTAATCTCTTCTCTGACACCTGGAGCAGACGACAGCATTTTCGGCGAATTCTCTGGTGACAAAGCACTAACAGGCGGCTGTGCATTCCCTATATCAGTATTCCCTGGCTTACTAGTCAACACAGGATTCCTCCCAAAAATCTCTTTAGGCAAAAGCACTTTCGAAACACCAAAAATGACAACAGGGTTCTGGTCAAAAACAGTCTGCGTAACAGACGCCTGAACAATCCCTGAATCAATCGCAACTGACCCATTAACCCTCGAAATATTCAGCGTAAAACTGCCAGCACCCATATCTTCAGTAGCCAATGTAGGCTGCACAGGATTAACGATAGACTCCAAGGAACCCAGAGGGTAATAGGAATGCAAGACATGAAATTTTAAGACATCAGCTTTCTTATCAGCTGGCAATGACTGTAGACTGATAGCAGTTGCCGACAGATCTGAAAAAGCAGAATCTGTAGGCACAAAAAGAGTTATCCCAGCTCCTCCTTCATCAGCTTCAAATTCCTGTACAACTCCAGAAGCAGATAACAAAGAAGCTGCGACCAAAAAACTGTGGCCATCAAGTAATGCTTTAGTGATATTCAAACCCAATGTAGGCCTTGTTTCTGATGCCATCAAATCAAAACCATATGGGACTAACAGAGAATTCACTGAAATTATGGAAACATTGTAAGGAAGAGTCTTTATCAAGGACAAAACCGTGGCGTTTGAGGAGGAAAATGGGGATGGAGAGGAGATAGTGATTGCATTTGTTACTGGGTTTCGAGTGATATTAACAGAGCCAGAGTTAGAGGAGGCACGGCCGGTGGTTTGGAAGAGGGTGGTAATGAGGGCCCCAGACGGGGGAACTTGGTGGAGGTCGGAGGAGGAGAGATATTGGAGGAGGATGTGGTAACGAAGGAGGTCGGCGAGGGCAGATGGAGAGAGACGACGCGTGAGGTCTAAAGAGGAGGAAAGGTAAGAATTTGGAATGACTAAGAGAGTAAGGGCAGATCGGTCAGAAAGGTCTGAGGTTAGAGAGGGTATGGAGGCGATGAGGGAAGTGAAGGAGGAGAAGTCAGGGAAGGAGGAGAGGAGGGCTGTTAAATTGGTTATGGCTAAAATTGGGGTGGTAGTGGTGGTGGTGGCGAGGAGGAGGAGGAGGAAATAGGTTAGTGTGGTTGTTGGGGTAATATGGGAAATGGCTGGATTGATTGGTGCCATCCCCTTGGGTTTACTTTTTTCAGGATGCAGCAGAGAGAGTAAAGGAGTGAGAGGGAGTGAGAGAGTGAAGAGGGTTGAGAGTGATTTTGATGTAGAGAACGAAAATGTGTTTTTTAGGGGAGGAATAACCAAAAGTCTTTTTGGGGGGGGGGGGGGGGGGGGGGGGGGGGGGGGGAGGCGCTAAATTAGGTTTTTTGAGGGGGCAATGCATAAAGTTCTGATCTTTGAGGGGCCTTTGTTTACAATTTTTGAAGCTAAGCTGGAGAGTAACCTCAGCAATCAGTCAGCGGTGCCCCCGCCCCGTTCTTCCATCACTCTCTTCTTTTGGGGTCTGTAAACAATTTTTTTATACACCTCTCTCTCTCTCTCTCTCCTCTCAAAAGGTCCCCCCCCCCCTTATTTTCATGGCGTCACTGTATTAGGTACGATTGCTTCTCTATTTTATTCTGTCATGCTATTTGAATAATCCATATTGGGTGCTCTTCTTTTGCTTCTATTATGGTGACTTTCTTTCTTTAGGATTCTCTCTCTCTCTCTCTCTCTACACACACACACACACACACATGAATGCGTGTTTATGTAATCCTTGTATGTACATATGAAATTGAATTGCTTTGAGGAAACCTAGATATAGAAACAGAAGTTCATAGAAATGTGGAAATCATTTAGGAGCACTGTGTTGCTCCTTTTCTTGTTTTCTTTGATGATCTTGTTATTGTTGTTTTGTATGTCCAATTTCTCTGATTTTCGTGGCCCCTTCAAAGTCAATCATGAGTTCTTGAGTTCTAACACTATCAGATTGCACACCTACCGGCAATTACTTCATGACTTTCATAAGCGTCCTAGCAGGTGGTCTTTCCCCCCCTTTCTTTTCTCTTTGTCTTTGATTTGTTAAACTGATTGATTTTGATGCTAGTTTTAGTGCTTAATTTGATGAAGTATGCCCCTACATTCCTGCACCCAATTGTAGAAAGAATCTACTTCTCAGATATATTCTATTTGCCGCAAGTTTTTAACATGTGTTTCCCTTGTTTAGAACAATCATAGTGAGAAACTATTGACAGAAACAAATTGTACTCTATTATTGTCATGCACACCATACGTGGGAAATTAATGAAGTTATGGCTTACTTGAAACCATGAGGGGCCCGTAATGAATGTTGATCACGGCCAAAAAGAGTACATTACAACCAAAATGTCAGAGATGTTCAGCTAGGGCAAACGAACACAGAGAAAGAGCCAGCATTTTTTCTTTTTATTATTATTTTTGTTTCTGTTATCTTTATTTTGTTCATTGTAAATGGTAATGCTATTTCCTCTATACATTTGTTTCTGTGCCTCGGTGTGCTTTTTTAGTATTATTCTTAAGACCTATAAATGTTCCAAGTTCTCTTCAGGAAGGTCGCTGGAATAAACACAAATTATACGGTTCTGCAGCCAACGATTTCAAATATGAGCAAAGACTGTCACAACTGGCAGCTAGTGAAAGAGGAGTTCACATTTCCTGCAAACTCTTCTCCCTTCAATAGCTGTCATGCCTCTACCATTGTTGAGGTTTGCCATTGGAGTTAAACAATCTGACTTCATATTCTTGCAGCATGTCTTCACAAACAGAGCTTTTTAATGTTGTGCTGATCTGTGCTTTGTGCAGGTTGATAAAAATCACTTTTTGGTTGCTTATTTTGGAGGTACAAAAGAGGGAGCACCTGATGTGAAGATTTGGATACAGACATACAAAGTAATTATTCTTCCCCTGTCTGTTGGATCACTTTCTGATTTAATTGTATGCCACTTATTGATGATGCATCTAATTTTTCCAAAAAGTTTGTTTTCATGACTGTAAACTTGTAGGATTTGCTCTTTAGTATTTCCTCCCCTAGTAGTATTTTATTTTGCTCAAAAGAAAAGAAAATTATTAGAAAGAAAGGAAGACTCAAAAACATACTCCAAGATGAAGAAGAAAGATTAGAAAATTCAAATTAATAAGGGTTTCAATACTTCTGCATAGTTGCTAATGAGATTATCCCTAAAGCTGCTGTTGTAGTGCTCAAAGGAGACCAAAAAATTATCAAACAGTGCTTCCACGGAGATACTTGGGAAGTCTTGAACTCAACTTCATTCAAACACACCCTACAGGGAATGCAACCTCAAGGTCTTATGATCGTCCTTCTGAAAACATTCAATTAATCAATAACTAGTTCTCCATCTGTCTTGTCATGGGAAATTCACTGTTCTCCACAAATCACAAGAATCTTGTCCCACATATATCCCAAGCCAGCGAGCAATAGAAAAATAAATGGATAAGTTTTGTTTCAACACATTAAATTCTTCTTTCCAGTAGTAAAGTTCACTTCCTCTGTAAAATAAGTGGCATCAATTAACTGGTTGTTAGATTCAAAAGATTAATGCAAAAAGGCAGTGTTAGGAAGATCCTGGACATATTGATTGATTTATTAACTTCTACTAAGCCCTCTTGACTTAGTCGACCTCCAGTCACTTCTGTAAGTAACTGATTCTTTCTCAAATTACCTGTTATTTTGCCTCTTTGGATTTTAAGATGGTTTATCTCATATGAGTGGGTATCTGATGTGCAGGATGGTTATTGGCAATCACCCATCATCGTTGATGATCAGCTTGATGTTCCTATGTGGAACCCTGTGCTATTCAAACTTGCATCAGAGGAGTTACTTCTGTTCTATAAAGTCGGTCAAGAGGTCCAAAAGTAAAACTTCCAACCTCAATTGTTTTCCATTTAAACTGTTAATTTTTGTAGTCAAGCTTCCCTAAATAGTGTTCAAGTGTATTGGTTGTTGCTAAATTCATATGTTTTCATCTGATTTCAAAAACACAAAAGGTTGTTCTGACCTTGTATATTGCATGGAATACAGAATGGTATACATTATTCAAGTCTGTCTTGACACCATACATTCTGCATAAGAAAATTATGCCACATTGAAGTGACTGAAAAGTTAAATTTGTGAATTCATAATCCTTCTGGGGAAAATTGAACACAAAATCTTTTGATGCCATACAAGATGGCTACTTGTGTCAAGTTAAATTTGTGAATTTATAATCATGTTTATTTAAGAATATACTGTTCTTAGACTATTTAGTATCTTATTGTAATCGGGATTTTGTTTGCTTAAATGTTTTAGGACCTCTGAGAATTTTGGTGTGCTTATACTATTCCAGGCTATTCAGTATCCTATTGTAGTAGGATTTTTATTTCCATAAGTATTTTATGACTTTTTAGGAACTTAATGTGATTGTATAATCACATATTCTGTGTCATGGGAGCTGTTTTGATGAATAAGTGTCTATAATTATTTGTTCTTGTAGAATCAAGAAGTGGTCCTTGTAGATCTGAAAGGTTTAGCCCAGTAGATTCTTGGTTTTCTGTCCTTAGTATTTGGTTTACTGTATCAGAGGAAAAAGTAAGCCTGGTAAGTTGAGATTCCAAGTATTTATGGTTGATGTGAAGCGAGCCATTTAATGGATAAAGTTTTCATTATTCTTTGTTCTAGTGGATTCAAGAGCATAGTAGATTATGATGGTTTAGCATAGAGGATTCTGGGTTTTCTATCCTTCTTCTTAGGTGGTGTTTGGTTCACGGTGTCAGAGGGAAAAGTAAGGTAGGATAGTCAGATTCCAAGCATGTACGTTTGTGAGGGTTTCTTTTTTGTGGTGTGAAAGGTGTTTTAAGGTAACAGTTGAAGTTTGATTCATGATCTTTGCCCACTTCTTTTGCATGACTTTGGAGAAATAACCTTTATAACTCTCAACATAATACAGAATTGCTAAATTTACACAACTATAAATTACTCATCTGTAAAGGAAAAAAAACACAACTAGAAATCAAGTGACTGAAAGTCATCTTCTAGCACCGTTCACTTTTAATCAACAAGGACATAAAAGCAGAAGTTGAAATTTAGAGCAATAGTGAACTCAGGAAGCTTTTCTGTTTTAATGAATGTTTATGATTATGTTAGTTTGAAGCGCATAACGCCATAAGTTGATATACATTTCATATAGATATGTCATTTCCTCAGGAGTCATTGAATTTGCTGGATCCCTGATTACTGAGTCAAACCAAGGATATGCTTGTTGCCGTGTTAGTCCACTATTAACTTCGTGAAACTGCCTCTTCTTTCATCTCTACATTACAAGGTCTAAGAGTTTATTCTTCTCTTCATTCCATATAATTTAAGCATTGAATTCACTGTAATTGTGTGTATTGCTGTGCAATTCTGTGGAATTGTTGGTGAATGCTGCTATTTATCCATAAGATTGTAGAGAATTGAAATACAAACTAAATTGCACTTTAAGCTACAACATTGCTCCTCTCAGTATAAAATTTAAGAATTTAGATACTTTGGGAGTCTGGGACAGCTAGAGGGGACTGTTTCATGACAACACAGTATTAACAACTCCCAATGTTTTTAGTATTAGGAGGTGTGGATATAAGCATAAGCCTAGCCATATGATTTGAGGATTGCTTTAAGTAACTTCATCCTCCAAACTACTTTGGAATTTATTATCAATGAATTCTCTATCATACTTACATTGGCTCTATATGGTTCGAGAGTAAAATTTAATCAACTGGATATATTGGCTCTGCTTTTGATGTTGAGTGGTGGCAAAAATAACTGTGTCTGTTTTTTCCAAAATCAGTTTTGAACCACTTAGAATGAGATAAAAAGGCCATTGTGGGTTTCCAAGAGTGTTTACCAGACCCCTAAGCTGCCATTGGGCTACCACCACGGCTGCAACTAGGGGTGTTGAGTCAACAGGCCCTACAGAGGCTAAATCTTTCATGCATTCGTGTGTCTTAAATGATTTCCAAGAGGCTCTAGCTGAACACTAGTCAGAGATATAACTTGCCCTCTTTGCTATATAATTACCACTCAGTTTTGCAGTTATCTGCTGTCTGGGTTTGGATGTATTTGTGTTCTTATCATAGTAAAGAAAATTGAACTTTTGGGATGTAATTTTATATGTTAAATTACATTATAAAGTTCCTTTTGGAAATGATAATAGATTTAGCTACTAGCTACTTAGCACTTGTCTTGCTTCTACTTACTTTTAACTTGCTAAATCTCAGATGGAGTGGATGCATGAAACGGTCTTATGACAAAGGTGTTACTTGGTCAAAGAGAGAGCAACTTCCTCCTGGCATATTAGGACCGTCAAAGAATAAGGTGTGGTTCTAAACATCAGAATATATTCTCTAATGACTCAAGTACGCTAGTTATATCAGCAACAATGAAGCTTGATTGTTGCTATTATGATTCCCTTAAAATAAGTGATTCCCTTGTGCAGCCAATCTTGTTGGAAAATGGGCTCTTGCTCTGTGGATCATCTGTAGAAAGTTGGAATTCTTGGGGTGCATGGATGGAGGTTGTAACAACTCATTTGCTTGAGCACTTGGAATCTAATGCTGTTTTGGTATTGACATTTGACATATTTTTGATTTGTGTGAATAGGTGACTGCAGATGCAGGTAGGTCATGGAGAAAGCATGGCCCAATCTACGTTGAAAATACATCTCTTAGTGTGATTCAGCCAGTACCATTCCAGCCTTCAGATGGGACATTTCGTGTTTTATTGCGTTCGTTTGATGACATTGGAAGAGTTTGTATGTCAGAATCCTATGATGGTGGTATGACCTGGGGTTATGCAAAACCCACTGAACTCCCCAACCCAAACTCAGGTTAGTATTCCAGAGTTGGAGTGGCAGCTTGCATCCTCTCGTGGTGTTATATAAATGGTTTGTTAATGTTTAGTTGAATAAATGTATCTTAATCAGATTATGAAAATTATATTTAGCCCATCTTAGTTTTCATGGTTAGCCATAACAAGTGTCAGATGTCTATCACTAGACATAATGCAATATGCATTATACTCAATCATATCATAGGCAATTGTAGCAAGAAAGCTGGCTGGAGTTGCTGTTAGAATCTTCATGCTTGACTTTTAATGTATCCAAGACCTCTCTCATTCACATTCGACATCTAATTTGGAACTTGGAATTGACTCTAAATATGAGAGGAAATAAAATTTGAGTTTCAACCAAGAATAGAATTGCCTCTCTCAAAATGCGACTCGCTATTGTTGAAGCACACAAGCTCTCCCTGTTAAATCATGCTTCTTCATGAAAAAGTGCACACCATGCACAATTTGATGCAGTTGAGTACAAGGCATGCCACATTCCGCTTTACACACCATAAGGCATAGGCAAGAGAACCCTGAAGCTGTTGTTGGAGCATACAACCTCTCCCTTTTAGATTTTGTACCTTTGTGAAAGAGCACACTCCCTGCAGGAAAATTTGACTTGTAGTTGGGAATGAGTTATGCATTGTTTCACTTTTGCACACTGTAAGACATAGGCCAGAGAACCTGAATCCCACACAATAGTTGAGTGAGGTGGATTCGTAGGACTGTTAACACCATCAGCTCATCAACTACAGCGCTGGTTGGGGCTTCTTTTTAGATGATAAGACAAGATTGCAATATCAATTTGCTCCTGCTTTCTTTTCTAAAACTAGAAAATGCTATATCAAGAGAGAAAAAATGATCATGATCCCATTGTTTCTACCATCTTTGCTACCTCATATAAGTTGTGGTTGACACTCTATGTTTTTACATTAGGTATTGATGGGGTTAAACTAAAAGATGGTCCTGTCTTGCTTGCTTACAATACAATCTCAAGGGGTGTGCTTAAAGTTGCTGTGTCCAAAGATGATGGTGACTCTTGGCATGATGTTGTTACACTAGAGGAAAAATTGGATATGGAATTCTCATATCCAGCGGTTATCCAGGCTAGTGATGGTTCTGTTCATATCACTTACACATACAATAGGACACAAATTAAGGTACTAACATGATATGCGCTGTGGAAAATGCATTCGGTTTGTATAAAGCCTTTTATTCTTGCTACCACTTGAAGCATCTAGAAAATTTCATCTTGTACTTCTATTTTGCAGCATGTGATCCTTCAACCAAGCTGATGCTAAATAGATTAGTAAGGAAGCCAAGAAGGTATTTCCTCTACCAGTTTCTATCGAGTGTAACAAGTTTATATTTAAATGTATGGATATGCTTTCCTATATGCATGTTTTCAGTAATTCAAAGCACACAAGTATTTTCCATGTCTGAAACAAATTATGATCCTTGTTTTCTCATCTGTTTTCTGTAATTATATTATTATAATATTTTCATCAAAATTGTAAATCCACTCTTGTGCTTGCAACTCACCCAACAAGATTATGGTACACAATTTATGCTTTTTGGTTTTTGTTGGTCCAATTATTGTCACAGCCGCCACTGTCCTTGTGAAACAGTAATTTGCCGATTCGCATAAGTTTTTGCTATATATATTGTTGTTACCAGTTTAATTTTGTTAAGATTTCTAGCAGTAAAGTTTTTTATGTTTTTCCTTTTCTGTTTTAAACTCATTTGATTTATCATCCTTAGAAATTATGTAAATATGACCTATATAGTCATGATGTATTCTGGACCTTGGTTGCCTGTACCTCCATGCTCCTGTTGTGTCGTACTTTGTAGGTTAATCTTCTTTTGTTAATCTTGTGGTTATTATGGAATTCTACATCTGCGATAGTCTGCATTTGATACCACTAACATTTTCCAGTCAAATACATTAATTAGACAAATTCTTATCGCTAAGAAAAGGTTTTCATAGGATTGGATATTCAGACAATATTTCATTCAGGACTTCTGTAAAGCGGACATTACTCAAAGCTAAGAAAAAGCAATTCATCATGTGTAAATCCTCTGAGAATGGTGGATAGTTACGTAGATTGAAATACTCCGGCAACATCTCCCTGTTTTCTTTAGACATTATTATAGGTAAGTGGGCAGGCATAGATGTGAATTCACTAAATCTGATATTCTGAATGAGCGTTCTAATCATCTAAGTGCCACCATGGCTGTCACCATATGTTATAGAGGAATGTTGGAGAAGAAATGCTGAAATACGATATTTGGCACTTAATAAGTAGGTAAATAGCATCACTCTTTCCAGAAGAGACATTTAAACAATCTCTTATTATAACAGACGCAAATTTTCTATGACAAATTACTCGGTTGAATGATGTAGAATGTCTATAACTTGTGTGTTTCTCTCTTCCAATCTCCTTTCTTATATCTTCTGGGTGGAATTGGTTTATCTGTATTTTCCATGCCATAGAAAATAAACTTGGGATTCATGGTAGTTCAGCATTGCTTGTATGGGTGAAGTAAATGGTGTGTTCAAGGTCTTGTGATGAAGAGAGATATGCGGGGACTCAGGCAATTTTGTACTGAGTACTCCGGAATTTTACATACTCCAGTCATTTCATTTGGTCATGTAATGAAATGATACGGTCTTCTAGATTTCTCTTTCTTCTAATAATCACTTTACATAAAGGAAAATGCTTGGTATGGTTGTTCTTAACAATGCAATTTCTTGTTTGTTACTGACGTGCGCAGTGAAATAATACACGTTTCTCCTGTTGGAAAAGAGGAGTAAATGTCAGCTTTCTTGTGAGTGTGATTAGTTAAAAGCATAAAGGAGTATCCTGATCCGAACTTCGCAGTTAAAAATTTGCAGGCTTAAGGGAAGAACGCTAGCATGCTGCTCAAATATGAAACCCTCTTTTGACCATTACATGGATGAAAAGCCTGTGCACAACAAAACCCCACAATGTCAAATGTAGACAATGCTCAGAGCTCTTGCAGGTAGGATATGGAATCCGTGATTTTGCAATGTCAGGGACTCTTGAGAAGAACACGCGACCTTTTGTGATAATTTGGGGTACCAGATAGAAGTTTTCCGCTTCTGGTTAGCTGGTGCCCATTTCTCTCAATTGATTTAGTTCTTGTAGAGCCAGCTTTGTCATGTTATTGCTATCGTGCCTGTTATATCACTGTCATCTTTTCACTATTGACAATTGCCTCTTGTTCTGCCATCTTTCATAACATAAACCATACTAGCGATGCCATTTGTCCCTAGGTCAGCATTATAGAATCATGTGATCAAGTATTGCACGTGAACTTCGCAAGGTTTGTGTTTATTTAATTAATAAAAGATGAAAAATTTCTCAGAAAAAAGAACAAGCTCATGTTTTGGATGGTCAAAATCCATAATGTGCATGTTGAAAACTCAAAAAGATGCAAGAAAGCTGGCAATGAAACGACTTCCCGTCGATGCATGGATGGCCAAAACATAGGGATATTGCCCACTTGTTGAATATTGTCTCGATCTTTGGCGACCCAGCAAGACAATATATATATATATATATAAAAGAGTTAGAATTTCTCGTTTAACTGTCAGTGTTCCCATCTTGCACTTACATAGAGAAGATTTGCAGAATGCTTGACTTAATTGAGTAGCTTGACTTTTCAAGCACCCCAAAAGTCACCCTAATTCAGTGAAACGTCAAAACGCGAATCATGAAATTGAGGATGGAGGGCTGTTGTTTATATTCCTGATGTTTTTCAGAGGTATTTTTAATTTGAGAAGGCATTCAATTGATATATATTTTTATGGTTTTTATATGTTGATATAAAATCTAAAAAAAAAATATTTTAATATATTTTTAACAAAATTATTTTAAAAATCACAATAAACCACGATTACAGAACACAATTCAGCTTTGTTTCTCAAATTATGTGTATTTTTACTCTAAAAAAAATATGGAAAGACACTATAATAATCTAAATCTACATTGTTTTAGTGTCTTGTAAGGAAAACTAGATGATTTTCCCATCTAGTTTCTCTCTCTCTCTCTCTCTCCCTCTCTCTCTCTCCCTCTCTCTCTCTCTCTCTCTCTATATATATATATATATATATATATATATATAGAGTAATTGATTAGACCATTCACAGGACATCATTACATTGACAAATGCAAACTGCAATGCCCTACAACGTTGTTGAAAACTCGGTCTCCTTCCCAAATTCGCTTTGGATTCCATGACAAACATCTCTTAGCTTGAAGGACTTGATGTAAAATAGACTAATCTTGCAAGTTGATGATAAAATTGTGCTTCCTCTTTCACCCGATTGTCGGATACTTTTTCTTAATTAATTGTCAGAGACTGTCGTTTTAAGATCATTATATTTTGTTGTGTATATTTTATCAGATTCAAAGCACGTTATTTATTGCACAATATCTTCTATAAATAAATAAATGAAGCATTGAATTGAATAAATATCTTGTGGGGGGGCATGGACATTGAATTAAATAAATTAATGGTTTTTTTGTACATGTTTTTTTCAAATTTGAACCGTTTTATTTACCTCTCAATATACAATTATATCTCCTATGAATAAATAATTGGAGCATTAAGTTGGACAGATCTCGTGTGGGTCATGGAGACTACATTAAATAAATAAATGTAGCATTAAGATCAACAAATAGCCTGTGATTTAGTAGCAAATTACATGTTATTGTTACTCCAAATACTATAGTTTACATCATAGTTGTTAGACCATGTCGGCTAAAGTCTTGAGTTACGGGGATGTATATCAATCTATTTACTGATGATATGTTAATTATCTTAATAAACTTTCTACTTTATGAAACTATTATAATCGAGTTTAACTAGATTGATCATGTTTTATGAAATTATTATCCTCACCCGTCTAATTAAAACTTGTTGTATTCTAAATTACCAAGTTTTTAAATTAACCCGTCAAATTAAACCATGTTTAACAAGCATCAAGGCATATTGCATTCGACTATGTCACCGTCATTCCCAACTATAGATATTTCTATTTCCAAAAGCATTTTGAAGACTGTACTAATATGGTAAAATAATAAAAATAACAATAATAAAGTTTTCTTTCCATAACATTTACCGGTGTCGGGCTCCTGAAAACCCGAGACTTTCAGGACCTCAGATAATTTTCCAACCACTATTTCACCGGTCCTAACATTCATTTGTACAATCTCTGTTCTTACGCAGTTTCCTTTTCTTTTTTTATTCCCCAATTATTTGTCTCATTCTCTACAAGACAATAATGTAATGTCCCTCGAAATTTTATAACATAAAATCGGAAAAAAGCCAACTTTATTTCCCGCATACAGTGGTGTTATTTTGCCCTAATGTTGATTTTTAACGGCACCGCCGTAGAAACAAACACGGGCTCATCGAATAACCAGCCTGAGCTCGAAGGCTTTAATTAAACTCCGGCGGCAATCCCGGGAGTTGCATGATATGGGACACACAGGCATACGATGAAGCAGCTTTTGGCATTAAATGCAAGAGGCTGGATAATCTTTTCCTTTGATTCAAAGTTTTGCAGCCATTAAAAGTTTCAAAAAGAAAAAGGAAATCGATGGCATCGAGGATTCGAAGAAGAAAGAAAAAGTAGAAAGATGAGGTTCAGTGTACGAGCAAGCTAGTTAAAACCCTCTCCTCTCTCTTTCTGAGTGTGAACAGCTACCTTTTGTTCACGCTTTTGTTATCTCTCCATCAACTCGTTCGAAAGATGTTTTGTCCTTTGGCATATGCGCTCCCATGGCTCCTCCTTTTTCACCTGCTTCTTCTGATGACATGAACCTTTCTGGGCTCGCCAGCTTTTTATACTGTTATACAGCGTGCATGTTTTGTCAATATGAAACTTTTATTTCTCATCTTCTCCTTACTGCAGGTTCATTCATTGCTTCTTTATTTTTAATTTTTATTTTTATTATGCTTGTCCCAGGGTACTGTTTGCTTTAGAATCGAAATATAATATTTTTTATTTTCAAAAAGATCATTTTTAACAGCAACAAATTAAAACAATCAAAATACTGTGCTTAAAGCTTTGTTTTTCTCTCTTCATTCAATAGTACATTTTGGTTGGTGTGTGTGTATATATATATTTTGTTTTAAACTTAGCTGGAAGTGTGGTTGAAATGAATGGTTAATAAAATTTAATTATTTTTTTATGTTTTTAAATTGTTGTGATGTACTGGTATTAAAATTAAATTTTTTTTAAAAAAATATTTTTTTAATATATTTTAAAATAAAAAATACTATTATCAAACTTCAAATATTATCATAATAATAGAGATTTAAAAAAAAAAAACTATAGATACAATGTATAGCAATGGATACAATATAGTAAAAAAACATATCAACCTCTCCATATTAGTAAGTTTTCTGCAAGTTCACTCATATGACAATCAATATATATGTTTGATATTATAGTATGTAGTTTTTTTTAAAATTGTTTTTTTATTTAATTAAAAATAGATTAAAATAAAAATGATTATATTCGGAAACACTCACCAATACATACACACAGAATCATATCTATAGATTTGTCAACTTTGACAAATCAACCCTCTGACCTGTGGATTGATAAACTTGTAATATACGAACTTATTGATGTGTACATCACAATAACAGCATCGCAGTACCGACATCCCTTAATGTTTATCCAGAGAAAAAAAGAATTATCTTGAATTTGAAATGAATGATTTTATTTTTAGGGACAAAAACATGACAAATAATTATAGATAAATTCTCTTAAATGAAAATATAATTTGTCAATTTTCTTTGATATCTCTGCCTCATCATAATATATATAACAGTACTGACAGCGCGATCCCAGGCATGTCGATATTTTGTATTGGTTAGTGCTGTCCATCCATCCACTGATAGGAACCTGATGTATAGAACACACAGCAATAGTTATGAGAAATTAATTTGAGATTAAATCTGTAAATACAGGCATTTTGAAATGTTTTCTTCGTAAATATAAATCTAAATCTTCTTACTAATGTATCTCTTGTTTATCTTAGTCAACACAATATTGTTATTAATTGAAATTATTGACAATAATTCATTCACAATATCGAATGATCAGTATCTTTCTCAGCATTTGAAGAGCTAGTGGAATATATAGATAGTATGAGATATATATATACCGTCCATGTGAGATATATCTTATTTCTTCGCAAAACATCTATGCACGTACGTGTCTAAACCCCTGTCTAAGAAAAAAGAATACTAAACGCTTGGTTAATAATTAAACTCATATGGTAATCCAAATCGCTGTCTACTCTATCATCTTGATCATATGCAATTGGGTTTATCTTATTAAGTTAAAGGTCAGATAATCAGACGTTAATTAGTTGACTGTGGATCGCATTAAGAAGACGGTGGCAGCCCAACCAAGAGCAGATCTCTCTACCTTATTCTCTAAGGACATAAACCAATGCAAGCAAATTGCTTGGAACTTTGAAACGTTCAAGATCCTTCGAAACAGAGAAAGGTTTTTGTCTCCCACCCATATCTTCAGATACCTCCATATCCTTACCCAACATCTGCTATCTAGATTCTGCAGAAGGCAGCTGCGGTACTGCGGGGCGGGCCATGGCACCCCAGTTGTCTTTAAGTGTTTAATTTCTTCATAAAATAAAATTAAAGGGTTTTGGCTGAAGATCTTTTTATTTTTTAAAGGAAAAATCTCAAAGTTTTGCCTCCCCGCCATCATTGATTCGGAGGATGAACACATTTCTAAAAGTGCTTTCATTAATTGTCTTTCTCTAGGACCCCTGGCTTTGAATGTGCCACCTAGTAGTTTTAATCTCTTGAATCCTGATGAGGATGAGTAGTGATACAATATTATAATGGCATTTATAGTTGTAGTTGGAAGATGGGCTGTACTTTGTTTTGAGACTAAAGGCATTTTCTTTCTTTATGTCCAGGGCCTCGCACATACATTTGGCAGACAGCAATGGTTTTTCCGGTAGCCCCCATCCGGGAAAGATATGGAAAAGCATGCTTGCATTTTACTCCTGTGTCCACCGAGTTTGGATTAAAAAAATGTGAATTTCCAATTTTTCTTTTACCGGAATGTGGGTTTTCATCTGGACAGATTTCCAGGCACACCCGAAGTAATATATATGGTTGGTGAAAATGCAAAGCCTGCTGCACGGGCTTTGTTCTTCTATTAGGAAGAATTGGAAACAATGTTCTTGGAATATTTCTCCACGGATTCAAGGTTATAATTAACATGAACGCTCAAACAAGGTCTTAAAACATTTCTTTAATTACTGCAGGAATTTCTGTAGGGTTTTGTCATCCACAAATTGTGGCAATTAGGTTAATTAAACTAGTGAGGTAGGCCCCCTTTGAAAGTTAGATGTCTTAACTTTTAAAAACAAGTTTTAAAATCTAACTTTATGGTTTAATTGAAACACATTTAGATTTTAGACCCTCAATATGCTCCTGCTGATGAAAGGGTCTGTCTTACGTCGGCATGGGTTGCTTCCACGAGGTTGTGTCGTTCTTAGAAACCTTTTTTTTTTTCTCTCATCTTTTCCTCTCGATAAAAAAGTTAGTAGCTTTTGTGTAAAGCTTAGTGCTTAAGAAAGCCAAATTTCCACACCATCAGTGGAGAAAAAGTAGCTTTTCTCTCTGCCTCATCTATGTGGCATTTTCTATTGTTAGTAGTTCTTAAGGATTCCCAAAAGTTAAAGGAAGAAGATGAAATGTTATTTCACATGAAGCTTTTTGAGGTGGGAATTTGGCACTTTCCAATTGTTCCTTTCTCTAGAACTATATATATATATATATATGTATGGCCAAATAAAAAAAAAAGGAGGAAGACTTTTCAGGGGCGGTGCCTCCTTATCGATCAAGCCACACAATTAGTTGGGGTTTACCTAAGTGTTAATTGTTCAAAAAAAAAAAAAAAAAAAAAGCTCAAGGAAAAGAAAATTAAGCCAAATCCCATAATGATCAATGGAAAATCCACAACGCATATATTAAGCACCATTAATTACACAACTAAAGTTGAACAATTTATTTTCAACTTCCAACACTTTGCCTTTAATAACAAGAAAGGAAAAGGAACTTATTTGCTTATCAATTTATATTAGCCTTACAAATTACATAAAAAAAAATTAGATATAGAATTCACCTATGAATAGTGTAGCCTTTGATTTGCTTTTTTTCCTTCTTTTCTGGATGGAACATTTAATATCACACTCAAACTTTTATAGAGTTATTTTTTTCTAAATGACGGTACAAAATTTCTATTTGCTAAAAGGGGAACCAATGGTCACCTTTTGCTTGATTGATGCATGCTTTATCTTACCGAATTCATCTCATATGAAAAGTAAGACGGGTTTCCTTTATTCTCAACTAAAAAGGGAGGGAAGAAAAGGAAATTCTAGAGGGAGGGGAGGAGGGAGATTGAAAGTCTAATTGCATTTGAGTACAAGAAGCTACCAAAATCCTTACTGGAGGAGGTGGCTCTCAATTCTCCACAGCTGTGAGTGATTTGCTGTTTTGTGTTTGCTTGAAGTTTGACCTTTCATGACGTGATTATCACCATTTTTTATACGTGTAATTAAAAAGCTGGGTGGGGTCTGGCTTGCATCAGTGAAAAGAGTTATCGGCCATTCTGTCTCATGATATTCCATCAATTAGCCTTTGCAAACGCTTTAACCCATCTCATGATCCATGGATTGATCGATTGAGATTTGAAACTAGACGTGGGAAAAGAGGAGAGGGCCCTTTCTGTGGTCTTAATAAGTCAAATAAAACGCAACTTTAGCAATTACATAACTTGAAGAAAAATATTGGGAGATCCTCGCAGATGGGGTCGTTGGTTGATATAGCAATCCTTGCTTGGAGGAAAAGAAGGGGAGAGCATAGTGGGGGTCTTTTTTTCTTGAATTATGGTTCCTCCATTATTGGTGGGGCTGGTAAGGCCTGTGGCATAGTGCGGGGGAACTTTTCCCTCATCAAGGAACCAATTACAAAGCAACCCTACCCTTCGATAATGATGCTAAAGGCTTGGATTATATAATCTAGATAATGGTTTATCAATTCAAACCGAGCAAGATGCAGAAATGATGAGTAGAGATCTAAGAAGAAGTTTGTAAAAAGTGGGAGAAAAGGAGCTCTGTTGAACATGCATGAGGTCTTTCGAAAGTGAAAGTATTATTATGGTATCATGCTAGCTTGAGATGTGGGCATGCCTGAGACAAGCAAAGGAGCTTCTTCAACAAAACTTTGCTCCCCTGCCCTCCCTTCTACTTTCTTTCGCTTCGTGCCAAAAAGTTTTCCTCGATCCTGTTCATAAAATAAACGAGGCTCCTTTAATTCTTTGTCCAAAAACGAATTCTTCTCGAAAAATAAATGATTTCATGGAAAGTAGATTGCTTTTCAAGGCGTGATTCATCATCGTGAAAAAAGAATTGTAAGAAAAAAAAACATTTTAATTTTAAGTGTTTGGTATACACTAGAATTAATAACTTAGTGTTTTTCTTATGTGGATAATATAAATCTTAAGCTATAACGTATTGCATTTCCCTAATAAAATTATATAAATTAAAACATTTAATATATATTAACAATATATTATGTGCACTAATAGATTAAATTATATAATCCCTATACGTTATATTTTACTACATCCAAATACATGTTTCCTTAAAGATATTTTAAAATATTCTTACTAATGTGCGTGCATGTGCCATCCTAGTTTTCTCACGTTCTTCATCTAAGTTGAAAATTTGAATTTATTTGATTAATTTTCTAGAGCTCAACTAAACAATAAACAAGTCAAGGAAACATTTTCCTGGAATCTAACATGAAGTAAATAACACTCTGAAAAATCCAAATATGAAATGGGAACTTCACTTTATCGATCCCTTCTTTGTTCGTAGTTGGAGTGCTGGGACATTAGCATCGCAGGCTATCTAATGTTCTGTACATCATTTATTGGGATCCAGCTGCCAGCACTAATTATCGTCCTGCCATGCATTCTGTACTTCCTTTTATGTATATTGCAATTTATTGCGATTAACGTTATAGAATCGACTGTGTCGCAAGACTTGTCCGAAATACGCGCTGGTGTTATAAATTTATGAGAGGAGCACAGTCGTCCATTGATGAATGCTTCCATTAATAAACCTTGCCTACTCCAGAAGAAAAATTATGGAGACCATCTGAGCAGTGCAACGTGGCCACATCCTTCCACATCGATCGCTATGAATTCAAAAAAGTATCTGTTCTGCATAATCTCTTGTTTTCCAGGCAACGTGTATATATGATGCAGCAGTTATACATATCCTATTTAGTTTATATATACCAACTCATGGCAAGTTATAAGAGAAGGGTTTGCGTTCAACCTGTGGACGGGTTGATTCTGGGTATATTTGAAGGTAGGCTGGAGAGTTTTATACCTGTGATGGGTGTTCATGATGAAAGGTATTTCCAGTGCCTTTTCAACTGGTTTGCCCTTTCCTTGTATGCTAATCAATAATGGTGTCTTGACTCGTGATAATTTAGGGTTATCGATCCTCTTTTTGTTGTTCTATCACATCTTTCAAGAGAATGTGACATCACTAGGACTTATTTTCAATAAGCTTTGGAATCTCTCCTCGAGGATATATAGCCCGTCTAGGATCTAGTTGATCTTCGGTAAAGCGTCTTGGTGTGTATCTAGTACCCCTCCATGCTAGTCAGGCTATTAGCCTTTTTTCATAATCTATTATTGATAGAATTTCCTAATAAATCTCTTTATTTAACTTCTCAAGGTAAAACTGCACTCTTCCATGCCATGACCTTTGTTTTTGTGGAACCAGTAAATTTTTTTATAGTTTCCTATTTATAGAAGGAGGGTGACACTCATAATCCTTCACTTGTAAACTTCGATTTAGATGGTGTTAAGAGTCATCATTTTAAGCTCTGGATAGATAAGGTGGTTATGGACAAACCTTTCTTGGGTTTTTCTTTTGCATTAAGGAATTTGATGGGACTTACACTACCAGAAAATTAATAAATAAAAACATTAATCTAATTATTTTATTGGTAAATTATAGTGAATTTTACTAACAGAATATCTCATTGCTATATCCATAAGTAAGCACCGACGAAAATATTCTCTTCATATATTGTGAAGCTATTCATTATATCAATTACAAGAGTATCACTGACTGATTAATTTCGTCGATATTTTTTAGAGAACTCTGGAAATGTTTATTTTTTAATTGCACTGTTAATTATTGTTTTCTATAAAAAAAATCACTGATGGATTGAAAAATCATTGATGATATTTGAGGGGTTTTTGAAATTTTCTTATTAAATTAAATATTATGGATGAAATCACCAACAAAATGATTAAAAATATTAATATTTAATTATCTATCAGTAAAACTATCGGTAAAATATCCTAGTAAAATATGAGAATCCCTCATTTCATAACAGACATGTTTCTTCTTCTTCTTCTTCTTCTTCTCATGTAAGAAACACAAACGTTTCTTTCTTTCTTTGTCTTCTCTCCTCAACTAATTCTCTTCTTCTCTTTTCTCCTTCATGCACATGTATGTCTTCTCCTTTTTTTTTCTCCTCTCTTCTTCTTCTCTCTTCTCAATTTTTTTTTAATTAACATACTTTATGATTAATTTTTTTCTATTCTCTTCTCAAATTCACTCACAATTACATTAAGGTAAGATTTTTTTTTTGTGTTTTTTTGCATTATATTTGTTTTTATATTTTATTTTTAAAATTTTCTATTCTCGATAATTATATGAACGTTGTTGTAGGATTTTTTCATACGAGATCAATTTTGTTGGATTTTAGTTGGAATTTTTTTTTTTATCTAAAAGGCATATAATTCTCTTTACAACTTTGCATCATCAACCCCATAAATCAAAGCTTACAAACCATAGTTTTGAAATCCAGACCGGCCTGGCGAGTCGACCCGAGACTCGGCAGACCCGGTCCAGGTCTAAATAAAAACTTGCTGAGGAGTTGACCCGGTGAAACCCGGTCGACCCGGTGAGACGACCCAAAATCCGGCTGAGATTCAACCTATTTTTTTATACATACATAGCTAGAAAAGACATCATTCGTTGTGGCCTTTTAAAATATCAAAAGTTTTGACTTAAAACGATGCAAATGAAGGATGCAAAATTGCAGACAGATATAACAAGAAAAAGCAATTTCAATCGCATAGCTCCTGTGCCTGTAATACACCTCCACCCCAAACACGACATCCCCTTCATAGTGATCCCTAGTTGTTCCTGTAGATTCCATTGAAGATAGCATCTCCGGTTTTGAACAGATCCTGCATCAAGACATGATTGGAAAGCCTCTCTTTAAAGTTCCGTACGTGAATATCATCGTTGTTGTTGATGCACGATTGCTGTTGTTTTCTATTTTGATGCCCATGTGTTCTCTCTCTCTCTCTCTAAGATTTTCTTTTCCTCTTTACCTTCTATTCTCAATTTAAAGAGAATGCCTATTTGTGGTTGATTAAAAGAGAATGTTTATTTGTGGTTGGAAAACTGGAAAGCAGATTGACGAGAGAGGGATAAGAGAGGGGAATTGTATTTATTGAAGTTTTTATTTGATTTTATTGTGGGTTGATTTATTGAAGTTTTCATTTAATTTTTTTATTTGATTTTTTTGGGTTGATCCAATTAACCCAGGTCAACTCATCTGACCCATGACCTGATCATTAGATTGGGTCGATCACCGAGTCGGGTTTTAAAACTATGCTACGAACTCTAATAGTCCATATAACTTATGCATCAAAATATAGTTTTAATTGTTGGGTAATGAAATTACTTATTATATTATATTATTATTGTATTCAAAATATTTTAAAATACTTTTCTTGCAATGTTGTTATGTACTAATGGTTTTATTATTCACAAACCCGACTAGGATAAATAAATCATCAGATAGTGTTGTTCTAAAATTTTGATTGAAGGGTAATGAAACTTCTTAATACATTACTTTATTGTACTCAAATCATCTTGAAATATCTTTTTTTTTACAATATTGTGATATATTAATAGCTTTATTAATTATTCACGAACTCACATAGAATAAAAGAATCATTATTGAGTTACCAAGTATTTTTTGTGTAATATGGTTATCATTTACAATTTTTGGATGTAGCGAAAACCCTCTAAAATTTTTAATTGTTCTCTTTGCTCACTTAATTTAATAAAATATAAGAAGGAAGTGTAGTAAGGGTTAAGAAGAATATATATATATATATATATATATATATATATATATATATATATATATAATTACAATTCTAAATCAGTAATGTAACAGTTTCAATCAAAAAGAAGAAGAAGAAGAAAACTTTAAATGAAACCGAATAGCAAACATGCAGGCTCCTAGTATTTGCAGCCGGCGCACATGCATGGGGTTGGGGTGGAGTTTCAGACATTGGAGTCAAACTGTCTGCTGCCAAAGTCTTTAATGGCAAGAAATGGAAGTTGATTTGATACAAGGTTGGAATGGAACCATATTTCCATTATACTACGGACCACCTTGTCTACGCTACGCTATGCTACCTCGTCACGAATTTGCCACTTTTGTAGAGGCTCTTGCTTGTTCAACGGATAATTATGCCTTTTTCGGTCCACAATCTCATCGCAATTAGAGCATGCATGATCATGACAACTATAAATTCTTCCAACTTATAGTATATAATTAAGTCATGACAAAACCCACAAGTATTTTCTCTCGGAGTACTTGGCATCACCCATCTGCTGCTAATTAACAATCGAAGTTTGCATTTGCTTCTTGTAATTTATTTTGATTTTTTTTTAATTAATATGGATGTCTGGATTAGTTTATATATACCTTAACTAATCTTACGAGCTCTAAAGTTAATAACTATATAAACTTCCAGTAGCTATCATATAAGCAATCACATGACTCGAATCTGAGACCATAGAAAAAATAAATTTTTTAGTTCCAAGTTGTTACTATTAAATTATTTTTTAAATAATTAATTTTAATTATTGTTTACAAGAGTCGACGTACTTGATCGATTTCGGGTTAATGCTCCATTGCATTCTTGGATGTGTATATATTTACCTCAGCCAGACAATTGAAAAGTTGAGCCCTTGGAATTGCTAAAAGCATGGTCATAAATCCAACTATGAATTGAAGTTTGCTGCAATATAATTGGAAAAGGGAATTATTTTTTCAATTTTTTTAACACATTTTCCACTACAATGATGACATGAAAAGAAGAGGTTAGGCTAATCACTCAATATAAAGTGATTTAGCACTTCATAAGTCAATTTTTTTTAATTTTTTTGCAGAACAGCACAGTCAGAGCGAAAATATCTTTATGACCTTTGAAATTGTGAGTGAAAAGGATATTAGGTCATACCTAATTTTTACCCTAGGTGTATTTAGGGCTTTTGAACCGATAGAGGATCTTATGCAATTTCTACTCTATAAGATTACAGTTGAAAACCACTCTGTAGAATTATTCAATTGCTTTACCTAATTGAGTTCAAAAGCATCATCAACAGAAATGTACTTACATGTTATTAGAAGATATGATAATAATTATTTTTTAAAATATTTTTTTATTTAAAAATATATAAAAATAATATTTATATTATTTTTAATATTAACACGTCAAATAATCTAAAAATATTAAAAAACTTAATTTGAAGTAAAATAAAAATATAATATAAGTAACTAGGAAGTATAGGACCTAATCACCAAATTAACTTTTATATCATTAAGTTAAGTGAGGAACCAAGTCAATTTTTTTATTATTAAAATAAATATAATTATAAACTTGTAAATAATTTGGTGTTTTTTTATTGATTTTTTAGGATGTTAAGTGTTATTAGGTGTATAAAGTTAAGGAGAGAAACTATAATTTTTTAAATTTTAGATTAAAAACAAAAAATACAGCAAAGTAAAATTCCTTTTTCTTTTGTAATTAACTTTTTTTTTGTTGTGAAAAAAAGAGGGAATTATAATAGATAATTTATTTTTATTGGGGATTCGAGAAGCAGAGTGAACACACGAATGAATCGAAGCGCGTACGGAAAACCAGGTGTTGGAAAAGGAAGGTCGTCGTAGTAGTTGTTGTTGTTGTTGTTGCAGCAGTAGTAAAGGAGAAGAAGAGGGGTGGGGAGGTGATGAGCTCGAAAAACGCGTAAAAGGCAAGGGAAGGAGGGCGTGCGTTCTGAAAAGGGCAAAATGACGATGATTATTTTTGTTCCCGAAGACTTCTCTCCTTTCCCTTCTTCACCAAAAAAAGTAAATCCAACGCACAGGATTTTGTAAATTTAGGAATCTCCAAAAGTTGAATTTAAGTAACATTTTTTCTTTTTCTTTTTAAATCTCCATGTTATAATAATAATAATAATTTATAAACCATATAATAGTTAATCAGTAATAAGAGTTTATGATTAAAAAATTTATTTTCTTTATAATTTTAGATTCAAGCTATATAATTATATATAATTAGAAATATGATGACAACTTAAGATTTTCATGTTAGTTAATTTTAAAACCTATAAAATTAATTATAATAAACATAAATTAATCCAAATATTCACATTAATTTTAGTAGCATTAACAAGCAATGGGTTGCACCAATCTTTTTACTTGTCACGATTGTTTGCGTACCAAATTCATATCATAATGGGACGTTAATGACTATGAATAGTAATTAGATAAAATTAAGTATTTTGTATATGTTATGCACATACATATTATATTGTCTATTTAGAATAACTATTAAAATGTTTCCTTCCCTTCCTCTCTGTATGAAATCCTTTCTTTAAATCCTAAAACAGTACAAGTTGCTAGGGTTTTTCGATGTTTATTTCTATTTTTTGTTTGAGAGGCTAAACCTTCAGTTTGGGATTGTAAGCTGAACGGCTAAAATTAAGATTTTTTAATTTAAAATTATTTTATATATTTTTAAATTGTTTTAATTAAAAATAAATCTTAAAAAAATAAAAAATACATTAATTTAATGTTTTTTATACCAAAAAAAAACATTTTCAAAATCAAACATTACATATTCAAAAGCACCGTCAAAGCATTAATAGTTTGAAATACAAATCGAAATACAGAACTCATCGTCTCTGTCTCCTTGTTGACCTGATGATCTGAGACAGGGACGGTACAAGTTGAACCCCAACAAACCAAGTAAATGCAGATTTTTATAAGGTAGTTGCATCTGTAATTGGTGGGAGGATTTATTATGGCATTCTATAGCATTTAATGATCCATTAACCTTCGACACAGACAAGGCTCTGCTTCGTCTTACCTTCAAGAGGCAAAGGCTCCTCCTCCTCCTCCTCCTCCTCCTCCTCTTTCCCATCTTCCCCTCTGTTAAAAAAAATATATGAACTTGAATCTACACCAAAAAAAGGAAAAAAAGAAAAAAAAGAAGAAGTTTACGGGATGATGGAATCCAGAATCACTCATCACTCCACCACTCCTTGAAAGTACAATATTTATTATACCGTATCCCTCGTTTATGCTTAGTTTAAAGAAATCATTTCAGTGTAATTTTTATTTTTTTTATTTTTTTGTTTTTGGAATAATGAATCATTAGATCACTTTTCACGGAGGAAATATTTATCATAGTCAACATATTCCCACACTGTGGTTTTGCTTAAGGGACACGAATATTGAAACCTGTAATAATTATCATCATGGAAGACAAAGGTTAAATGAGGTCATGTTTCACTTTTCATAATAAAAGATTATATATTTACTTCCCTCGCCCCTCTCCCACCCAAGCAAAGTACAAGCGAAGCACATGCATTTACTTTAATTCAATAGCTTAATGATGTTCTGAAATACCCCTCCTCTATCATAACCATATTTATATCTTATTTAGCGATAAACTATATAGTATATACACAATGATTCAGTATTTTATTTACAGATAAACTATATAGTATATATATATAGTAATTACAAAAATTATGTGTTAATGTAATAACATTATTTTACTCCAATATGTATAATACATGGGTGTCTGGATATACAATTTTTATATATAAAGTGAGAGATTGTCAAAGACAGTTAAATAGAGATGGGAAAGAGGGCAAAAGACTTTTGAGTATTACTAAAAATATAAAAGACGTTACTTTTTTTTTTCCTTACTGCACACACTTCACTGTTTATTCTCTCGCTTTGTATAGTGAATTACTTCTTTTTTTTTTTTTAATTTGGCCTTTACATCTTTTTCAAACCAAATTAAAAAAATAATCAGATCAAAATCGTTAACTGAGGATAGAATTAAAAACAAAAAAACCAAAGTAGAAAAATATGCTTTTATGATAAAATAATTGATCAGCATCAAATGATTCAATTTGATAAAAGTAGTTTACTTTAAAGGTTTCTAAAAATCAAATTTAAACTCGGAAATATTTTTGTTTTTGAGTTGATTTTGATTTTTAAAATGAATTTTTAAGACAATTGATAAGTTTATCAAGGTTTTTATAATTTTTTTTAGATATTTTTGGTAAAAATTAGATTTAAAAAATAAATGTTTAAGTCAAAAAAACTTCAGCCCTAATTTTTTTACCATTATAGTGATTTAACCTAACAAAATAGGCCAAATGAGCTGGCCTGACTTCCAAGCCTAGCAGTGCCTAGCCTTTTTCTTTTTTATTTTTTTTATCAAATTAATGCTTTTTTATATGTTTTTTAAAAATTAACTTATATGTGTGTGTATTAATGCCCTTCTATTTTTATTTTATTTATATATCCTTTTTTGAATTACTGTTATTTTTTAATTAGTTTAAATGTATTTAAGTTTTGAATAGATTTTTATGATTTATTTATTTTTTGTATAAATGATTCTTTTAAAATATCTCGTAAGATTAAATATCTTGATCTATCTCTTGATTTTTTTAGTTTTATTTTTAGTTACCATTTACTTTTTTTTATTTACACATAGTTTTTTTTTTATTTATTTAATTACATATATGTATTAAAAATATTTAACTATAAAAACACATAAAGAAAAACTTGTTTATACAATTATATATATATATAAAAATATCTAATCGACAGACAAACGCGTGTAAAGTAACTATTAAAATAACTAGTGAAGAGGTAGAAGCCGTGCGATGCCTTTGCAGCGGTTGCGTGTGAAAAGCATAAAAAAAGGTTGAAAGGCAAATGAAGATAGAAAGTTGAGAGTGCTTCACACCTCCAATTTCACTCCACATCAACACGGGTGAGAACACGCGCTTAAGTTTCAACGATTTATTGGAACGTGTGAAAACGCGCTGCAGGATAGTGTGATCTGATGTTTGGTCCCAGGATTCATTCTAGTATGCAAGAAACAAATATTACTAAAAAATTGATAACAAAAAAGGGGCAGTCAATCTGATGGATCATAGTAATCTAATCTAACAGTAATATATTACTAATAAATATCTTTTTTTTTAAGTATATTTTATTTAAAAAACTTATTAAAATAATATTTTTTAAAAATAAAAAACAAACAATCTCTAAATTAGTATTTCTTATTCTTCATTTTCTCCCTCCTCTATAAAAAAGAAAAATGCTACTCGCTTTAGAGATTAACTTAAAAAAAATTAAGTTATTAAATTATTGAGTTAATTTATGAGTTTTTAAATTAATTTGAGTATATTATTTTTTATTAAAAAGGTCATTTTAGTTTTTCTTTTTGAAAAAGACTTTTTTTAAAATGATTATATTGAATCATAATTAAAACCTTGTTTGGATGGAACTAGATTTCATCTAATTAATTTTTTTAAATTTAATTTAAGATTCAAGCCGAGTTAAATATTGGATATTAATCTAGATTTAATAATTGATTGAAAAATAAAATAATTGAAAAGAAATTAGGAAACTACAATAAAAAAGAAGATGGAAGTAACGAAAGATGACGCAAGCACTAAAAAAGAGGGCCCAGATAGCATTTTACAGAAATCTTTGTAACTGATGGTACTAGATCCCCACCCCTCTCTCTACTCTCCAGAAATTCTCTTTCTCTATCCTTTTCACAATAAAAACAAAAAAAATCATGCATCTATCTGCCCCCCTAACACTAATTTACGGCCACTGCTACTTTCTACTTTTCCTGGTCGGTCTTATTTGTTTAGTATTATTTAAATATTTAATTACTATTTAACATTGTTGGGTATATTTGAGATGGGATATTTTTTTTTGTTATTGAATCATCAGTAGCAGCGGCATCATCAGATGGATAGAGATAGGAAAGAGCTCAGTGAGTAAGAGAGAGAAAGAGGGATCGATGGTTATTGTGAAGAGGAGGATCCGATCTTTCGTTTTCGCGTTGAATTCTCTTATGTAGCTTTTTATGTGAGTGAGAAAGTGAGAAAAAAAGCAAAGCAAAACAAACTACTCAAAGCAAGTAAAGGGGAAGCCAAGAAAGAGATGGATGGATGGATGGATGGATGGATTGATAGTAGATCCTGCCATTAGAGCCTTCTTGTTAGATAAAAGGGAATTATAAAGATAGCTTCTTTTTTATTTTTATTTACTTCTTTCTTGTTTGATAATCTCCTCATCCCTCCCTCTCCACCTGAGAATTGCAAGCCAATTTGTCCATTTGGACAAACCAAAACCAAACCACCCTTGTTGTTTGTCTTTAGCGATTACATCCCCCACTCCCGGAAAACAAAGAACTTGCAAGAAAGAAAGCTTCTTTATTCCTTCTTGAACTCATCTCAATACAGAGTTTGAATTTGACGAAGACTTTTGTTCCTGGTTTTCAAGAAATGAGAGCTGGACTTAGCACCATCCAGCAAACTCTGACACCAGAGGCGGCGAGTGTACTGAACCACTCGATTGCCGAAGCAAGCCGCCGTAACCATGGTCAGACCACACCACTTCATGTGGCGGCAACACTATTAGCTTCCCCATCTGGTTTCCTCCGTCAAGCATGCATCAAATCACACCCTAATTCTTCGCATCCTCTTCAGTGCAGAGCTCTTGAGCTCTGCTTTACTGTTGCCCTCGAACGCCTCCCTACTGCACAAAACCTTAGTCCTGGCCTTGACCCACCAATCTCCAATGCCTTAATGGCTGCACTAAAGCGTGCTCAGGCTCATCAGCGAAGAGGGTGCCCTGAACAGCAGCAACAACCACTTTTGGCTGTCAAAGTTGAGCTGGAGCAGTTGATTATATCAATTCTTGATGATCCAAGTGTTAGTAGAGTTATGAGGGAAGCTAGCTTTTCGAGCCCAGCTGTTAAGGCAGCAATTGAGCAATCTTTGAATGCTTCTTCGAATTCGAATCCTGCTGCTAACTCTGGGATTGGATTGGGGTTTCGTGCTCCAGGAGCTGTGGCCGTTCCTGTTCCTGTTCCTGTTCCTGTTACTAATAGGAATTTTTATATGAATCCAAGATTGCAACAAGGGAGTGTCGGTCAATCTGGTGCACCAAGAAATGAGGAGGTTAAGAAGGTTATTGCTATTTTGTCCAAGAGTAAGAAGAAGAATCCTGTTTTGGTAGGTGAATCAGAGCCAGAGATGGTAGTGAAGGAGGTTTTGAAGAGAATAGAGAGTAAAGAAGTAGGAGATGGGGTGTTAAAGAATGTTCATGTGATTCATTTAGAAAAAGAGTTTTTAGATAAAGCACAGGTAGCGGCGAGGATTGTGGAATTAGGGGGGTTGATTGAGACCCGGATAGGGAATTTGGATTGTGGTGGGGTGATTCTTGATATGGGGGATTTGAAATGGCTTGTTGAGCAGCAAGTGAGCCTTGCAGGTTCTGGTGGGGTTCAGCAGCAGCAGACTGTGTCAGATATTGGGCGGTCGGCTGTGGAGGAGATGAGGAAGCTTTTGGGGAGGTTCGGAGAGGGGAGTGGTGGTGGGAAGGTTTGGTTGATTGGGACTGCTACTTGTGAGACATATTTGAGATGCCAAGTCTATCATCCTTCAATGGAAAATGATTGGGATCTGCAGGCTGTGCCAATTGCTGCTAGAGCACCTCTTCCAGGGATGTTTCCTAGGTATATGTCCTGTTATTGCTATTTTTGGAGCTATACTTTTTCATTCATTAGCTTAACTTACGCGTTAGCCAGAGGATCTGGTGGAAAACTGGAGATGTTCTTACATCTTCAATGTGTGATGCCTTCGGAAATTGCTGTGTTGTAGATTGTTTGATATCTGGACTTTCGGAAAATATATTCCAAGTTGAGTTCTATATAATGATCTACAATTTGGGATTTTTTGTCCGTTCGTGAGAAAGTTGCACACTAGTGGAGGTTTCGGAGAATTCTGACATCTGAATTGCACCTGGCTTAAGGAATAAAAACCTCCTTTAGTTTAAGGATTAGTTTTTATGTAGTCCTTCTTCCAGAGAATAATTGTGATTAATCATTCTTTTTTCTGTTACTTGTGATTAAATCATTTACATATTTGTCGATGTGTAGGCTTGGAACCAATGGAATCCTCAGCAGCTCAGTCGAGTCTCTATCACCACTGAAGGGTTTTCCATCTGTGAGTCTTGCTCCGCCAAGGCGTCTCTCTGAGAACTTGGATCCTGCTCGAAGAATGAGTTGTTGCCCTGATTGCACGCGGAATTATGAGCAAGAGCTAGCAAAAATTGTACCGAAGGAGATTGAGAAATCTTCAGAAGTCAAATCTGAATCAGCTCAGCCACCACTGCCACTATGGTTGAGAAATGCAAAGCCTCAAGATGGTGATGTTAAGTCATCTGATCAGACAGTGGTAAGTCAGCTCAAACCTCAAAGTGAACTGCAAACGTGTACTGGCCGAAATAAGATTTATTTTTTCTCATTTTAAGTGCTAAAATCAAAAGTTCAACAATGAAACTAATATTGTCGCTGTGTTATCATGCAGACTAAGGATCAAGAACTGATGTTGAAGCAGAAGAGACTGGAGTTGCAGAAGAACTGGCACGATAGATGCTTGCATCTTCATCCTGCTTATCATCAACCTAATCTTGGATCTGAAAGAATTGCCCAACCTGCTCTCTCAATGACGAACTTACATAATCATAACCTGCTTCCTCGCCAACCTTTCCAGCCCAAGTTAAGTTTAAATAAAAAGCCGGACAGAACCCTTGTGTTCAACCCAAATCTGTTGCCAAGCCAACCAGCTGGACAGGCAACCACTCCGCCTGGAAGCCCTGTGAGAACAGACCTGGTTCTTGGTAGACCAAAGGTTGTTGAGGAGACTCCTGAAAAAGAACACGAGGACCGTACCAAGGACTTTTTAAGCTGTGTACCTTCTGAGCCGCGACCCAATTTCAATGAATTGCACAGCGTCAAACTTCTCAGCAAGTTAGATGCTGACTCGTTCAAGAAACTCCTCAAGGGTCTTCTGGAAAAGGTTTGGTGGCAACGGGATGCAGCGTCT
Source organism: Populus tomentosa (assembly GCA_018804465.1). Classification (NCBI taxonomy): domain Eukaryota; kingdom Viridiplantae; phylum Streptophyta; class Magnoliopsida; order Malpighiales; family Salicaceae; genus Populus; species Populus tomentosa. The sequence continues at coordinate 10,275,045 of CM032003.1, forward strand.
GCAGTGGCTACAACAGTGACACAATGCAAATTGGGTCATGGTAAAGGTCGGAGCACCGGATCAAAGGGTGACATTTGGCTGTTGTTCACTGGTCCTGACAGGGCTGGCAAGAAGAAGATGGCATCTGCTCTTTCAGAGCTTGTTTGTGGGGCAAATCCAATAATGGTTTGTCTTGGTTCATGGCGTGAGGATGGGGAATCTGAAGTGAGTTTCCGCGGTAAAACTGTGCTCGATCGAATAGCAGAGGCAGTTAGAAGGAACCCCTTCTCAGTGATCTTACTAGAGGATATTGATGAAGCGGATATGCTTGTTAGAGGGAGCATAAAGCGGGCTATGGAGAGAGGTCGTATTGCCGATTCCCTTGGCCGTGAAATCAGTCTTGGTAATGTTATATTCATTCTGACTGCAAATCGCTTACCAGACAATCTCAAATTCCTATCAAACGGCATTTCGCTGGAGGAGAAGAAGCTTGCGAGTTTGGCTAGCGGAGGTTGGCAGTTAAGGCTAACCCTTTCTGAGAGAACAGCAAAGCGCCGAGCCAATTGGCTTCATGATGAAGAGAGGTCGGCAAAGCCAAGGAAGGACCTAGGAACAGCACTAGCATTCGACTTGAATGAAGCTGCTGACACAGGGGATGATAAAGCAGATGGCTCGCACAATTCAAGTGATCTTACAGTTGATCATGAAGATGAAGATGCCCTCAATAACAGGCTGTTGACGTCTGCAACTTCATCGGTCTCTAAAGAGCTGCTCAATTTAGTGGACGACCACATTGTCTTCAAACATGCAGATTTCAGCTCCATTAGACACGACATTTCAAATTCTATAACCAAGAAGTTTTCGACCATCTTCAGCAATCAGATGCAGATTGAAATCCAAGACGAGGCATTGGAAAAAATTGCTGGCGGGATATGGTTAGCCCAAACAGGCTTAGAAGAATGGACCGACAACGTATTGGTTCCAAGCTTGCGCCAGCTCAAATTACGGCTACCTATATGCGCCAACGAATCTGCGATCATCCGGCTCGAGCCTGATACCGATTCTGACAGCCGTAGCCACGGTGATTGGCTGCCAAGTAGCATCAGAGTGGTGGTTGATGGGTTGTGAACCAGGGGCACTCATGGCTGAGATAGGGAGAATGGATAGCGTTGGCAATCCCTTGTTTATGTTGCACAGAGTTGTAAATATGGTCGACTGTTTTTGGCGGACGGTGAAAACGGCAGAGAGGGGTAAAAAGGAAAAGAAAGCAGTTTAGAGAAGAGGGAGATGTTGATAGATTAACGGAATCTTTAGGCAGCAATGTCTCACTTTTCTTTTATTAAGTTCTTTTATATGCTTCTTCTTTTTGCCATAGGATTTTATAGTATTTTGTCATAGATATAAATATTTATTATTTACGTGGACCATGATTAATAAAAATGAGGCATTCCTCCTGTTATAGGTTTTTTCCTTCTCATCCCCCCCCCCCCCCCACAACAATAATTCAGCAGTAGCCATTGATGGTGATATCTCGCAAGGTGCTAGCAACTTAATCGATAAAATTAAATTTTTTTTAACAGAGCTTCAACTTATCCCTTTACATGGCAAAATCTCAAGAAGATAACTAGGGGAGTTGAATCCGACTGCTCGAGATTTTCCTTGCTCGTGAAAGATGTGTTTACGTGGATTGTTTTGTGTGCTGGTGATGGAGTGTTGCTGCTCATTTTGTTAGAAAATTTGCATTTGTCATGTTTTTCAATAATACAATCGTTGCATAGATTGACTTTTGCAAATTATAATACACATAATTTAGCTCTAGCTAGAAGAAGATTATTATTCTAATAGCCCGCAGGAGACTTTCTTCTTTTCTGCTAGCTAACACGATGGGTACGTATAGGTTTAAACCCCCTCAACCTCTTTGTTTTGGATCCGTTTATTTTTCTATTTTAAAATTATTATTATTTTTAAAAAAAAATAAATAAACGGATGTAGAATGTACAAAACACAAGAAATAAGACAGCACCCATCCATCTGTCACCAACACCATGTGGCCCATGTCTCCATGAAAGGAAAGAGGAGTAAATTACAGGCACAACCCACCATGAAATTTGGTTTCAATATTAATGGATCGTAATTTCCAAATTGAGACGAATCATAAAGAATTATGAGTTAATGACAGATAGATAGCAGAGCTGGGAATGGCAACTACCCCCTCCTAGCTCCAGGCAGTCTTCGTGCGTAGGAGCAGGCAGCAGCATTTTCTTCCCTCGTCTCCCTCGCTTTACTGCTTGGACAGGCCTCTGATTCTCTACCTGTGCTTGCTTAGGAAAAACTATGTTGCTTGCTATTATACTTCAAAATCTTTCATGGCTTAAGTAAACTCGGGGCCTTCCATGGCCATAGGTGCTTCTAGCCCGTGCTTCTCCCCTGTACCGACTATAATAGCAATCTAATTTTCAAAGTACTATTGTATTTTCAAGACGATTTTCAATCTTTTTGGATGCCGATTCAGTTGTCCTTTATGTTTTTTCCTTCTTACAATAAAAATACTTTGGCAATTTTAAAAATGCTTACTTATATTTACATTAACCTATCCAAAAAATTTAATAAATTTAGTAGAAAGTTAATAATGTCTCCAATTAAAAAAAAGATGAAATTTTAAAAGATATAACTTAATTGGTCAGATCTTGAATTTATTTTTTAAATGTCATTAGTTTGAGTCCTACAAATCCTGGGGTTATTAGAAACTTATATAATTGTTAACTTCAGAGCATATAAAATTAGTTGTGATATACGTAAGCTGACCCAAACACATATATCAATCTTAAAAAAAAAAAACAGAGAGAGATGGGTGGAAAACTTATGAAACTATAATTTTATTCTTAATAGAATTATGATTTGAAAGTTTAAACCAAATGCATAATTTTATTCTTCAAAATTCTTCCTTTTGTTTCAAATAAAATTAACAAAAAAATGTACTTCCTCTCCACTTTATTTCCTTTAATAATGTCTCCAATTAAAAGAATGATGGAATTCTGAGGAGTATAACTTAACTGGTCAGGTACTGAGTTTATTTTTTAAAAATCACTAGTACGAATCCTATAAACTCCGAGGCCACTGAAAGCTTATATGATTGTTAACTTCAGAACACATGAGATTAGTCGAGATATATACAAGCAGACCTAGATATCCATATTAATATATATAAAAAAAAAAGAGAGAAAAAAAGAGAGATTGATGAAAAACTTATGAAACTATAATTTTATTCTCAATAAAATTACAATTTACAAGTTTAAACCAAATGCATAATTTTATTCTTCAAAATTCTTCTTTTTTGTTTCAAATAAAATTAACAAAAAAATGTACTTCCTCTCCACTTTATTCCCTTTCATTTGTCACACTTCCTTTCAAACAAGATGAGGGAAAGTAACTTTACTGACTTTTTTCCTCTTACATTTGTTCCTTACAATCAAAGCTATAGATTCATCACGCAAATGACCTTGATGATTATCATCATCGAGACTTGGCAATAAATTGGATCACATCAACTTATTGGAGCTCTATTTCAAATTATAAACTATAAACTACAAATACAAAAGGAATGCACAATTAAGAGGGCAAACAAGAGACTTCATGTGCCTCTGCTCACCGTGTCTCAAAGGGCAAGAGAACGCAGGCCCAGATTGTCAAACCTCCATGTCAAAGAAGAAGCCGCCCAATTAATGCATATATGATACACATCCACATGAACAAAGACACTTCTTTTCACTCTCCATGTCAACAAAGTCAAGACGACACTAATGCTGACAAAAATCATTGCGTGCTTCTCGTTGAAGATCAACTGGAGCCAACTTAATATCAACCTTGCATTGCCTTTGTTCTCATTTAAGATCATCACCTAAATTTATGTGTGTGTCCCCTAAAGCTTTCAACCAGAGCTTTAATGATAGCGGAAATTAAATGGATAGTTAGATTATGTGAAATAACTATCTTAATTTAATAATTTAAGTTATTAGATAAGATTTTAAAAAATAATTTATATTATTCCTTAACACACTCCATCAAGTAAAAGTTATTTGAACTTTAAACTTGTACATGTCTACATTACCTTGTACTTAATTTTTTATCAAATAAATGGGAATAATGAAATTCAAATGTTATTAAGATTTTGATATCATATTAAAGAACTATTTTAATCCAATAATTTAAATTGTTAGATAAGATTTTAAAATATAATATATATTATTTCTTAACAAAGAAGGTGACGTGAAAGTAAATACTTATATTGCTTAGCTTGCAGAGAGGCCTGGCGTAGTTTTCACCTTTTTTTTTTTCTGCGTATATAGTAGAGAGTTATTTTTAGAGATTTCTCAATTCAAATACAAAAATAAAAGAGAATTTAATTAACTGTCAATCCATAGAATGATGGGTTTACTGAGCTTGAATCCTTTAAAAATACGTTGTTAAAGCCAAAAACTTCACAGGTGAGCCTTGTTTCTCCAGTCAATAGGAATTAAAATTATGAACAGTCAAGACAGTGACGAGCAAGTTCATCAATTTAATTTGATAGCAATTTGGATTGAGAAATTTCTTTGCCTCATTAATTATCCTAAGATCTAGCTAGATCATAATATTCCCTTCATTTTAACGAGACGGGGAAAGAAAGTGTCATAATCCACTAAAATATGTGCAAACATTACCAAAAGCTAGGAAAACCTATTCGTCCAGATTTAATAGCAATGTTTCCTAGAGCAATATAATAATAGTTGTGCCCTTTTCATCTAGAATCTTCAAACTAGCAATTAGGGGTGGTTTGATATTTGTACTAGATTTATTGGTTATTATTAAATAATTTAGAGGTAATATTTTTTTTATTATTTTAAATTTAAAATAAAACAATCAAAATATTTTTAAAATAAAAATTTTTAAAATTAAAGTTTATCGATTTGAAAAGTTAATGGGAGTTGAAATTCTATTTTTTTTTTTATGTATTGTTTGTTTAGTTTTCATAAAAAAAAATTACCATTGAGATTCTTTTTATTTTTGTTATATTAAGTTATTTCAATTTCATAACTTAGACCATGCATTTAGCTTTTTAATTTAGATTGGCTCGATTTTTATTACTCAAATTATAAATTTGCCATGCTAATCCAAGTTGCATCATACTTTTTTTTTACTCAATTTCATCCACCAAATAGAGTTACATTGATATTTTTTAAAAAAAAAAAAATATTTCTTTTCAGTTTATTGTGATTATTTAAAAAAATGATCTATTCGCTGACATTATTCCTTTTTTTTATCATTAAATTAAAATAGAACCAATCGCAATTTTTTCTTCCTGGTTTAAAATACGTTTGTGTTAGTTTAACATCATTTTCTAAGCAATAAAAAAAAAAGAGAGAATCGACCCCACAGCGTGGCATGGTACACGACTAGTTAACAGGCAAATCGCAAAGCATCTTGCATGGTAGGGAGATAATGAATTGAATGTGGACAAGAGGTCAAATTGGAAGCCATTAATAGATGCATGTACTGTTGCCTTCACGCCTCCATCAATATAAATCAATTGGTCTATTTATTGACTCCAGCCATGCATGCGCGCTAGCTACATATTTAATTATTATGGTCTTCTTAATTGATGCATCCAATACCCCTCAGCACTTAATTTTAAGTATTGGAATGTATAGAAATTTAATATAATAAATAAAGAGAAATATACACTAAATGTACGTATACGTTGTGTGTGTATTTTTAAACTTATTGGAAGAAAAAAAAAGAAATTTACATACTTTATAACAAAAACTATATTCATGCACGGTGGAAAGTTTTATGCATTCATAGAATAAAAATATATCATAAATTTATGTAAAAAGGCATAGGGATGTATACAATAAAAAATCCAACAATGAGATTGAGCATGTTTGCTATTACAGTCCTATGATTAAATAATATAACAAAATGCAAACAAACAAATAAAGTGAGTTGTTTACGAAATTGCTTGGGAAGTTTTTGTTTTAATTTGTTTTGAATTTAATAAATGAGTTAGGATTTCATTCCCAGGCAAGGTTGTTAATTCCGTTTTGTTTTGTCTTGAATGATCAAAACATTCTATATCAATTCAAAAAACGGAACAAAACAGAACAATTTTCATTTCATTTCAAATCTCGGTCCGTTCTAGATTTTTCAGCTAAATTCCGTCCAGAATGTTCCGATTTCATTCCACATGTTCTGTTCCAGTCTTGAAAAGCCATTGAATTAAATTGAACATTGTTCAATTTAATTAATTAAACCACTTAAGTATATATAAAAAAAATACTATTTTTCATTACTATTTTCAATAACAATGATATTAATAATAATATTGAAAATTATTATTACTATTTTCATTAACAATGATATTAATTTTTTAAAATTAGATTTATCACTAATATATATGGTTTATATTCCTGTTATTTTTTTCAAGTTTATATTTTGTTGGAATTTGAGCAAAACAAGGGATGTTTTAGATCCCATTAACCTTGATAACATTGACCTAACTTTATATTTAAAATATTTGTATTAAAACATTTTAATTTCATAATATTTTGATATTTTGTTCAAGTTGAATTATTTTAAGTCAAAGATTTATTTAATCTTGATTATTTAGAAATATTTTAAAATTTGAAATTATATTTGTTTGACATTATATTTATATTGCATAATTTATAATTAATTTATCTTGAAATTGAAATATATGAATAGTACAACTCCAAAACGACAAACCGAAATACTTTGAAACTGAAACATCTCATTTCAATTGAGAAAACGAAACACTTACCGAAACGGAATTGATGACCTTGTTCCCAAGACTTAAAGAAAGGGACTCATTCTTTTTTTTTTCTTTTCTTATTTCTTCTCTAATGAAAGATAATTTATATTTGTTAGATAATAATATAAACTATATCTTGAAACTCCACCTAACAATTTAAGTTATTAGGTTCAAATGATTTTTTAATATAATATCATGATCTTGATAACTAAATGGTCACAATTTTAAATTTCATCATTCTCATTTGATTTGATAAAATTAAGCATAAGGTAGTAATGAACAAGTGTAAATTTCAAGTCCAAAAGACTTTCACTTAAATAAAAATATTATAGAATAATATAAATCATATCTTAAGATTTCATCTAATAAACAATATCCAAATTAAAGCTAGTAAGCTGACAATGAAGAATATATACTCTACAAATAATATTTTATTTTTCTATCATAATAATATTTTTTTATTATATTCTCCTTTCATCAATTATTTATTATCATGTTTCCATTAAAGCATCTTTCATGTAAAGTTTTTACATGTATTCTATATTTTGAAGGGATCAAATGAATTAACATTTGTATTTTTTTTTCCTAGAACAATATCCATGTCATAATTCACAATATAGCAAATCAATTATTCAAAGGATTTGTTGGATTTGAAAAGATTTCAATAAAATCTTCTCCATACGGCCAATCAAAAAATTTATCATGTTATATCCAGCATAACACACATTCCTATAAACTCTACACAGTTACATCATGCATACCACCAATTCTTTTATTAATCTATTAGAATTCCCCATGGTTATTCATTATCAATTATATTGATATTTTTATTCTCTTCTTTATTATTATATTATAAGATCGACATAATAAATACATGAAAAAATTTAACATAAAAGGGTTTAATTTATGATATTTAGATAAGGTTACATAACTAAACATATCTCAGAAGAAAACTATTACAATGACATGATACTTAAATTACATTGACTCTATACCTCGAAAAATAAAAGCTAATGACTAATATTAGCGTGACCCCACCCAATGAGATGAACCTGCAAAGAATATAGTATTTTAAGTATAAAATTAGATATCAATTTATTTATTTTATAATTGTATTCCCCAAAACTAACACAATCAATTTAATATATATATATATAAGGGTTCTAAATTTTTGCCATCGTATTAGAAATTTATTAATCCATATATACCAAATAAGTCATTACTAAATTATACAAAATTAAGATTTGTATCAGTTTCTTAGTCATCATCCATAGAAATGACTAAGTATCTCATTCTCCATTATAATCACCATCTACATGAATCACTAAATAAGTTGAATTCATTTTCTTAGTAACCGTCAACACGGTTAACTAAATATCAAAATATCCTGATATGTTTTATCAATAAAATCATTAACACCAATATCATTTTCTTAGCTACCGTCATATATAGCATGCTAAGCATCAAAATATTATATATATCTGTCAATATATCAAGCAATATCAATATTAATTCCTTAGCTACCGTTAACATGGTAGACTAAGTTTCAGAACATCTTACATGTTTGTCAATATATCGAGCAATTTTGATATCAATTTCTTAGCTACCATTAACACTATAGACTAAGTATTAGAATATCTTACATGTGTATCAATATATCAACTAATATTGATATCAATTCCTTAACTATTGTTAACAAACTATTTGTTTTATGGCCTTTTCAATAAATTCTTTATGATTATATATATACATATAAAAAATAAACTATTGTTAACAAGATAAACTAAGTATTACAAAATCTTAAATATATCAATATTCTGATTAATATCAATATCTATTTCTTAGCTATAGTTAATGGTAACTAGTGGACCCTACTTTGATATTAACTTCAAATGTGTTTTTTAACTATGTTTTTGAACAAATTCTCCAACACTTGTAACTAAATTTTTAAATATAAATAATATAAGTGAAATCATCAAAACTTTTTATTGAAACCGGAATATTTAACCACATCAAATTAATTCTAAAAAGGTTTGATTAAATTTAAAGATTTTAGGGATTAAAAAAACTTACTAGTTATTTCATAATATAGACTTTAAGAAAAGCATGCACGAAATTGAAATCCCATAAAAAAAAAAAAAAATTAACAATGGATTTGTCCAAATTTGAGGGATAAATTGAAACTAACCTTTCTTCAATCACATTAGATGGGATCCACTACATGTAAATTAATACGTGAAGTAACCTAACAAAACAAGTAAATTGCAAGAAAGATTCAGAGATATAAATTAAACTTGATAGAGAAAACTTCTCGGAATCAACAAAAAGCTAAACATTGCAAACAGGAAAGACAAACTTTGTCTTAGTCAAGTAATGCTTTTAACCTACTCTTTTCTTTTGCAAATGATATCTCAAGCCTAGCTCGCTGTCTCAACCTACTTTGCTTATTGTTTTGCTGTTGTAGTGTTCTTTCAAAAGAAAAAGGTTCAAAACGAAAACCTAAAATAAACTGCATGCCACCCTCTCCCACGCCTGTACTCAACCATATCATAACCTCTGCCTTTGCCCGCAAAACAATCCAGGTCCCACCTCAGATTACCTAAACCCTTCAAAAGAAAAGGATTGTCTTCGAAGCTAGCGAACACTGAATGCATCGCCTCTTTCTTCCTGCCTTTTAAAAGTGGAGCCTGCGTCGACTGATGGCTTATTATATTAGGAAAAGGGTTGGGAGTGCTGCGGTCATGGTTGCACCGATATTTTAATTCTTTCTCGAGCTCGTCGATTAGAAAGAAACTCCTTAGTTCTTTTTGGTTTTGAAAATCTGGTCAATCGGGGAATAAAGAAGAAGATAATGCAGGTGTTTATTTAATTTAAATAAACAATGTAAATGGAATGTAAAAGGTACTTGTGGTTGGAGGCATGGAACAGGAAGATGACAAAGGACAGCATCATGCATCGCCTTTTTCTTGCTCTTCTTTTCGTGGATATGCAGGCTTTTAGAGCTCCATGCTTGCCTGTTCCCTCTCTCTATTATTGAATTAATAATCCAATCAACTTTAATTTTTGCCCTCACCTTTTCTTCCCAGTTAATCAAGGGGTCTCTGTGTAACTTGGGCATTCGCTTTGCTTGCTATAATCCTTGTAGTTGGGGCAGTACTCTTTCTATTTAGACGACGAGAGGTCCAATCTGCTCGATACTTCACTATGCAAACAGGTGGTCTTGAAACTTGACCACTCCAGTTAGGGAAATGATTAAAAATCATCCAAGGTGCATGCTCTCCATGATTGAAATCCGGATGCATGCCTGCATCCACCCTGGTTAATTTAATAGAGTACTGAAAAGATGAGAGGATAATGCACCCAGTAGTATATATAATTTACTAAGAAAAAAAGGCAGAGATCTCAACCATACCCGATTGAATTTGCAAAAAAGACCAAAAAGTTGGTAGGGCTTTCAGGAAAGGGGCCAAGAGCTAGAACTAAAATAATAATAATAATAAGAACAGTGATGCAGACCTCCCCCAGGCACAAATTCTATATCTTCTCTTAGTGGTAGTAGTTAGTAGGTTAATACAAGAAAAATCTGCCTGGTTTGGGACCATGCAATGGTAAAAAGATCCATATTGTACCTTATTGTATTTGAATCCAAATATTATATGCACTCTCCTGTTCATGTCGGGTACATTTCATGCAACTGAGCTGGCGTAGCTTGACCACACTTATTAACTAATAAACTCCAGCATCAGTGTTTCTTTTAGGGTTCCAAGTCCGTGATTGACAGCCTCACCAGTAGGCCAAAACATTTTAGTTTCTGAATCTTTCATGCTTGCATGAACAACAACAAGACGAAGATCATGATTTGAGAGGACCGGATCTGGGCCAGTATCATATGCCATCATCACCGGCGACAACGCCATGTTTTCTTGGTTGTTGGGTTGCAAATTGGGTCCTTGTCTGCCTTAATTAATAAATTTAATCCAAGTGACTCTCCATTGGAGTTCTTGTACAAGTCTCAGTTATTTTTCAGGAAAAAAAAGATTAGACCAAGCTGATAATGTTGCATGAATTATAGACCTCCCGCTTTTCTAGATCTTGACGGCAGCAAACATGAGGCTCGAAGCATCGCATAATATAAAGGAAACGACACGGTGGAGATGGGCTCAGACCGAACCCGAATTGCGGACCAAGCCCGATGATGAAACTAATCTTAAACCAAAATGTGATGGCTTCAAAACCTAGGCCTGTTGGTGTGGTGGGTTCAAACCCAAGCCCACTAATGCTCTCGTTTTTGTATTTCAGAAAATTCTCCTAGGCACGTCAAATAATGTTAAGGCATGTTCACTACAATAAGACTATCCATGTAAGCACCTCATCTTATAAGTTAATAATAAAGTCGCTCATTTGACTGCTCTGTATTACAAATTTACAGTATCGTCACCTACGTGATCTTTATTTTACTAGTTGGTTATGCAATCACCCACGATAAAAGTGATTGTTTTGAATGATTATCCCTACGAGTAGAATACTCACTATATCTACAACTGTACCATGCATCAAGCAAGTTTATATGATTCTTACATGTATAAACACTCATTAATCACTAAGAATGAATCATACTCATTTTTAATTATAAGTAGATAAAGAAGAACATTTTCCTCCATTTAATCTTCTTCTTTTACAAATTACATTCCTTTTATATCCTTGCTAAGTTAAACATCGAAAGGTCTTGTATTATATATAGGTAGGTGCCTTGTTCTGTAGAATATAATTAACAACCAACCAAAATCTTATTCAAAAGAATTTTCAAAGCAAAAACCCAAGATCCTTTGAAGTTTTCTTTTACTTCGTTAGTGGCACTATTTGTGGAGACTGGAACAAAAGCCAATTCAATTCTTTTTTTTTTTCCTAGTTCTTTCCTTAGCTAAAGACCTAGAAATAAATGAGAATGTTTATAGAGGTTGTGTTAGCTACCTAAGAGCAACTTAAAGCCTTGACTCTTCCTCCACATGTGGCTACATCACATGCACCCCTTATTGCAAACAAAAACTCTAGTTCGAGGAAAGAACAATTAAAAATAACATGCAGAAAAACAAAAGGGAAAGTCGTTGTTGTTACATCCCACATAAAAATCACTCCCACCATCATGCAAAGCATTCTTCAAGTGGATATTTCAAATGTGACAAAGGCAAGTCCAAGGACAAGTCAACATATAGTTATCGCCATTACCACTATCTTTTATCAAGGATTTTCTTTTTAAGAGCTTTGAAAAAAGAGACTTGGAATGAATCTTTTTCCATGATTATAAAGATCATTGATGTGGAGGTGTACAACCCTCATAATATGGGGGAGGGGGGTGGGTTCTTTATTAACTAAAAAAGTGTTTGACATTGGTTTTTTAAAGGATTTTATCACCACAAAAATAAAACTAAACAAATTGACGGGCTCACAAATCTAAAAAAACATGAGCAAAGTATATGTCATAGCCTAAAAATTATTATACGAAATAGAGTCATATGCAAAATCCTTCTGACCATGTTTTATGGGTCATTCTAGATGTGGTACCATAACTTGGATCGCAAATCTATTAGCGGTTTTAAAGATGTTTATGCAAAGTTCTTTATCTCATTTTAGAATATCTAAAGGATTTAATGAGAAATGTTTAAAGTGGAAGGCTTACTTGAGCCAATGGCTACAAGCGCCGTGATTAATGGGGTCCATGACTGGTCTCTATGAAAAACATTAAACACTCTTCCAAAAAGAATCCTCATAAAAATTAAGTTAAATTAATAATTGATTTTATAAAATAGAGTTTTATTTTCTACGTAAAACAAATCGAGAGATAGATTATCAAAACATGCATAAAAAAAAAATAGTGACCTTTTTCATAAAAGGCAACAAAAGTTCTATTTGATCTCTCAAATTTAATTTTCTTGTCTTTCATCCCTATCCTTCTAGATTATTATTTTTTTGTCGTAAACTTTAATTTTTTTTGTCACGTCTCAGTCCTTGAAGATGAAAAGAGGAGGGAGAAAGTCAACAAAAAAATTAAGAAGAGAGAAAGTTATTGGGTGGTTGGATTCTAACAGTAATAACTTTGACATTATGTTTGATTTAAATTTTTTTTTTTAATGAAAGTGGTTTTCACCTTCAATGATATAAAAAAATAAGATATAGGCTTAAAAAGCTTTTTTATTATTATTATTTGTGTTTTTAAGAATATTTAAGGGTGTTTGGGGGTTTTCAGTAGGATTATTAAGCTTTCTATGATGATTTTTTTAATGTGTTTTCAAGTGAAAATAAATATAAAAAAAATTGATTTTTAAGATTCAAATATGTTGGTTTTTTATTTTTCAGCCACTAGAGGTGGCTGGAGCTTGAACTAGGCAACAATAAGTCATTTGTCTATATAAATAACGTGTTTTAGTATGGATTAAAAAAATAAATAGCATGTTGTTCGCTTCTTTGAAGAAAAAAAAAAAGGCACTTGAGCTTGATTTAAATCTAGGTGCAAGAGCTTGGCCTTCCAAGCTTGTGCGCTGAGCTTTTTAATTTATTATTATTTTATAATAAAATGCTTTCTAATTAGAATTGTTACAATAAAATTTAAAAAATCCTTCAAATATGCTTTACTTTTCAAATAAGATTTGAGATTTTAATTTTTTTTTCAATTAATTTATAAAACATCTATATAAATCTAATATGCAAAATTTTATGTGAATGTTATACATAATTTTATGAATACTCAATGAGAATAATTTGTTTTTTTATGTTAACTTTTTACATAATATTTTCAAATTAATTTGTTTTTAACTCTTTTGTATTTCTACATCATAATTATCCACAACATTTTTTTATTGAAATTTACTTTTCATGTGATGTAAAGTCTTAATTTTTAAAACTGTTCTTGTAATAAAAAAGCATAAGTATTTTGTAAAAAAAAAATAAAAACATGGATTATATGTTGTTCTAGGATTTAGGCAACACAAACATTTAAGAGGGGGTGAATTATATATGTAAGGTAAAATTATAAATTAAATTTTATTTCTATGAGAGTTTTTCAGGTGCTTAAAATGTCACTTTCACTTTCCACAATATAGTTAAGTGGGATAACAATTAAGCTCTTTATGAGGATTTTGTCAATTTACACCTAATCTTATTTTTGGATGATTACAAGTTAAACAAGAATGTTATAGGTTGTTTTTGAGAGGAAGTATGCTTAGATTTTTGCCTTAGGAGTTTCATTCTTGTTTTGGATAAGTGAAATGCTATATATAAGCTTAGAAAAGAAACTAGTTGTTAGATACAGTTTTCTGCTAATTGACAGAATCGATTAGATCATTTTATAATCGGTCGTATTGTTTTGAGAATTGATCAAGCTATTTTAGAGTTGTTCAGATCATTTTGAAGAACCCCAAAAGTTTATGAAAATTTTTTAGAAATGTCTAGATTACTTTAAGAAACAATCTGATCGCTTCTCAAAATGATCGGATCATTTTAGCTATTATCTTGCCATCTCCAAAACAGCGAGACCATTTTGGTTATTGTCCAGATTTTATCTTATTTTTTTTGTTTTAGTCTTTTCATGGTTTTCTTTGATTCTTTTGGAGTTGTTTAGGTTATGTAGACATTATAAGGTGTTCTAAATAAGTTTAGTGCTATTTGGTAGAATCTTATGACAAATTTTATTATAGATTATTACATTACTTTATTTGAAAATTTTAATTTGGTCTTCAAAATTTTTATTTTTTACAATTTGATCCTATCTATGTTTTCTAGCATTTTGGTCCTTTAAAAAAGGAGAGAAATATTCAATCAACCACCTTTTTGCCACACAAAAAATCAATCTTGATATCATTAGGTTCGTCTTTACAAGAAAAATTATATAAGGATGGTTTAGCCCTTTAATTATACTATAAAAAATATATCAAAAATCATAAAAATAAAATAAAATTAGATTTAATTTGATTTTGATTTTTTTTATTGATTATAGGGAGTTTTGGGGTTTAAATTTGATTGTTGAATTTCATATAATATTTTTTTTATTTTTTTTTTCTTTGAAAAAAATATGTTCAAATATGGATTTTAAGATATACTCCATTCCAATTTTTTGATCATCAAAGATGGCCAGAATTAGTTGAAGAGTATAACACGTTTTTTTTTTTTATCATGGCGAACAATTTGTTATCTATTCATTAAAAAAAAAAACAATAAACGAGAAGTCATCCAAACAAAATATGCAAGTGCACATGTCTGGACTTTATATCCAAGCACACCTGAACTTTTTACTATATGCCATGGGTTCGGCCTTAACCTTCTAGGCCCTACAACACCTAACTTTTTTTAACAAACTAGGTGTGTGGGCTTAACTTGATTCTTTTAGCCCTTCCTCTTTTTTCTTTAGTTAGTTAGTTAATTAATTATTTATTTTATAATAAAATACTCATTAAATAAAATCGTTAACATTATATATGAAAAATTACCTCATTTGTTCATAAGTTTCAAGTAAGATTAGAGTTTCTTATGGTAATATTAATAATTATATTATGATATATAATATATATTAACAAAATATGCATAATTGTTTTTTAAAATTTACTCATGAATATTTAATGAGAATAAAATATCTTATTTGTTATTTTTATTATCAGGTTTTTTATATTAGTTTTCTCACATTAATTATTCTTTTTGTTTTTTTATATGGCTGTGTTAAAATTGTTTAGACAAGGTTTTTGATCTTTTTATTGGAACTTGTTTATCATGATGATTTTTTTAAAATAAACATGCGTATAATAAAAAAAAAATTCATCAAAATAAAAAGCAATTATTTAATAAAGAATAACCATTTGATTAAAAGAATGCATAATCTGTTCTCAATTTAAATCATTAAAATTCTTATAAATATTTATTCTAATTGACTTGAATTTTTATTCAAAAAAATCATACCACGATAATTTTTATAAAATAAATGCATCAATAAAAAAGAGGATTTTTACTATAAAAATATATTATTTTTGCTTTATTGTGAATATTTATTTTAATTACTATAAAATTTAAATATAAAACAAAGTTCTACGACAATGCACTTAATGAAAAGTCTTTTTTTTTTATTGAAATTAAAAAATTATCTCAATCTAATAAATTTTAATTTAAAAACCTTAACAATTTAAGTGATTTTTACAATAATAGTAGGATTGTCTAAAAAAACAAAATTAAAATTTGTTGATACCATTTTATAATTTGACGTTAATGTTTCTGAACAATATTAGATCATATCCTTATGGAACGAAATATAATTTGCAAGAGTAACACATATAATAAAATAATTAAAACATATCCTTAATTTGTTTTTAAAATCTTGAATTAGGAAAATATCCCACAAGTTAATTTGGTCAAAAGAAAAAACCGTTTACAGTTGAGGATCCACTTCCAGCACGAGGAGAAAAGGAAAGAATATCCTTGTACTAGTAGTTGTGGACTTGTAGTAGAAAACTAGTACTAATACAAGAGAAAACCAAAAGGCTATTGAGTGTTGGGAGAAGATCATGTTGTTAACTGTGAGAGAAGCATGTCCTTGCTCGCCAATTAGCTTCAATCTCTCTCGTATCAATCCCACAAGAGCCTCTCAAAGACTCAAAACATCAGTTTGCAGAGCCAGCTTCTCTGTCCAGCCAAAACCCAACACCAAGTCGTGGAACACTACCCTTAACGCCAACAGGTACTTCTTTTTGCTTTTTCAGGGACACCCTTTTGTGTTTTTTCACTTATTATCTTGTCATTTGGTTCCTTAAATTTAGATTTCTGTACCTTTATCCAAAATGGGTTTTGTTTGTTTGTTGGTAATTTGGTCTCTCTTTACGTCAATTTGTCTGTCCCATGCATTGCTTGGCAAGGGGAATAATAATTTCTTGGTTTCTTGAGCTATAGGTGGTGGTGATGTTGTTATTCAATATAAAAAGCTTTCTGATCGCGTTATGGTTCTTCTATTGTGTGTGTGTGTGTGTGTTTGTCTGGATCGAATGGACATTTAGGAGAAGCGAGGGAAATGAAAATTGTTCATAATAGGACTACGGGTGCTGGGTGTAAACCAAAAGAACCCAAATTGAATGTTCGATCAAAATTGAAGATTGAAATGAATCGATAATCGCTAGAGTTGTATAACGGCGATACTTTCTGAGAGGTTTAGACACGAGCAGCTAGAAGTTGTTCACAACCAATGTCAGTTCAACTTGGTGTGCAATGTTGATTTGTGAAAAGCCAGGTTTATCTGCTAAGATTTCGTACTGAAATGTGCAAGAAATTAGCTTTTTTAGGTCAACAACCCTGCAGTTTCTTGTAGCCATCAAAGTGGGGGTTGTTTGAAGGAGAAACGTAGTGTTTGTACTTAAAAACTCCAAATAACTCCCCTCTAACTAGGCTTGGTACCATCCCCTGTTATGATTGAAGATGTTCTGCTTGATTTTCATCCTTACTTCCATAATTCCCATTTCCTTCTTGGAAATTAAGCAGCATATTTCTGCGTTTTGAAAAATCAATCATTACATGTCTTATAAATGGAAGCTAAGGTACTGTAGCTCCTAGTTTCTGTCATTGCTCTTTGAATCAGGCAAACCATACTCTTACCGAATTTAACTTTTACTGCCTAGTTTAAGGCCTTGAACTTTTCAATTCAGTAAGCTCTAAAGATGTCTAGGTTTTAATAGGTGTTTTTTCATTTGGAAATTATTCCATTCAAAATTTCCCCACCTAACATTTTCCTATAAATGTTTAGTTTTCTGTTGTTGTAATCTCTCTCTCTAGCTGACTTGAATTCCTTTGTAACCGTGATTGCTCCAGTTTTGATCCCTTGGGTATTAATTCAAATGTACCATCCAGTCTAAATGCTTCCTGGGAAAGTCTTCTAGCCTTCTTATCGCCAATATTTGAGAGTGCTTCAAGTACAAAAAAAGATAAGCGAGGAGTTGCAGGTCTGTTTCTGGCTTAATGTCTTATGATATTCAAGTTGCAAATGTATTTTTTTATCTCCTAGCAATTGAGTGGGATGCTTTGACTCTTGGCAGCTGCAATCGAGGACAGTTCCATTGATTTTGGTGATTTCTTCAAAGGCCCATTACCAGGAAAATTTCTCAAGCTTTTGGGGTTTCTGGCTCTATCCCGTCTTGGGATATATATACCCCTTGGTGGGGTAAATCAGGAGGCATTCGCTGGAAATTTAGATCAGAATAGCTTATTGAGCACTTTGGATTCATTTTCTGGGGGAGGCATTGGTAGACTTGGAATATGTTCACTAGGAATTGTTCCCTTTATCAATGCCCAGATTGTGTTTCAGCTTCTTGCTCAAATTTATCCCAAGTTGCAAGATCTTCAGAAGAGAGAAGGTGAAGCAGGAAGAAAGAAAATTCTTCAGTATACTCGGTATGCTTCAGTTGGTTTCGCTATAGTACAGGTAAGCAGCTCAATGTTCACCTGAATAATGTGTTAGCTAACATGAACCTAGATTCATCACATAACCCGCTAAGTGTTGTTCTAAAAACAAATTTGTAAAGTTTTGTAGTTGCTAAAATTTGTGATTGTCATATATATTTAGGTCAGATCTTTTGTTAAGATGTGAAAAGAAAAACCATTAACACATCTATTAGTACTTCAGTCAACGAAGTTATGAGATCAATTTATTGCAAAGTAATTTTCGGAGTCTGAATATACAAACTAGTAGCATATTATAAGTACTTGTCATATAGCAGCATCACGTATCTGTCTGTGAAGGTGTTGAACATTAAATATCTTGCATTTGAAACTCTTAAAAACAGTTGATGTTCTTAACAGAGTACCTGGAAATGTATTCTACAAAATGATGCCAAGTTATTTTTTGTTTTCTATGACAGGCAATTGGTCAGGTTCTTTACCTCCGTCCTTACGTTGATGACTTTAACACACAGTGGGTTCTAACATCTGTTACTTTATTGACACTTGGCTCTGTGTTTACAACTTACATTGGAGAACGAATCTCTGATCTAAAACTTGGAAATGGTACATCGCTTTTGATATTTACAAGTATTATTTCCTACTTGCCGGCATCTTTTGGTCGGACTGCTGCAGAGGCATTTCAGGATGGTAACTATGTTGGACTTGGCACCATCATCTTTTCGTTCTTCCTGTTAGTTCTTGGTATTGTCTATGTTCAGGTAATTGTTAACCATTTTTTTGATAAAACTTGATTTTGTGGAAGAAACAAAATGTTAATGAATATTACAACAAAGGATTTCAGGAGGCAGAAAGAAAGATTCCACTCAACTATGCCTCAAGATATACCAGCAGTAGTGGTGGGCTTCAAAAATCTGCTTATCTACCCTTTAAGGTTTGTATTTTATGCTCTTGTATCATGTTTTTAAATTCTATGAATTTGAAATCTTTGATTTGACTCATTCCTATTCAGAATGCTTTGTTGGTCAATTTCCTGATATGTACATTTATTTTCAACTAGGAGTAATTAACTAGTCATTTTCTCACACTTGGACAAAATTAAGAACAAAGTCCCCAAATTTCGATGTTAGAACTATGCCAATGTATTTGTATCTATGATTGGGTATAGCCATTGACCTGGCTTTGATATGATATTTTTCCAATTAAGCATATCAACTGCATGGGTTCTGTCATTCATGATGATAATCTTCATAACAGAGTGCCTCAAATGGGTTCCTCTGTCGATTCCAAAACTTATAGAAGTTCAGTTATCATAAAAGTAAGAGCAGCTCGATGCTCACTAATGAGAACATTTGAAGGTGAAATTACCTCTTCAACTTGAACTGAAAAATTTATCCATAGAAGATGAGGGGAAATGCCATACCTCTTTCTTTGGGAGGATCAAGGGTCAAAAGCATGGCTTTTTTCGGAAAGGAGGAATGCATATTGTTTAAAAATCCTTCTCTGGAGACATGATCTTTGGAAGGACAATTTTAGCTTGTTACCCACTTGCTTTACTGCTTGAGTATAAAGAGAGGCAATCAGTGATGAATTCATGCATTCCATGTCGCCCCTTTGCACCCTTGGATCTCTTTCAGAAACAATCAAGCTAATCTCATTTGATTTCCTGTTTGTGCAGGAGTGTCTTGTTTATCTTGTTACTTGTATTTTCTTTATTTTTCTCGGTAAAGTTCTCTTCTTCCGTCAAAAAGAAAAAAATTATCATCTTATTACTTTCATAATTTCCCCACATATCAGCAATGGAAACTCTTGCATCATTGGGTTCTTGCTCTTTGAGAAATTGGTGTTACCTTGAGCCTCTTACTATTAGATTAGTTTTAGCTCTCTAGAAAAGAGGGAAAACAGAGACCATGCTGTTACTTCAGCATCGTTAGTTCAACTTACAGAACTCTTATTCTCCAACTCCCTAATAGTGAGAAATAACAAGCATTATTGAATAATGTTTGATGATAGTATGTTAATCTATGACCTCAATGGGACTGCCTTTGACATTCAAAAGTTACGGCTGATGATTTGTCCTCCAAATATTTTTGTTCTGTGAAACTTATGCATGATCTCACCACCTTAAGCTATGAGTTCCCATGGCATGGGATGTAATACAGAATCCAGTATTGAAAGAATCCTGGGGAGGAAATGAAGATGATTATCATACAATTCACATACTATGTTATGTATCTTGCATGCACACCTCTTTTAATTGAGTTGTGATGAGATGGCTTCCTGTGGTTGTCTGTCTTCCATTCAGGTTTAATTTGTCTTTATTTTCATATCATGCTTTCATTGAGCAGGTAAATAGTTCTGGGGTGATGCCAATTATCTTTTCTACGTCATCATTAGCTCTTCCTGGCACCCTAGCGCGGTTCACTGGAATATCTGCACTGAAGAAAGCTGCATTGGCTTTGAACCCAGGAGGTGAGCATTTGCTACTTTGGCTGCTTGTGTTAAAAATGACAGGATGTTAGTTGATTGGAAACAGTTTCTTTTCACAAACAAAATTATTGATTATCAACCTAGTTGAAATGAGCCTTACCCAGGTTTTGGAAGCTATTTTTCTCTGTGCTCATTTGAGGGCCTTGTCATGGTGCTTAAATTGCTCAAATACTCTTGACTTTTTACCATCAACTCTGCTTACTCCCAAACCAATTCAATGTTTATGGTAGGATGCTGTGCTCAGTCTTCCTTCCTGTCTTAGTATGGTGATTGAGTCTCTGTTTCAGGGTTACCTTAGGGTGGGGTAGGATGGGTGGCTGTTTATCTAGCCCCTTATTTTACTTCAGAGTTGTAATGTTGTGTAATCCAGGAACCAAACTATTGATAGTAACTGCATGAGATGGAATACAAGAAAATAGAAGAAAAGAATTTGCCATCAATAACTTTAATTTGGTGGATTCTGCTTTCTTTGTCGGTGTAAAACAAGATCTAGTTTAAACTAACTGGATAAATGTTTGCAGGTTCTTTCTATCTCCCTACCAATATCCTATTAATAGCGTTCTTCAACTATTACTACACCTTCCTTCAATTAGACCCCGATGATGTGAGTGAACAGTTGAAGCGCCAAGGTGCATCAATTCCACTTGTTCGACCGGGTAAAAGTACCGCTGCTTTTCTTAAAACAGTAAGTTTCTTTCTTTCTTATTAAATGTGTATTGTTTGCATTATAAACCTGAATGGGTAAATGAACCATACACGAAACATCCTATCATGACTAGAACCTCAGGTATTTGTTACATGAATTCTAGACCAATCTACTATCTGATACAGGAGCTTGAATTGTTGCATCAAAATACATCAAAATGGTCAATTACTGAGCAATCTTAGTATTTATCATATGAAGTAGTCAATCGCACAATCTACAAATGTTCTACTTCTTACGAAAAACTTAATCTCACCTCTCACCCTTATCTTTTATTTGCTTATTTTGAACTTTATGAACTCTTCTAGCCAGTTTCATTTGCGAGTTCTTGGATGTTCAATAGAAGCAGACCTGGTCTTTTAGCGATCAACCTCCTTGCTACACCTTTGTATCAGTGAGCTCTTTCTGTGGAATTGCCTATATGATTACTAAGTTAAGCATAATGGCCCCTTTCATTTCCATGGATGTCTAGACACCCCTTAATATATTTCATGCATAGCTGAAACACCTTTGGAATAGTGTTCCACAAGAGCTACATAAGCCCTTTCATCTCTACTGTTCCAGAATCCAGGTAATCCTTTTCACTGAGGGCTACATAAAGTTGATCGTCTAATGCTATGCAGAAGCTGCTAGAAGATTTTATCATTGCATGTGTAAAGTTTTAGTGAGAGCCTTAAGTTTTGTTGAGCTAATGATTCTTGGACTCGGTATTTATACTAAAATGGTTGTCATGCAGGTTCTTAGCCGCATATCTGTTCTGGGTTCTGCCTTTTTGGCTATCCTGGCTGCTGGTCCTTCTGTGATTGAACAAATCTCACACTTGACTGCATTTCGAGGATTTGCTGGCACTTCCGTCCTGATTCTTGTTGGTTGTGCAACAGACACTGCAAGAAAAGTTCAAGCAGAAATAATATCCCAGAAGTACAAGAACATTGAGTTTTATGACATTGACAGGTATGGTCCATAAAAGGATGACAAAGAATGGGAAAGACAGGTCTTTGGATGCAGTATGATCACATTTCATCTGAGATGTCATGCGATATGTAGCTTGCCATTTTGTATCTAGGTTTCTGGCCTATGTATTTTACCTTTTTTTTATTATTGATTTAGGATGTAACTTGTACATAATGCTGCATCACGTCCAGAATCACGTCAGAGTTCCCTAATTTTAATATTTTCTAAGAACATAACCTAAACTCCATTCACATTGTTTCCTTGCTAGTTTCTGCAGTGCACGCAATAAAAGACATGAATTGCCAAAGTTTTTCGTTTCTCCAGAGTTGTGCCCCCAGCATTTGTACCATAGTCATTCTTGTAGCTTGTCTTTGGCATTTCAGGAAGAGACTTCATCTGACATAACTAGTTTCTAAATCAATCAACAGCTCCCTGTTTCTGTCAAATTTTTTAGTTCCATTTTGAAAGAACATGTGGCTGTGTTTGAAAACAGTCCACTCGAGCAGCTCTAAAGTCTGAAACGTGACATTAACTTGTCCAGATTGATCATAGCCACCATTATAAATGGCACTTTGAAGTTTGTCTCACAGCACGAACTGGCACTTACCTGACCATATTTAATTATACTCAAGAGGATGTGGTCAAATATACAAATGATACAAGCTTGAGTCCGTGTATTTTGCAATCCATGGTACAGCCAAATGGATACAAGGACCAATTTGAAAGATAGATAGAGCAAGCAAATTCCATGGCTCATTAATCACCTCTGATGAGGGCATAATCTAATAAAATATACAATTACCGGACCAATTCTAGAAAATCCAATCCCACCCCACTGTTCTCCTCCCTCTCGTACGAGTGTGACCTTGGATTCCATCAGCTGGAAAGTTCTCTGACAAGCATGTGAAACTAATTTGACCATAGTAGAGACACTAGTTGGTATCAAATATTAGACTGCTTCAAACACTAATCAACGTCAGATGAAAAGTCAGGTTCCTCGGGCTTCGGTAGTTTTGGCATCTCAACATCCTTGATCTTTTGAGCACCTCTCCTTGTGTTGGCAGCGAATCTGGAAGCTAGAATTGTGACCCCAAGGTTCAGTTTTGCCTGGGAAGGATTTGAACGATCTGAAAAATGAGCCCCGTCATCTTCCTCAGGTTCAGTAGCCTCGCTCTCATTCAATGCAAAGGATTCTGACATGGTGAGATTGTTTTCCACCATCCTTTTCTTGTGCCGACGCCAAGCAGCCTGTATGAAGCAGGCTGCCCATGTCCTCCAATGATGTGAATGATATCGGAATGTATGCTGCAGCCTCTTGCTATGGAGGCGTCTAAATTGGTTGGCAACAAACTTGAGATCTTCTGCTCTCAATACAAAAGCTTCAACTTCATTTAGAGCCTTGACTGTTCTTGTTGATGATGGCAAGTTGAGGGATGATTTTGGATGCAAAGCCCATGAAAGTAGCTCCTCTCCACAAAAATCCCCAGGTTTCAGCATGATAGAATTAAAGAAACCTGTCCTGCCACCGTTGGTAGTGGAACTCTCCAGTTTGCCTCTAATAACAAATAACATTTCTGTTACAGGATCACCCTCACGAACAATATAAGTGCCTTCAGTGCTCAGGGAAGAAACTAGACGCTCACATATTGCATCAAGCAGTTGATCATCCATATGTGAGAAAAAGGGCACCTAGAAACAAGAAAAGCAATTGGATTATTATGCTAACAGAGTGAACTGAATTGATTACCATATCCAATCAAGGTTTATCAACTTATGGAAGCATAATCAGATTATGTACAGAATCAAAATCAAGATTCAAGACCCAAAAATTAATATCTAAAGCAGAACTTCCTAGGAAAAAGATGCATTTGATTGATGAACATATTGATGATTTTCTACTTGACATACGTCCATCTAGTACAGTTCCCTAATACTGTGGTGAAAAACTGCATTCAGGACCTCACAATGATTAATTCTTAGAGTATAATAAAGAAAGAAACCCATGCTCAAATCAGACAAGAAGGCTCATATATTACAGAAGTCAAACTAGAACATAAAAGTCATCATGAAATGCCACTTTGAAATACCTATGCAGCTCAGCACCCTATATCGGGGCAGAAATGACTAAAGACAAACAGACACGAGTGTTTTCACCTCTAAAAGATTAAATATTCAGATAGAGACATACACGTCGAACAAGGTCCAAACATAGGTGGCGCTGGATATCACGTCTAAGATCAACAGGTAGGCCACGTAGTATGGATTCTTCATTGACACCTCGAGTTGCAAGCCACTTGTATTGAACAAAACGTCGAACCCGTTTCCTCAGATCTTCAGGGAGTTGGCGATGCTTCATCCATTCCTCGGTGTCTCTTCGCTTGAGTCTCCATTCTTCCAGTCTCACAGTGAGAGATTGAAGATACGTCTACGTCATAAAACAGATGTGAAATCATTAAACCAGGTCATAAAGTAATAAATATAAATGCTTCCAGTAGATTATTATCCAGCCAAAGGAGGATAACACGAAATACTTAAAGAGGCAATCTTTATTCTTCAGAACTTCTGCATGAAGAGACCATTCATTCGCCTTCAACTTGCAATATCTTGATAGCAAGTGAAGACTTTGCACCAGAAAAGAGGCTCTTTAAAGTAACAGATAAAAGAATAACACAAGGGGGGTCCATTTGGCTTTCAAAAGTTTGTTCAAAAGTTTTTTTAAATATTTAGTTGAGACAGAAAGATCAAGGCAACATCAAAAGTACAAAGCTATGAAGAGAGGGGCGAATAGGATTTAGCAGTGGTACTCAAATAGAATCTGACAAGATGATATCTTATCTCTTACTAAAGCAATTGGTAAACAAGGACAGACAAAGAAGAGAAAAGGTTCATCACACGTCAATCAGTCAAAGACATATATTGGAAGATGGTAGCATGGCTTCTGAATTCTAAATGAAGTTCATCACAGTCATGAAAACCATCAAGTGGGTCCCAGAAATAACTAGACATATGAGACAAGAAAATTACTAAATAGCAATTATAGTTGACAGCCTGCCTTCCCACCTCCTAATTAAACATTGAAGATGATATACTGCATATTGTTTATACTAATAAGATGGAACAAGTTTGGGAACATGAATAAGGAGAACTTTAGCAAACACCATGAACAGATGTCTTCAAAGTTCAGAAAAAAGAAAGAAAGAAATACCAGGAAATGGAAACATCAGACAAAAAGAGAAAGCAAGTTGGAAGATTGAGAGGTGGAAACTCAATCATAAAGCACTAATGATACCTGCATATTGCCAATCAAATGGGCAAATAAAACAAGACCCAAGATTGAAATGAGTACGGCAAATGATGTCTCCCCAATAAATGTGCTAGTTGACAAATTCTGTCCATATGAACTGAAATAAGAAAGTATAAGACATTAGCTACCATAGCCCATGCTCACATAAGTTTCTTAATTTTTGAGTTTAGAGAATACAATTAAGATAGAAAATATTTAGTCAATTATCTGGTACATCAAATGTTCTATTCAACAATAATAAGCATCTTGTCGTATTCCAATATGATTTTGCAAAGTTGGGGACCTAGTTGTCAGATTTTAAAAGCATAAAAAAAAATCTAAACATTAAAAAGGCATAATTAATCCCAAAAACTACAGTATGGCCACTTCTTCCAGATAACCAAAAGAACAGGGAATATCAAGCCATCAATCAACACACTGAAGCAGTTATTTTGACATTCAAATGCTACCAGAGAGCATTCTACTCATTCTAACATCCAGTTCCTCTGTTTGTGGTATGTAGGTGAGCTATGTGCATGGGGTTTTTTTACAGTCTAAATACATGTTTCATAACATACTTATATTATTCTGTCTAGGGATGAATGGGGTAAAGTGAAGGTCTACACTCCTGACTGCCCTTTTATCACTCCTTAGCTTCAATTTGACCACATATTTGTTCCAGTATGCATTCTCTCCAGTTAATCAAAACTTTTCTTTGACCATGACTCTCTCCCTATTGCGTCATGCGCAGATGGTGTGGTTCATGAGAGAAGTCAAAGGCCAGATTTGTGACAATTCTCAAACAGTGTTCCAAGCCATATAGATGAAGAGGAATAAGAGACCTTTTCTTTCTTCTTCTTTCAATTTACTGAAAACTACAAGGCACGCACATTCCCTATGTAATTAGGTTACCTTTTCCCCTTAAATTGTCAATATATTAAATTATATCCAAATTATATTTAAAATAAATCAATTAATTAAACCAGTAACATATACCAAATAGATGTCAGAAAAAAGTAACCTTTTTCAAAGATAGTCCACATCAATACACAGATGTCTGACAATTGTACATGTTAATGCAAATTAGCACTGGGATATCTATATCATTTCTTCCATATAATAAAATTATAATAAACTGAATATTCTATTCTAGTATCATAATTGAGGCCATATAATATTTGGAAGAACATCTTGCAATAGAGAGATTCAATCATGCAATGAAATTGAAACCAAACTGAGATACAAAATTCTGAATGTATGGTGTGTGCAAAAGCATACCTTAGCTGCTGTAAACCCCACCACAAGCAATACAAATACTTCTCAATAAAGTTGGAGGATACGACATTTTTTTGAACTGCATTTTCAAATATGCCATATTTGAACTCTATGTCATTATCAGGATCACAGTTCTTGAAAACACTTGTACCACTTGCCCAGGCCTTGCGTTCGCCATCGTTGAAAGCATCACAATCCAGATAAGTGAGGAAGCATTTGACAGGACTATTTTCTTTTCTACATTGCGATTTCCAGCATGATGTATACCTATCAATTGATAGCAAATACCATGAAGCCCCTAAAACCTGCATAAAAAAGAGAAGTAATGATAAGAAAAAAAAATTGAAGTCGTAGCACTGGAAAAACCAAGCGTGTAGCAACAACAAGAAGACAAAAGCAAACATACATGGCTGGCCAACATGTATAGTAGCAGATTATATGCAGCCCCAGCCCAAGCTGTCCTGGTAACCACTCCAGTTGCTTTAATAATTTCTGAGCTCAATGGGAAAATGAGATATAATCTGGGAACATATTGTAGCAGAACAATTAAAGCAAGGGCATTGTTCTTATGATCAGTTCGAGAGCTTCTTGTTGCTGGTATAACGAACCATATGACAATCTGCAGTAAATTTCAATCAATTATGCTTTCCTTTTTTATAGGCCAGACTTATGAAACAGATGCGACTAAAAAATTCAACATTTACAAATTGAAACTAACAAATAGTGCAGATGAGGAAGCTAAGCAGGTTGGCGTTCGTAATGTTTTCAGATGCAGGAATGTATTTCAAAAACAAGCAAGCAATAATACCTAGGGATAGAAGTCATAAGAGAGGCAAATTTTTACTTCATTGCATGGTTTTCTGGCTTGTTTGAGTTTCTTTCATTTCCTCTCTAAAATGTTTGCCTGATAGAAACAGCAGCTAAGTTCACATATGATGCCCATTGTCAAAGTAACTCAGTTATAATTCACACCATCTGCCAAACTATTTATTAATCTTGGAAGCCAAGATGCTGCAAGTCTTAAGCTTCTTCTAAAAAAACTGATCTCTCCACAAACATCCCAGTCGCCCTTCCCTGAAGAAAATAAAAGAACCCATAATACCTTGGCAAACTACTTATACCTGTGCAATTTAACCCACCATCAATTTGGTTTTGATAGTTTCCTTTTCCCATCCTGCGCTATTTTGGATTTTATATAAATATATGAGATATTTTGAGATCAAATCATTCCCATAGCCAAACATATTTCGAGTTCACCTATCCTGCTTTTCTTGAATGCTGTCCTATTTCCTCGATGACACAGCTAAAGTTTTATGCTGCACGTGGCTGAAACATGTCTATTTGTAATCCATCAAAATCAAATAAAAGAGGTAGCTCACAAAACTCTAGCAGTGCTGGTTGACAGTGTACTAATTTCTAGAGGACAACATAAGCACAACTTTTCCATTTGAAGAGATGTGGAATGGGATTTCTGAATAATTGTTTCTCTGTTTCTATTTTACCATAATTGCAAATAAAAGCCAGCACTTGACCACATAACACTACCTATGCTTCTCTTAAATTTCCCAGAGGCCATATATGAAACCCAACTTTTCCATACCTTGAGGTGCAGAACAGACTTCTAAACACCACATGCTCTATGGGAGGATCGCTTCTACAAAGTTCAGATTGTTTTTCTGTTTCTGTTTTCCCATATTTCCAAATGAAAGCCAGTTAAAAACCACGTGACTCTCTTGTGGATTCTCTCAAATCTCCCTACAACTAGGAGGGTTATGACCTAATATTTCATCAAGTTCATTTTTCATTTCATTCGATGTGTGGTGAAATAAAATCCTACTTCCAATATTAATTTTCATTTTCTATTTTCCAAATTCTCTTCCTCTGCTCTTACCATGTCTGATTGGTTTACAAAAAGAACACCAGAGACAAAGGAACACACTTGAGAAAGGATTGAACAACCAAAAAGAATGTTCAATTATCGGGATCATCATTTCCTCCTTGATCCCCGAGAGCTCCAAGTGAGATCCACTCTTGCTCACTCTCTCCTTAACATCGACATGGAACTTGAATTATCTTCTACCCTTATTCAACTTTTCCAAATCATTCCTCTCCATTTATAAGGAAAAAAAAACTTTTAGAACATAGAGATTTTAAGGAAGGAGACATATATATGTTAATTTCTACAAAGTGTATATAAATGTCAATAATAAGCATGTGAAACCAACTCCATTTAAGTAAATTGCATTGTTCAGGGCATTCTTTATTTGTAGATGACCCTATACAGTTTGTTTAATTTGTGCGTGGCTTTTATTCTCTTCAAACACGAGGGCCCATTTGGTTGCCTATAGTTGAAGCCTCTGATATATTAGCATAAAGTAGAACCCTAGTGAATTATAGATAAAATCCTTAAGTTAAATGCTTTTGACTTTAACATCTATATCATTCAAGTAACTAACACAGATTCATATTCAAGGTAGAAAAGCTATGTTGTTTACAAATTAGAATCAAGTTCATGTGGCGAGTATCATTGTCAGAGCATTCTACACCTCTCCAAATTCTCCGTCTATTTTACTCTGGCCACTAGTCAAATTGAATCAACAAGGACCACAAGTGAAGCGTGCTTAAACTGTAGAACATCAATCATTAAAAAGTGATACCTGAGGGAGAGGCAGAGTAGCAATGAGGTCAATGAAGAAGTCAGACCTAATATATCTCCTTGCAATCTTCTTTGGGTCCATGACGAGTTCGCCCCTTCCAAAGACACGAGAGCTTGGTGCAACATAAGCAGTCCTAAACTTTATAAGCATGTGAAACCAATAAAAAAGATCCGCAATAGTCCGAAAAAAGGTCACAACAATTCTCAACTTAAAGTCTGTATTCACACATGAAGATTCCCCTGCCTCTCCAACAGTGGGCAAGTAAAAATACAACGGATCAACAAAAAGTGCCATCAAACATGAGAAAAGGAAAATCTTGTTCCATCGCAATACAATATCACTTCCAGGGTCAAGTATTCTCTGACGCCATGGGGCAAGGTCCTCTGGAAACACCTTAGACCTTCCACTTTCGAAATTGCCATTGAGTTTATTTCTACCACCCACAATCACATTGTCTGCTTTTAGCAATGAAGATGAGACCTTATCAACAGAAGATGACTTTTCTAAGCGTGTCGGGTCATTTTTTCCCCACAGGATTTCTTTGTCATGTTTTCCATCAGAATAAAACCTACAAATTGTTGAGCCAAATTGTTAGTGGAAAATTCCAAACTGCAAATGCAATCCCATTAGCATTTCACCTAGGAACAGCAGTATACTTGTCAAGAAATGAACTTGAGTGAATAAACTGTTGACTTCAATAATTAATTCAGCTTCTAGAATATTAAAGCTCAAGGTTTATTTCAACCAATTGAAACAAAAGATCTTGGCCTCCCCAGCAACCAAATAATGAAAGATCCAAACTTTACTAATTTTATCAGCACTTAAACAATTAAAAACAGCAGTTGTTCTTTACTGTGAAACAAAACTAGAAACATATTCCAAAAACTCACAAAATTCATATCAATTTGTTATCCAGCTCACTGTAAGGACGAAACCCCACCTATGCAAATGAGTTCTATGAGCCTCCGGTAAAGCAGGAATTCAGGGTATTAGCACCCAAACAAAGCATTTGCAGAGAAACAAACAGAACCCACAAAAGCAAGATCACAAAACAATAAAAGAAACTTACATTACAAGCTTCTCCTTTTTCAACTCCATTAGCAAGCAAAATTAAAAATCTGATCTTTCCCTAAAACCCTAACAAACCCATAAAATCTTTTGGTGTACACTAACAAATCTGAACTACTGAAACCGAAGAGAGTGTTAGCTGGAGATGGGTGAGTGATAGATTTGGTTGGTGCTCCTTTCTGAGTCTTGAAAATGAGGCATCAGACATTCACTGAGTTTAACAGACTGGGTTTTTTTGTTTTTAACCTTTGTTTATGCTTAGCTGGGAATAAATAATGGTGTCCAGTTTGAGGAACCCTACAAGACTGTTGTTTTGTAGAAAAAGTTTGACCCATTAATATTTGTTTAATGTCGCAGCAGCAAAATTAAGATTTTAATTATCAACACCACCAATCAGCAAGGGGCTTCCACTTGGGACACTGTTGTGCCAGGAAAAAAAAAAAAGGGATTATGTTCTTTTTGACAGGAAACAGTTGTGTTCACACTGAACTTGATCCCAGTTGGAAAATTAGAAGTTAAGATTGTTTCTCTAAGCCCATAATTTCTTTAGTTCAAAGGCCCAATTTCAATGCTTTCAAATTATTTTCCACTCCTGTCTCTGTAGTCTATTCTGAACCACTCTGTCGACTTGAAAGGGACCGTTTGGAAATATAGATTTACTTGTATTTTTTTAAAATTTAAAAATTAATTTTTTATATTTTGGAATTATTTTAATGTGTTAATTTTAAAAATAATTTTAAAAAATAAAAAAAATTATTTTGATGTATTTTTAAGTAAAAAACACTTTAATAATGTGTAGATAATATTTTCAACAATTTTTTTTATTTTAAAAGCTCAATCATTAAAGTGAAAAGTTTATATATTTATTTAATTATTCATGTAACCAGATCAAATTACAAAATTAATTTTAAATCAATTAAAATTAACTATTTAAATATGTGAATCAAATCATGAACTTAAAATTAACTATTTAAATATATGAATCAAATCATGAACTTAATTGAGTTCAATAATTTTTTTATAATTTTTTATTTAATAACCTCGTAAGATTAAGAACTAATTAAATACTGGAGCATTTGTTTAAAATTGTGATAAATCTACAAATATCAAACTGAAACAAATTATATTATCCAGTTAAAATTAATAAAATATTAAATAATAAAATTAAAAAAAAATCAATAAAAAACCTATTATAAATGATTGAATTAGTAAAGAATAAATAAATAAATAAAAAAAGCCTAAGCTTGGGGCCTAGCTGGCTTTGGAGTGCAAGCTTAGAGCAGCCCATATACCTGGGCCTGTCTAATCTTTTTTTTTTACGGGGTGGACAGCGTGTCATCCACCTTAAAAATTTTTTATTAAAAAAAATAGAATGCGATGCTTTGACTTGATTTCAACAACCAAAAAGTTAAGTCAAAAGTGTTTTACACCTAAAAAATCTATTTTCAATCATTTTTTAATCCAAAAACACTCTATACACCTTGGAAAACCTTTTCATGGCCATGGAGAACTTAAAATCCCACTAAAAACCTAGAAAAAAAAAAGTTTTTAAGCTCAGATTTACCATCCCAAGTAAGGTTAAGGGCAAAGAACACCTAAGCTAAATTCTCCTCATTTAATAGAACCTATTGACACCAAAACTACTCTTTTTTGTGGTTAGAATCGGTATAAACCATGATTTTCTCTCTTTACCTTTAAAATCCAACTACTCTCCATCTCCTCTCTCGAATTAGAAACCAATAAATAAGGAAATGAAGTCTTATACCAAAATTGATTTTTTAAAAAATATTTAGTAACCTAAAGTTTATAATTTGAAAGTTTAAGGACTAAAGTGAACCTCTATCCTTTTTACTTTGATTTTCTGTATTTGAATCATATATTCCTCAATAAAGTAGCTTTAATTGTCATTAATTTGGGTCTACAAGGGTGTTATTAAAAAAGAAATATAAGGACAGAAAAAAAAAATCAATATAACAATCCACATTAATATATTTTTTTATGGATAATGGCATGATGAAAAGTGCCTTCACTCACCTTTTAGATTATAGTTAATTGTTGAAAACATGAAACATGATATTGAAATGTAAAGAAAATTATTCTTGTTTTTTTATTCACACCTTTTGGATGCTTATAGAGTACATATTGTTTATTATTTATGTATGTTTGGTTAGTATTTTAAGTTAAAAGGACGAATAAAAAAAGGACAAAAACATATTTGGTTTGAGAGATGAAGATAGTGATATCAAATAAATTTGTCAATCGTTGGCAATTAATCCATGATTTTATGTTTCAATCATTTTTAATGCGAAATTAAGGAAATAATTAAATGCTTTATTACAATTACCATAACCGGACCCTTGATGAGTTGGCAATTTGGCAAATCCTTGATAAAGAAAAGGTATTTGCAGTGGCAAAGCTGCATGCTTCATGGGAAGAGCGATTGATGGAGTCCGTCCTATTTGCTTGAGGACTAAAAACACAACACTAATTAATACAGATATTGCAAATCCTCTATTTAACTTATTATTACATCATTAACATAATATTTTAATATCTTCACGATTTAGTTTTTCATTAGATTTAAGAACAAGTCCGGGTCAACTAGAAAAATAATCTTGGTTAATGAAATTAACCTAAAATTGTTTAAAAAAACTATAAAATGAGATTATTTAAAAAAAAATCTTAGGATTTTTTAACTAAAGTTAATATGTTGAGCTAAACTTGGTGTTAGCATGTAGAATTTTTCTCTAATAATCATTTTTTTTTTAGCACCAAAAAAATAAAGAACAAATCACTAATTAATTCATCGCAAGTGTAATTTGTAGTTGTGATTAAACAAATCCCATCAATTATGCATTGTATATGGTATCTACTATATGCTATTTTTCTATATTAAAATATAAAAATAAAAGGCATCGGTAATTTACCGTGCTCTTTAAGAGTTTACACAATTGATTTGCATAGTGAAAGGTCCTTAAGTTTTTTTTCCCTTATTTTTTTTATTGAGTCCCTTAACACTGTGTTGACATGAGATTGGTCTTTGTAATTGATTCTTATGCATGTGTATGGAGACTTTGCGATATCAAGGAAATATTATGTTAGTCGATGCTCAATTTAAAAAAATCAAATTCAATTCCATTGATATAAAATAATTAGAGATTCAAGAATCAAAATTAAAGATTGAACAAATGTTTAATCCCTTTTGTTTGCTAACATCAGGGATTGATTTGCACGATCATTGAAAGTTTTTCTTTGTCACCCAACTATTTTTTTTTAATTTGGTCCTTTCACATTAACTTTTTTTTAGGATTTGACTTGGTGGTTTATTTTGCATGTCTATATATAGGTTTTTCCCAACGTTGAAAGAAAAATTTGGTTCTTGATCGATACTTGGTTTGAAAAAAAAAAAAATAATAATGTTGATGTAAAACAATAAAGTGTTGAGTGATAAAAATTGAAAGTAAAAAACCTATAGTGGGATAGGGTGGACGAGCAGTGCAAATTAGTTGGTGTGTGTGGAGGCTAGTCATTGCTTTTTGGAGGCATGTGCGTCTATCTCCGATGGAGGAACATCGCCACCCTTGATTTTGTTGGAGGCATCATAGTGAGTTCTTCCAAATGGTACGACGCGTATGATGGTTGATGGCACATTGTTATGCCAAAAAACAAATTTGTCCTCTCATTTTGGTTTTTGTTTTTTTTCAAATTTGATCATCATTATTTTGATTTCTATTTTTTTGTTCTAGGCCCTTCATGAAAATTGATTATTTTTTTAATTTTATTATTTAACATTGTATTAATTAGGAATTGAGTGTTTTTTTTATAAGATGATTCTAGTTTCATGACCCAGATCACAAGTTTGAAATGATAACTTGGGTTGACATTGGTTTTTTTTCTTACATTTATTTTATTTTTTAATTTCATCCTTCAATATTGAATTTGTTGGAATTGAGTTTCATGATTTTTTTTGTTTTTCTTTGTAAGAGGTTATCATGGTTTTGTGACCTAATTCGCGAGTTTATCAAGTTAGCCCAGATGGCTTAAATATTTTTTTTAGGTCATTATTTTTTTAAGATTGAATAATTTTTCATTTTCGTGCTTTAACATTGGGTTAGTTTGAGAATTAAGATTCATAGTTTTTCTTGTTTTGCCTTCTACCAGGTTATTGTGTTCACATAATCTAGGTTGCGAGTTTGGTGGTCATAGCCGATTTTGTAGGTGTTTTTTTATTCTTTTTGTTAATTGCCTTTTCTTTTATTTTGTCATTCTGTATTTGAATTTTTAGAAATTAGATATCATAATTTTTTCATATTGCTTTCTATAATGTTATCCCAGTCTCACAATTCGGGTCACAAGTTTGACAGACTAACTCGAATTGACTCTTTTTATTCTTTTTAATTTTTTTATAAAAAATTATTATTCAGTATTAGGTTGTTTGAGAATTTAGTTTTATTATATATATATATATAAGCAATTTTTTTATGTAGGTTATCATCATTGTGTTCTTATTTTTTAATGTGGTATATTTATTGTAGCTGTTTTTTTCTGTATCATATAATTTGATGAAATTATCTTATTGGATATAGTTGGTTTTGTAATGAGTTTTTTTTTTTACATTAGAAATTTTTTTGACACAACTAGCGGCAGGCCACGAATATAGTAATAAATAAATCCCATCAGTCATGCACTTTATATGCTCTCTTGTGTAAAAGAAAGATACTTGCATAATCCAGTCTTTGAATCCCAGATAAATAAATAAATAAAAGGACATGTATTTGCAATTTTCCTTCTGACAGCAACAAGAAACATTAGTGCTCTGCATCAAGAATTCAAGAGTTACGTTACATGCAAGGAGAAAACTGTTAAGAGCCATCGAGTGAAATGAAAGTATGAGACCGAAAAATTTGTCTATATCTGGTCATTAATTTGCTACACGGAAGAAATGTATTTGATTGATGAAGAATACGGAGAACACCAAAGTTGAAGATTAATTATTACACAATTCAAAATCAAAATAGAACTCATTGATTAATTTCATTAGGCTGCGAAGCTGGACACAGATGAAGCTTCTTGAACTTCAAATGTGACGAGGAACATTGATGTGGGAGGCTCTCTTGGATTTTGGACAATGATAATCTACTTGACCAAGGACAAAATCTGCCGATGACATGAAGGCCATCTCTTGTAAGATTTGGCTATAAGAAGGCCAAGCTAGTCATGTAATGTTCTGGAAAAATGCGTAAATCATACAAACTTAGAAGTCTATAATTCAGATACACAGGGGCATGATGTCGTGGGTGTCTCGGGACAACAAAACCAAGGAAAATTATGAATTCTGATGCATGGTCTTTACTATTTATCCAACCTTGGAATTATGGAAGAGGTCAATTTATGCGTCACCATCAACTTTAACTGTTCTTACTAAATTTCTCGTCATAATCTTTCCTTCCGTGTAGCAATTTGTTTGAGAAGTTTATGCAACGTAGTTTTCAGAACGGATTACACCGGGGATCACGCGCAGCAATAGGAACTTCTTTATTGACAAGGGATCGATTCGTGCTGATAGAAAAGAAATCAGGTGGTTAAAGCCCTGCTGCAAGACTAGCAGATAAAACAAGCCAAAACCAGTCAGGGTTTGCTTTATCTCTGTAGGTTTTGTAGCAGATCAGACGCCTGCTTTCTTGATGGTTCACAGATTTATTCATCTATCCAAGATTCCTGAAACTTAATCAAACATGATTGCAGCACAGAGAAAGACATCACATGATTTGATAGTTTAAATTGAAATCTACAGCTGATTGAATATGTTTTCTTCTTGTGTCACAGATTGTATCTCCAGAAGGAAACAGGAAAAAAAAAAAAAAAACCTGTCATGAAACGAAAAATTGACCTCAAATTAAGGAAAAAACATGAATCTGTCAGCTTTGTAAATTTTAAGAACTGAATTATAAGATGAACCTGTGGTTGTAAAAGTAAGTTATGTGCTATACATGTCCTGATGTATCATTTGATTAGCCCTAAATCAACACCTTCCCTCCTAACATGGATGAGATAAATGGAGTAAAACCCAAAGCTCCAAACTCATGGCCCATGTTTTCCTAGTTTTCTTTTCCCTATGGTCATTTTAGATATCTTCTTCCAGAGTATGTGTAACCCTTGGTCCTACTGATGCCGTAGCAAGGCCTTGAAGCAACTCGATGACATCAGGCGTATCATCGAGATAGTATTTTGCCTTGCTTGGCTTATGACCGACAGTGCAGGCAAACACTTCTGCAATGGGTGGCAGTGATGGATTGTCAACAAGTCTTGCAACGGTCTCGAACATATCCTCATCTGACCTGTCATCGCCGATGCAGAATAGGAAATCCGGTGACTTGCCCTTACTTCGCATGCTTGAAATAAGGTCTTCAACAACTACACCTTTGCTTACTCCCTGAAATTCACCAAAATAGAAAGGTCAAGGATATATAACCCAACTTCTCCAGATTTATATGGGAAGTCAAGGATCATAACCTAACTTCCCATTTATGAAACAACCAAATCTTACTCAACATCAATTAACAGTGCAGGTGCCTCTTGAATGACAGCAAATATGCAAAGATAGAAAGATAAAACTACAATGCAACTTCTTTCCTTTTTGCAGTAGACATGGTAACATATTGTATCACTAGACAAAATGCATATACTACAGATACAGTCGTACCAAAATAACCACAGCCCATATAATTTCATATTCATAAAGCAAATTTCTTTCTCCATCTGAACTTCAGTGACTAATGCAATTCAGAAGCGCATCTTTCCCTCTTTCACTTCAGAATATCAAAACTCTAGTGGCTGGCACCATAACTACTAAATTAAAAATAGTTCAATACGTTTCATTACCTGCGGTTTCACCTCAACAATCTGTCGGCCCCTTTTAACAACCACAGGCTCGTTAGCAAGGACACTCTCCAAGTGATCAAGAAGCTCTTTAGCCTGGCAGCCGCCGAAATCAGGGTCCGCGTCTTGATAGTGCCAAACTAGTGCAGTTTCTTTGTGCTCTATGAAAGACCCATCAGTTGTCGCTGTGTACACCTCCATGACAGGTTCTACAGTCTTTTTCCAATCACAATCCATTGCGACTGAGCAAGTCTCCCATTGAGAATCCCTTGTCCACCTAAATGTAAACAGGATCGTCAAGAGCTAAAATAGATAGCACTCAAATCCATGCATCACATAAGCTAATGAAATTCAAAAGACTATACCTAGTAAAGTAACCATGCTCAGCTGAAATACCCAATTTCTCACATGGAGAGAACCATTTGCTTAGAGGATCCCTTCCTCTGCCACTCACAATGAAAACAATGTTCTTGGGATCGCTGCATAAGCAATTCAGGATTGAAATAACTTCATTTCTGGGTGTTTTGTCAACAGCAGACTTTGGCTTCATAGTTCCGTCATAGTCTAAAAGGATTAACCGGCTGTTTGTATTGTTATAGGCAGCAACAATTGTTTCGACCGTAAGCATTCTAAAGTTTTTTCCCACAGCAGCAGCTCTGAAATTCAAACCAAATCCGACATTGTAATACCTCTTGAGATGATGCTCTTTGCAAGCTCTATCAAGGTCCTGATCAAAACTCCTCGCCCAAAAAGCAACGTCGTGAGAGCTAATATAATTATAGTGCTTCTCGTGGCGCAAATGTTTCTCTTCATCCTTCATGTGGATACCCACATACATGGCATCAGCCACAGCATTTACGTCCCAAGGATTGACACGATATGCCCCGCTGAGGGACGGTGAGCATCCAATGAATTCTGACACAATTAGGAAACTTTTCCTTTGATCCGATTCATTAATCCCCAATGCCTTGTCTAAAACAGGGCTGCCCTGCCTACAAACAGTGTATTTATATGAAACTAAA
The DNA here is from genome assembly GCA_018804465.1 of Populus tomentosa. Classification (NCBI taxonomy): domain Eukaryota; kingdom Viridiplantae; phylum Streptophyta; class Magnoliopsida; order Malpighiales; family Salicaceae; genus Populus; species Populus tomentosa. The sequence goes on from CM032003.1 coordinate 10,313,581, forward strand.
TTCATCCCATCCCTAACAGCATTAACCACACAGCATTCAGATATCGCATAGTACGCTGCTTTCTCTAGAGCGCTTAATGGATCATTAATAAAAACAATTGGCTCATAACCTTCTTTACCGTATTTATTATTGATCTGTTGAGCGATGACACTGGTCTCAAATCTGACTTCTTGCACATCCTTACCCCGACTTCTGGCCGGATTAGCAATCTGGACTAATACCACGCTCCCTATCAATTCCGGATGCATTTCCAAAAGTCTCCCCATCGCCGAAAACTTCAAGCCAATACCTTTAAACATATCCAGATCATCCACACCAACCATCACAACTTTCCCTTCAAATTTCTCCTTCAATTGTTTGGCCAAAGTAGCAGTCTGCTCCATATTCAGATCCGACTCAAGCTGTCCCATATGAATTCCCACAGGCAAGATCTTAATATTGATAGTCTTACCACAGTAATCAAGACCAATGTAACCCCTTTTGCACTGATAATCAATGCCCAGCAACCTACTACAACACGACAAGAAATGCCTAGCATAATCAAAAGTATGAAACCCAATAAGATCACAGTTCAAAAGAGACCTCAAAATCTGCTCCCTAACAGGTATAGTCCTATATATCTCAGATGATGGGAATGGACTATGCAAAAAGAAGCCAAGTTTAACTCTTGTGTACCTATTCCTCAAGATACTAGGCAACACCATAAGATGATAGTCATGCACCCAAACAGAATCCTTATCAGGCCAAAGAATCTCAGCTACTTTGTTTGCAAACAATTGATTAGCTACTATATAACCCTCCCAAAGCGACTTATCAAAACGTACACCGCCATGACTAGGCGACAAAGGCAACATATAATGAAACAAAGGCCATAAATAGTGCTTACAAAATCCATGATAATACTTGTTCTTTTGATCAACAGTCAAGAAAACAGGGACGCATCTAAACTTGTGAAACATCAATTGTGCAACCTCTTCTTGATCTTCCTTTTCAACATCAACCTTTAACATCCCCACGTACCAAACTTCTGTATTAGCAGGAAACCCGTCTTTTAGCTGCAAAACAAGACTATCCTTGTCAAATTCAAAAAACCAACCTTTTGTTCCTTCATTCCGGTACCCTCTTATTGGCAGCTGATTTGCCACAATGATCCTTCGTTGTTTTGACACGACAGGACCTTGACCATGTTCATCGCCAACCTCACATCCAAGTTCATTCATTACAGCAGGGATCCGTTCCAGTCCACGAAAATCATTAACCGAAATCATATCCAAGCTGTCTTTACAGGACTGTGTAATCATGTTCTTTTCGAAACAAGAAACCAAAGAAATAATTCAAGAAAGTTAAAAAAGAGAAGCCAAGAACGCTGGTTTTAGGCTGGTTGATAATGAAGATAAAGAAAGAGGGGAAGGTTTGTATTTGTATGAATGATTATAAAGAGAAAACATAGACAGATTGATTTAATTTCCATTATAGTGAAGAGAGAGAAGAGAGCGCTGTATTCTGGAAAGAAAATCAAAGATGGATAAGAACCACGAAGAGGCAGGCTTGAAGGGTGTATTTATACGTCTGTGAACAATGAGATGGATTGGACGGTCGATATTTGATTTTTGAGGGTTTTTTATGGTGGGGTCTACTGGCGACTGTTTAGTACTGCACAGTAGCTGACTATCGGCTTGTCTTTGCATCTGTTTACCGATACTAGCCGGTTACTTTCTGCCCCTGTAGGTTACTGAAATGGGAAACAAATAAAGAGAGCACGTGATTTAATTTAACTGTGGGCACCCACAAATATTTCACGCTTGTTTTCAAAATCTTTTTTATTTTAAAATATTTTAAAATAATATTTTTATTTAATTTTTAATTTTTATTTTTATCACAAATAAATCAAAATAATTCAAAATCATAATAAAAAATTAATTTAAACACAAAAAGAAACAAGTTCTTACAAAGTTTATCTCAAACTACTGAGACATCACCCCAGAAGAATTTACTGTGAAATAAAATATATGGAATGATTTAAATAATTTGTTTTACAATAATGTATTAAATCGCTATTATATTATGGCAAACGGAATGTTTTTTTTTTATATGGATATGATGTAAAAAACAAGAGATTAAAAACTAATAAATAGATTGGTACAATAATTATCATCTTTTATTCAATATTTTAAAAGTCAAATTGAGTTTATTGTTGAAGGCATGGCGTTGATTATTCTAAGAGGATAAGATCACAGCAATTAATGGCTTTGGTAGACACCAGAAAGCTTATCTTGTGGGTTAGCCTAAATCAGGAAAGACCATTATTTGTTTTAATATATTTATTTATTGACGGAAATAACTGTAAATAAACTGCGTAACACGTGTGTGGTTCAGCTTTACAGCTAAGATAGGCTTTACTCGGTCAGGGACGGTGAATTAGTAGGAAGCTGGTAGATATCTACTGCCTCCACACGGTTGGCACGTGTAGATACGCCTCCTTAGAAGGCTCACAAACTATTTTCCATACTTCTTCTTACGTTACTGGTAGCGCGTCGCGCTACGCTACCGCTGAGAAAAGAAGACATCTTTAGCCGAAAACTTTTAATCTGGATTTTCACTTATTTTGAATTTCAAATTAAATTATGATACTCGTCGACTTGGAGGCAGTTCTTTTTTAAAAATAATATTATTTTCTTAATATTAAAATGAAACTGGGTATGTAACCTTATCTCATCAAATTCATAATTTGAGTTATCAACGCCAGTAAATTTACCAACTTTTTGAATTTTTTATCTAATTTTATGATAATTAAAATATATATTTTTAAAAGATAATTTAAATTTCAAAAAAAAATATTTTTTTAAAATTACATTTTTTTTGTTTATGTATTTTCTTGTTTTAAGAAATATGTTTTTTTTATTAGCAACGTGATTTTTTGAATAAAAACTAAAGGAAATTTAAATAAATATTTGAAAAAACTTTCAAGAATTTAAATTAAGAAGATCTTGTGTATCCCATCAATCAAAACTCCTTTTTCCTTTTCATGTATTTTTTTTCTCTGTTTCCTTTTATTCTAAAAATATTGACTTTTAAAATAACATATCACAATTTTAAAAGAAAGTTTCAACAAAAATATGAAAAAAAAAATCATGATTCCATAATTTTTTAGTGAATGTATGGAAAACTAAAGAATAATTGATTTGATAAAATAATATAAAAAATAACGATAATATAATTAAAATAAATAAATATTTTATTCTTGTAGAATAATCATGAGTATTTTGTTTTAAAAAAATATATATTAGGTTATTATATAATTTGATACAATCCAAGTAAAATTATATTCGAATTTTAGCATAAAATTTCCTACTGTTCAATTTACATCATTGAGCATAAATCCTAATTAAATTGTTGAATCGAACTAAAAATTTACCAGAAAATTTCAGAGATAATTATTTTATATTGGGATAAAATTTTAGACGAATCGGAGTTCATGAAAGACTTGCAATATAGATCAGAACAGGTTGCATAAATTTTATTATTTACTTCCTTTTAACTTGTAAACTTCATATTTGGTAAAGATCATTTTTCTACAAGGATGTGACACTTGTTTTGGAAATTTCTTAGTTCTATAAGGATTTTTAATAGGTTATAATATAATTTTTAAGCATGTTAAGGATTCGTTAATATTCCAAAATCTTTTTTTTATAAGGATTCCTTATTTATCCTAATTACACAAAGAAAAAAGAGCTGATGATCTTTAATTATATAATGTTTTTTAGGATCATTTGGTAGCATTACAGCCTATAAAAAAAGTTTGATATCAGACTTGTATTGTTTTCCTTTCTTCTTCTCACAACAAAGAGATTAACTTATGATTTTTATTTTTATTATTCCGGCTATAGCGCAAGGCTTATTTGAGTTAATTAATACCTTGTTTTTATCTAAGATCCAAGGCTTGTTTAGATCATTATTTGAGCTTACTAGTATAGATTTTATGGTAAATTTTTTAGAAGTACTTAAAATCTTGTAAACCTAAGTTTCAACAACCTTTTGATCAATAGTAATCCTAAGCTTTTCAATTTAATATGTGAGATAGATTCTTGTATTTTTTTTATTCTTGAAGGAATTGAATATAACTTATCGAAGATTAACTGGCTTTGTGGTGTCATTCGATTTCACTTCAATGATGCTAATACCTTGTGACATGTTTCTATTGTGTTACACTCCTATCAGATCTTTTTTAATTTTTTAGAATCAGATTTCAATTTTCATTGTGATTTGTGTGGTTATGTGATCACAATATTTACATCATTATTATTAATAAATAATTATTGATATCATTATCAAGATTTTCAATCTTGTTTGAAAAATATGGCATAATCATGATAAATATAAAAATTCAAAAACCAAACTAAACTTTCAATAAAACTACAAGGGACCAAATCCAGAAAATATAAAAAATTAAGGGATCAAAATGAATTTTTTACTAAAACTACAAGGATCAAACATGAAAAATCTAAAAATAAAGATACCACACTGGACTTTCACTATTCAGCGAACAACTAAATATATAATTACTACGAGAATATTAAAGCTTAACAGCAAATTAAAATATATAATTACTATGAGAACATTGAAGCTTAATGTCGAATTGAAGTTTTTATTTTTACCTTTAATGTAATATAACCATTATTAGATGTATAGGTGAGGAATGAATATCTTATGTTCAAGAAAATAAGGAAAATAAAATATTTAAATACAAGATGGGATTTAAAATTCAATAATATATAAACCCTTGTACACACAGGCACAATACAAACACGAAGACCCATGCATGTTCCAGAACATATAAAACTCCCTGCAAATCACAAACATTGGATTGGAAGTCAAAAAAAAAAAAAAAAAATGAAAAAAATGAAAAAAATTGAATTTTTTTTTTATAAAAAAAAGTGGGATTTATCTTTAACTTTTGTTATCTATCCGATGACCATTTGTCTAGAGGTCAATGTCCACATCTGAAGTTCTAGAAAATTATTTGCACATTAATATAATTTACATACTTGTCCTTTTATATTTAAATTTTGATGGGAGGCATAATGAACTTTGTTTTATATAATAAAGGTCACCTCTTGTCATCTTCTCTACCTCTCAATTCTCACCCCATCATTTCATAATTTCATAATTTCTTAATTCCAACTTGATATCTCCAAATGCCCACCTCCAGGCAATTCACATTAGGGACCAATATAGCATGTTTTAGTCTTTAGGTACTAAAATGTAGTTTACCCGATGAAATCTCCTTTTTTCCTATGCGAAAACTCAAGAAAGAGAGGAGGGCTTTTTTTTCTTTTGATGACTCTGCCAACTGGGTTCTTACAAAAGAAACGTGGCGGGTCCGAGTGGTCTGAGATCTAAAAGAGCAGTCCCAAAAGTCACGGATGGTTACTCTTTTTTTTCCTGTTTTTTTTTCTCGGTTAAATCAACGGCTCTTATTGCGTCCATCTCACTCAGTGCCGCACACGTCTACCGTACAATCATGGACTTTTCTACCGCAACGCCTCACTGTCCATTGTTTAGAAATTGTTTAAATACCATGTCACGCCTGCCTTACATTTGCCCGTTACTTTCACCCTTAAATTATTAACCTGACGATGTTATTAATTAAAAAGATATTATTTAATATACATTATATTTTAATTATATAATTATTTTTTTTATTAGAAAACAAGTTAATAATATTTGAATTTTTTTTTTATTTCACTCGTAGCGTAGCAGGTGCCGATAATTTATTATCAATCTATTTACGCTTGTACGGTTGGAGCATGTTTTTGAATAAAGAAACCGATACTTTTACGAGGACAAGAATATCGCACCTAATCTTATGCATTTATCATGCGCCAATGAAAGAATAATTCTACTATACAGTACAACAAATTTAATATCGGATAATGTTCCTCGTTGTTTTTTTACCTATAAATTATTAATTTAAAATTTAGTTTGAATTGAGTTTTGTTTTTTAATTCCAAATCAAGATAATGATCTTGTGGGTTAATCCATAGATTTATTTAAATGGATCAGCACAAAGAAATAATTTTTAAATTTTTGTTTAAAATAGCTATGTTTTATTTATTTATTTATTTATTTGAGAGTGTAGTTGCGATTGTTTTTAAAGTATTTTTCGTGTTGAAATATATTAAAATAATATTTTTTTTAAAAAATAATTTTTAAGATAGGCACATTAAAATAATAAAAAATATATAAAAAATAATTTTTAATAAAAAAAATTTAATTTTTTTAAAAACACAAGTATAATCTCGTTCCAAACACTTTTTTTATTATAAATGATCTTATTTGGTTTGAAAAGTACAACTCCATATTTGAATCTAGTTCACAACTATGATAAAAACATGAAAAATATCCTTTTATTAATTCTGAAAACAACAAAGAAGTAGTAGGAACTGGAAAAAAAAAATTAAAAAAAAAAACTTGGAACAAAGCAGGCTAAAGGACATCACGGGCTTCCCATTAAACTCATTCCAAAACTTTGAGAAGGTATCTCTAAAAACGACACGAACACGAGAACAGTAAGCAATGGTACGACGAGGATGAGCCTATGTGGCACTCACCCTTCCTGTCAGAATCGATACCTTTCCCCCAGTTTTCAATACCTTTTTAGATTGTTATCCAAAACGATTTTTTTGGGGCCCACTCATCGGCCTCGTGGAATCATTAGTGACGGGGCCCACATTATCTACAAAGACAGCCCAGATAGAAACGCCGTGGGATTTTTTATTTTAAAAAATCAAAACGTGGAAGTGAGGGGCATCTTGCTTATGTGAGGTTTGGTATATCTACGGTAGAACCATAGGGCCCACTCCAGGATTTGTTTTTAATGATCGAGGATATAATTAATTTGGCCCTAGGGAATAAACACAAACTTTAAATTAAGCATGGATTGGCGTTAAGTCCGTGTTTTGGATGTTAAAACTTCAACTCGCGCTGGTTTTAAAAAAATTAAATTTTTTATTTAATTTTTTTTTATTATTTAAAATCATATTAATATAAAAATAATTTTTTTAAATATATTTTCCAACAAAAATACTTTAAAAAATAACCATAAACAAAAATTCATACAATTATCAATTTTTTAAACAAATCTGTCTTCACCTATATGTTCAATATCATTTCACAAAATAATATACATTTAATATAAATATACAAGTTAAATATATTTAACATGTCACAATTCTTCTTGTTTTGTTTTAGATGTGGATATTCAGATTAGTTTATATATACTTTGATTAATTTTTTGAAATCTTGAAATTAATAATTATATAAATCTTAAAATTTAATAAGTTAAATTATATCATTGTAGAGTTAACATGTCATAATTTTCATTACTAAATCAAACCCTGCTCATTGTGATTTTCATTGTGATTTAAAGATATAAACTTAGTCACAATTCTTATCACTAAATTTATATCTTTAAATCACAACGGGCAGGGTTTGACTAAATATTACTTAACTACTTTAAAAACCACTTTTATTCCACGACATAACATCAAAGAACACAATCCAGCACAATAACCAAGATATAACACGGTATAATATTAGTCAAAACACAGCACAATAACTCTATACAAACTTTAAGAATAAAAAATGAATTATTTATCCATCTCTAGCTGGATAAATAACTTTTAATAACCATCTCCAAGTTCTAACTCAAACGAAAACAATGTGGCTTTCTATTTGATTAGAAAAGTTCTTGATAGAATCAAAGAAGATGTCATTGGCTGGATAATCGCAATTAATGGCCCTTAATCAACCATTTTGATCCAGTTTAGGTTAGAATATTCTTTGAATATTCTAACCTATATATATATATATTACGGAGTTAATCCAATCGTATTTCTTATCCTCTTGCTCCCCTCCCCTCTCCCTTCCCGTCTTTATCCCTATGGTTACCTAAAAACACAATCCATTCTTGTCTTTTTGTCTTTCGTGCGTCCCATAGTGCTTCTTCTCCTTTTCTTTTATATATACAAGGTAGCTGACAAACAGTTGTGTCTAGCTTTGTTTAAACTCTGGTGGTGGGGACATATGGTGCGAATATTATGGAGACCTTGTTTCTTAGTCCATGTCGAGAGGTAACATGCTTCCCATGCTTATCTAAGAAAATTGTGTCTAAAAAGTATAATCATTTATTGCAAGGACAAACCAGAAATTTTTCTTATTCTGGGTTATTAAGTAAATATATATAAATTATTTTTCAAGATTAATCATTAATTTATATAAATTTATCAAGTTAACAATAAAATTTTAATTTGAATTTAAAGTATATAAAAATAAAAATAAAAATAAAATAAATTACATTATCAAAATTGCATCCTTCCATGCTTTGTGGAATAAAATTTATCTATGATTGAATCCGAATCAATATCTTCAACAAGCTCTTGTTTAATGTAAATCATCATAAAATATGTTAAAAACTCATCTTTTATTTTATTGCGAAACACAATTTTAACATGTTTTATTGCTGAAAATACTCGCTTTGTGGTGGTAATAAAAATAGACAAAGTCAAAATAAGACGGATCAACTTGTCAATCAAATGATAGTATTGTAACTTATTTATTTTAATTAATTCTTGGCATAATTCAGAAATGGTAGATATATTCTAAAAGTTTTTATGATGAATCACATCAATCTAATAATGCTCTATCTAAGATCTCAAATAATACATCTCCTGTTTATTGAAATCTTCATGATAAAATTTTTTAGCAAGTTTGCAAATAGCATCAACTTTAAATTATTTAAAGTTGTCTTTTGATTCTAAAGCAAAACTAAATACAAAGAGTTTTACTGTTCCATCACTGAATCTAGAATTTAATTATTCCAACTGAAAATCTATTATTGAGTTAAATATATCATAATGATAATGATGGTAAACTGTCACTGATTTTTGTTATTGACATAAATCACATGTAGTCTTTTCATACAAAACATTCATATGTGGTATGTTAATCTCATATTGTGTGCAAACATATTGCACATATGCAAGGAAAAAAATCAAATCCGGCATCTCTCAAATTCGAAGAAATGCTTATTAGTTGGTAAAAAATAAGATATAATTAAATCAATTTTCAAGTTCACGAGTAGGAGTTCTTTATTTTTTTCAAGAAGACAATATTTTCTTTTTATCTAATAAAAGATAGAATATTCATATCTAAACTTAATGAAAAATATTCAATTTTTTTAATTGGGATTTCACTAGTATCTTATTTAGGTTATTTGCTAATAATAATTTTATCTTCCCAATTAATATTTATCTTTCATATTTTGTAAGAGAATTTATTGTAAAAGCTCATAAATTACCGTATAAAATAATTAAATTTTAATAAATATATTAACAAGATTTATTTAATGGATGTCATGAAAAAACTAGTTAGTTTTTTAAATTTTAACCGAACCAAAATTAATATATTTAATAACATCTTGCTTTTAATACAATAATATATATTGACTAAAATCTTTGGTCTATGTATGTGAAATCCAAAATAAATTTATATTTTTTAAAATATTAAAGATAAAGAAAAGAATATAATTTAATTATTTTTGCATGAAGATATTCTTATCAATTTGTTAGATAAAAAATAGATTATTTATATGAAAACTTGATAAAAAAATTCAATATTTCAACTAGATTTTTACTGAATTATGCGTTTTGGTTGTTTGGTAAGAATCATTTTGTATTCCTAAATAATATTAGATGAGAATATTAATGTCAAATCGGGGTTTTTTTTTATGAGAATACATTTGAGAAAATTTAATTTAGATTCAGAGCACTAAAAAATCTTTTTTCAGAACTTATTCAAACTATTAATTGCTGCATTTATATGCATTTGTTTGTGAATTAGAATTTTGTATATTGCTGCTTTATTGCCTGGGGGGCCCTCATTTTAAATAAAACAACAGTCCTGTTAATCTGTATTTTTTTTTTTTACACTTGTTTTTGCATTTGAGGTGTAAATTTTTTTAAAAAGTATCTGATAACTGTAAAAACTATGTTATATATTATAGAATTCATTAAAAAATTAAGTTTGAAATGTAGTTTTAATAAAATAATTTTTATATATTTTTTTAATCGAGTTTTCTAAAATATTGTTTGTTTTTGTCTTTAAATAACGTTTTTGAAAAAAATTAATAATTTTTTATTTTTTTCTTTACTTCAAATTAATATTTTTTTGGTATTTTAGATCATTTTGATGCACTGATATCAAAAATAATTTTTTTAAATAAAAATTATATTATTTTAATGTATTTTTAAGTAAAAATCAATTTAAAAAGCAATTACAACCACACAACTACCAAACATTTTATTGATGCATATAAACCTCAATTATAATTTTTACTAAACACGTATTTAAATCCAACTAAACACACCTAACCACATTTCTTTTAAATTTATATTTTTTAAAAAAATTATAACTACTAAAGCTATCTAAAAAACATAAGCAATATGTATTAGTCGTTCCCATATATATATCCGCAGCATTGTCGATAAGCATTAGAATATATAAGAAGACTAATTTGAAGAGTGTGTGATCATATATATTTTGATAATCTTCTTCACATACATTTATCAAACTACGACAGCGGTTCTTAGAAAAGGATCTGAACAAAAGTCTTGCTTCTAATCTTTGTTCCCTCCTCCCTGATGCTTCTATCCAAGAATATTATTAGTTTAATTCCTTTTGATCTTTGATGTTTGTTCATTTTGTGTCACTAGTTGCTGTAAATCCAATTCCCTTGTATATTAGACAGCCGACAAGGGATATCGGTTTTTTTTTTTTTTTTTTTAAATGACGGCTCTAATGAGGGGTCATCTGTAAGGAAATTTTATATGATACTAACCTATACTAACCATGCATATGAAATTCAAATCGAACTATAGCCTAGATCATCAATAGAGTGGGTGAATTTGAGTTGATTAAGTCAAAATAAAATAATATTGTTTTAAGATTTTTTTAAATTAAAACAACATTATTTTATTTTTATTTTATAAAAACTAAATCAGGTTTTATTTATGTTTCGATCGGGTCTTGGATTAACCTGTCAAATCTTATAAGTTTGATGAAAAACCTAACTTGAACTAGGTTTATAAGGCCTGTTAGGGATTATGGAAGCAGTAACGGTTCAAAGTATTTTTCGTTTAGAAATGTATCAAAATGAGTTTTTTTTTTAAAAAAATTATTTTTGATATTAGTACATCAAAACGATTTGAAAATATAAAAAATATTTTAAATAAAAAAATTTAAAATTTTTAAGAACACGGTGCTTACTTTTAGTTGATAAGTTATGGAGTTGACCTGCCTGACCGGGTTGAGTTTAATAATAATAATATTAATTTTTTTCTTCAAACAGAAGCTTCAATTCTCTCTTGACAATATATAGAAATTGTGTGATTATTTAAATTTAATTCAATGATTTTAATGTAAAATAGTTAGTTTCGAATGGGAAATTAAATTTCTTGTTAAAAATATAATTTTATTTTTCAAGCATGCTTGAGAAGTTGGGGGACAAAATGACTGACTTTATCATCCCAAAAAGGGTTCGTGTTTTTATATATATGCAAATATACGAGTTTCTATAATGTGTATCGCTAGTTTTCTAGGAAGATAATTTTTGTTCCTTAATTGCAAGATTGGATACATCGACTTTTCTCCTTCCTTAAGACTTTAAATGCATTAAATTAGGTTTGTTTCCGTCGTAATTATGTGTACAAGAAAGGATTATATATGTAAATCTACAAGCATGTAATAGTTTTTTTTAATGAATTTATTTGATTATTATGCCCTAAATAGAACCACCCGATCCCAAAAACCCAATAGATTAATTGATGAACAAAATATAAAAAATAAATATAGATGAATCTTTACTAATACAAGTTTTTTTTTTTTTTTTTGAGTTATGTCATCACCCTCAATATCCAATAAAGAAAAATAAAATTTTAGAAAAATGCAACTAAAATTCAAGGTAGTAAAATCCAAAACTGTGAATTGAATTTGGAAACCACAATAAGTGATCTAAGAAGAAAAGGTGAGATGTTTGACATTAGTGAAAGCAAATTCAAGCTAGGCCAAATAGGAAGAGCAATTCTCCAAGCTTACACCACACTTTTGAGGATGTGATGTTTTTCTTACGGTATGGCATTGAACTTTGGACCGACATCGTTATGGATCCCAAACTTCAAAGGTACACCTATAGGATGACCATAATTCGTAACCGCTGTCAGCAACCTCAATTATCCATCATACAATGATTTGGAGTACTGGGATGACTTCTTCTAATAGTAATTTTAAAAAAATTAATTTAATATATTTTGATATAAAAAATATTTTAAAAAATAATAAATAACCGTTATGACAATGTTAAATGGAATCTTATTATCCATCAGTACCTGATTTAATTAGAACTTTTTTTTTTCTTTAAGAAGATTCAGAAATCATGTATATAGTATTGATTTTCTTATTTATTATTTGCTCATCACTTACATCATACACTTTATAAGGAATACGCATCTACTACCCAACTTATATTGAAAGAGCCTAGTTCTTAAAGGCACTAATCATAATTAATAATTATTTATCAAGTAACAGTAATTGTAGATTAAACTCAAATCTAACATAAATTTAGAAGCATAAATTGATTTTTATAGGATTTGCAATATAATAGTGCAATAATAATCATACATTAAAAAAGAATTTTTGTTATTTATAAAGCAAACTTAGTTAAAAACAAGATTAAATAAACATGTTAATTTGTTCTATAAAACTTATATTTACTAAAAAAAGAGAGAGTAAAAACACCCATATTTATCCATATTAGGTTTTTACCCGGTCTTCTTTGCCATCTATTAAAACACATAAAATCGAACAATATTAAAATAACCCATGGATGACAAGAAACATTCATCTCCATCAAGCGCAACATAAAATCCATATCCATAGCAATAAATGTTGGCTAACATGTCACCGTAATTATGGGTTTCGAAAACACGGCATGTGGGAGACATAAATTGATTTGTAATAAGCGATATCTACCATATTTGCCTGCTCGCTTTTTGGTATAAATTAATCACATGGATATGTGCCTGAATTATCCTAATGGATGGCCGAAGGACGAAGTGGGAAATGTTTCTGGTGGAACCCTAAGGCCAGCTAAGTCCAAGTTGTCTCCCATCGGATTTTCCTTTCGAAATCCATGTGAACTCGAGAATTCTCACGGCTCGATGAAACGTTGAATGTTCTTTGAATCCAAAACCACACGCAATTGCCAGGCAAACTTCCAAAAGTTATTCCTTCCTTGATCCTTCACGTATTAAGCAGGGATTATAGTGCTGAGAACTTTTGGTCAATCTGCAAAACCAATGGTTAGATGCCACATTCGACATGACTTGTGATTAGGCGAGGTTGGGTGCTAGTCCTCCATTAGATATACCAAGGCAAGTCTCCTTTTTCGGGTGCATATATATGGAGAGTTGAATTGACACGAGCCCCACCAGGATTTGGACGAAGATTGGATAAGGGGAAGGCTCAGCTGCTTAAATTTGAATGGATGGAGTTGCTGTCATTAGCCAAGTTTGCAAAAAAAGATGTGGGTCTCTTTTAGCATAAAAATATGAATGTGGGTCTCGACTTTACTCATTGGTCTAACCATTGACACGAAATTTCCAAGTCCTTAAAATAGCTTATGATGATAGTGTCTGTCTACTCCTACCCGTGTATTTGTTGATTGTTGAATGTTGAATATTGTTGATTGAACAAGGCTCCTTCCTAGGAAGCTGTTCCCACCTGGTCACCTGCAGCTTCAGTTTCAGTCTTTTTTTATGTTGATTTTCTATTTTCTGAACCCAGCAGGAGGAGGAATAATCAAGTTTTACTTTGGTTAAAATCTAGGTTAAGTAAGGAGAAAGGTCGTTGTAAAACGTTGCTGGTTACCATGAGAGAATGAATAGCCATTATTTCTTGCTTCCTCTTCTCTACCAAAGATCAGATCCCTTTTTATCATCTGCCTTTGATCCAGCTTGTTTTATAGCTGGACCTAAGTTAGTAGGATGTGGCTAATAGGAGCTCTCAACTTTAGGGTTTGGATCGATTAGGGTATCAATTCCTCCCAGTTTGGTACCGATCCTATATCTAGATTGGCAGTTGGACACTTGAATGTTCATCACCAACATCTATGACTTATTCTTTTAATCCTGCTATTTATGCTAAAACTATCAAAACAGGCAGTTGAAAGTTGAGAGCTCCTGTTCTTATCAATATATTTTAGGGTTGAACCACTTCTTAATTATCACTGCTTCTTCTTCCTTTTTTTTTTTTTAATAATTAAAGACCTCCATAGGAAGTTAGTTTGCATTTACTTCGTTTAGGTTTGGAGAAACCACAATCACAAGTTATATGAATGGAAATTTCATACCTAGTCATATCAGCAAAATGCGAGGCAAGTCAATTCCTTAAGGATACAAATTTTTAAGAAAAATGAAGACTATTGAACGCCAAGGCAAGACTTGTGATTTAGATTTGGTAACATGGTAGTGGTTTTATTTTAAATATTTTTTCTTTGAAAGAAGTCAAAATAATATATATATATATATTTAAAATATTTTTAAAACGCAAAACAAATAGGCTCTTCCTTATATGACACCATGACACATCAAAGGAGCTCCAACATCGATTTTTATGATGTAGATCACTCATGATTCTGTAATGAACAAAAACTTCAACAGGTTCTTTTGGAACATTGAAACTGGACTTGTGTTTTGCCCATTATGAAAACTAAACGCAGCACGCATTGGATATACCTTTATAGACTTTGGTATTGCGAAGTGGCCATTGAATCTTGATTGCGTAAACCCTAATATTCACTCTCTACAAGTGCTAAACATCTTACACAGCCTATAATAACACAGCAGCTGCTAGCCTTGCAATTTACTCAAAATAAATAAATAAAAGAGGCCTGCAGTTGCTTGAAAGCTCAACCATCATGCTGTTGAATGTTGGTGGAACACTAGCACAAGTTGGGAAATCTAATGTCCATCATAAAGCTGCATGGAAGGAGGAGATGGAAACTTAGGGTTTGATTCCACTCTCCTAGCTACCCTTTGCTTGCAAAACTCTGCATGCGGCAGTGAAAGCCTAGAAACATAGGGCCTTGGGCTCTAAGCTTAAAGAGAAATGGACCGCCATTGTTAAGCCATAATTATGAAAAATCTCCAGAAAATCACAGATGGGTCATCGTTGTTATGGCAATCTTAGTTCCTCTCTCAGTGGACTACGTACTTTCATCTGGGACCATCCCGAAGTGTCTCGCAGTCGTAGCAATTGGCTAGGAGCCATCTACAGAGCAACTTGCTACTGTTTAAGGGGCCTAAATGCTTAAAATTAAAAAGCTTTAAATTCGAGAGGACTCCACGCGTTAACAAAACACCAAAAATATTGCTAAATTATTGTAGCTATACTTATAAAATATTATTTATTTGAATAGTGTTTTGAGTTTTTTTATTAATATTTATTTTTTAATTTTATTGTTCACCAACTTAATTTTTTTTGGATTTTTTTTTAATTTCATCCTTTAATATTAGATTGTTTTGGGAATTATGCTTCTTAGTTTTTTTTAATTTTTTTCTATTAGAATATATACTAGTCTGATGGATTTAATTTTTTTTCTTCGATTTCAACCTTCAAAACTAACTTGTTAGAAGTGGAGCTTAAATCTTGATTCTTGAAAATAGATTGTGTAAGGTTTTATAATTTTGATCACAAAAAAATTAGTGTAATCAATACGATCTTATCTATTAAAAAGATTGTTATTTGATAGTGAACACCTGAATAAAGATTCAAGGAGTAGAGCATACGATTATTCAAACTACTATAAAAAGCAATCTCTTTCTTTTTTTTACTAGCTATCTCATTTAAATACTGAATTGATTAATTGTGTATTATTATTGCTAAAATTTATTGTGGTAATTTATTAATGTTTGTAAAGTTTAATTTAGCCCTAATTCACCCCCTTGTAAGGCTATTTTAGTCTTTTAATTGATATCATAATTTAACTAGGGTTTCTTTCTTTGACGAAAAAATTTACACTTATTGGACAACTAGAATGCAAACTTTTATTGAGACATTTTATATTGCGTTACGTGATATTATGGAGAAAGTTTCTATTAGACCTGCTAAGATTGACTTTAATGGAGAGGTTATTCCAACACCTATAATAGTTGCAAGTCTCATTGATCCAATAACTCATGTATTTTTTAGAGTTTTTCTTGATATTTTTTTATGCTTCGCATTAGTCTTTTTATACATCATTAAATTTGTTTACAACATTTTATGATTAATGAACTTCTAATTATTTCATTTCATAAATATTAAATGCAAAAAAATTCACATTCAAAATATTGTCCTCTAAATTAATGGTTTAGATAAAATTACTGATTTTAAAAAACTTATTGATTGATTCATGATTTTATATGATAATTATGTTAGTGTAATAATCTCACCTTTTATTGAAGATGAAATAGACTTCAATTATATTATACTCTTAATCATGTGAAATTCACTAGATTTAACAATTGCAATTAAAATGATATTTGAAATTTTAATACTTTTAGAAATCATCTATGATGGGACAAGTCAGATTTATTAGCCTTTCTATAGAATATGAGTTGTTCAGAACAGAGCCTAAATATTATAGATGAAGCAAACCTTAATGGACTTTGGTCTTAAGTTAAATTTTATTTCAATTTATTATGATAATACTAGTGCAATTAACTTGACAAAAAAATCTCATCCAATACTCTAGGACAAAGCACATTGAAATTAAACATAATTTTATTTTATGATCATATTTAAAAAAGTGATATTACTCTTGAGTTTATGATCATAGAAAAGCAAATTTCAAATATATTCATGAATTCGTTATGTGAAGATAGATTTTATATTTTTAAGCTTGAACTAGGTATGGACAATCCTTTTTAAACCCAATCTTGTATTTGTTGTTTTATGCTTAGTGTGATGCAGAATCTTAAAATGAGACCTAATTGCAAGTCTCAATGATCCAATGACTCATGTATTTTTTATAGTTTTTCTTTATATTTTTTATGCTTTGCATTAGTCTTTTTATATATCATTAAATTTGTTTACAACATTTTATGATTAATGAACTTCTAATTATTTCATTTCATAAATATTAAATGCAAAAAAATTCTCATTCAAAATATCATCCTCTAATTTAATGGTTTAGATAAAATAACTGATTTTAAAAAACTTATTGATTGATTCATGACAATTATGTTAGCGTAATAATCTCTTTTTTTTTTTAAAGATGAAATGGACTTCAATTATATTATACTCTTAACAATGTGAAGTTGACTAGATTTAAGAATTGTAATTAAAACTTTTAGAAATCACCTATAAGGGAACAAGCTAGATTGATTAGCCTAAATATAGAATATGAGTTGTTCAAAAACATAGCCTAAATATTATCCACGAAGCAAACCTTAATGGACTTTAGTCTTAAGTTAGATCTTATTTCAATTTATTGTGATAATACTAGTGTAATAAACATGACAAAAAATCTTATCCTATACTTTGGGACAAAGCACATTGAAATTAGATATAATTTTATTTATAATTATATTTAAAAAAGTAATGATACTCTCGAGTTTATGATAATTGAAAAGCAAATTATAGATATATTTATGAAATCATTAAGTGAAAATAAACTTTATTCTCTTCAACTTGAACTAGGTATGGACATCCTTCTTAAACCCTATCCATTTGTTGTTCCATGCTTAGTGTGATGCACAATCTTAAAATGAGATCTATTTATAAGTCTCATTGATTGAATGACAAATAGTTTTTAGAGTTTTTCTTGATATTTTTTTTATGCTTAGCATTAATTTTTTTATATATCATTAAATTTGTCTACAACATTTTATGATTAATGAACTTGTAATTATTTCATTTCATAAATTTGTCTACAACATTTTATGATTAATGAACTTGTAATTATTTCATTTCATAAATATGATTGTGCTATTAAATGCAAAAAGATTCACATTCAAAATATCATCCTCTAATTAATGGTTTAGATAAAATTATTGATTTTAAAAAATTTATTGATTGATTCATGATTTTAGATGATAATTATGTTAGCGTAATAATTTCTTTTTTTTTTTAAGATGAATTATATTTTTCCATTCAATAATGATATTCTTGCTAATTTATTTTTCAAAGGGTACAAAGGGTCGACTTCTTTTTAAGATTTCTTGGATGGAAGAAGAAAATTAAGTGCAACTCCATTAAGGAGAGCTCGCAAAACACAAGGCTCATAAAAAAGTGATAGAAAAGCACTTTAAAGGCATATTAGCTTCCACTTCAAAAACTAAAATGAATTTATGCTATTAAAGATGAAAGACTTTTTATTTTATTTAAAATAAAAAAAATAGTCTTAAATATTTTAAACTTAACTAAATTCAATTATTTTTGTTTTATTTTGTGTACAATAATTAACTAATATTAAATTATAAAGTTACCAACTTAAATTTTTTAAAAGTAATTACTCTCAATTATTTTATTTTAAATATATTAGATATGAGCTTGCATGGATCTTAAGGTAGTATCATGATCTTCCAACAAGAAAAGGTTTTTATTCTTTCAAATAAATGATTTGAAGATCTAGTGGTTCAGTTGGTTGCGGAATTGTTCATTCTAACCTTTCAACTAATGTTTTGGTTATTGTTTCATTTGAACTTAAGTTTTTTAACAATGTTTGCGTGTTTTTTTTTGTCTTAAGCAATTCATTTATTTTTTTAAGGAATTAATTGAAGTTATGTTCTTAATGATAATTTTAATTTAAATATTTTACTAACAATGCAACACAACAATTTATTACGAAATAATTTGAAATGTTTGATCTCATCGGACAACACAACAGACGTGAAATGGGCATTAATAGTAGTAGTATTGCTTCTATAGTAGATATGGTGTCACCGGAATTGAGCTCTTCACTTCTTCTTCTTCACAAAAGCCTACCTCCTAGTCCAACCGAGCCCATTTCATGCTCATTAAATCCCGTGTTGTTTTGATGGATTAGATCAACACTAATGACTAAACCCATAGTTTTTTAGCTAATACATGAGATTGTTAGTTCGTGAATTAGTTTTGTGGGAAATCTCTCCAACAACTATCTACTAAAATAAGAAGAAAGCTCCCGAGAAATTATAAGGTGGGCCATCGTAGTTCACCAAGATCATGGAATCATGATCATTCTACAAATTCAATGAGTGCATAGATTTGAGGAACATGGCTAGAGTGAAAATCAATCAAGTAGTATTCATTGATTAGTACGAAAAATACAAACTACCTAACTTGTGTTGTCAAAATTGACATGCTTTCGTAGGAGTCCGAACCATGAACCGTCAAATCCATCAGACCACAAAGTTTGGTTCTTTTTTGGAGGAGGGTGGTGAATTCCAACTGCAACATGAAAGCTTGTGATTTTTTACAATTTAGGTAAGGGTGACATGATTATTTTATATGAAGGGTAATTTGGGTTTTTCCTCTCATATGAAAGCTAGCAATTTTTGACAATTTAAACAAGGGTAGTTTGGTGATTTAATGAAAAGTTATTTGGCTTTTTTTTTCTATAATTAATTACGGCTTAGACTATTTTATTTTGATATGGATACAAGTTCTTGTCATTGTCATGGTGTAATGCAATTTCATGAAAAGTTAGCAATTTTTGACAATTTAAACAAGCTTGGTGATTTCATGAAAAGTAGTTTGGATTTTTTTTCTATAATTAATTATGACTTAGACTATTCTATTTTGATATAATAAAAGTACTTGTCATGTACAGTGTTATGCATATTTTTTTAATTATATTGAATATGGTATAAATATTTTATTAAATCTTTCAATTTTTTAAAAAATTAATGATAAAGTTTCTTAAAGCAAATAAATCCTTTTTAGACATTTTATTTAACATATTTTGTTAAAAAATAAATTTTGAGTGATTTTATATCACTAATTAGGGAAAATATTGAATTATTTTTTATCATTTCTTTTGTGTTTAATTTTTTTTTCTAGTTTTTTGAAAATAAAAAACTTGATTGTTTTTTTTTTGAAAATAAATTTAGTGATAATTGAATATTATAATTATTGAGACGAATGCTAATATTAGTCAAAGTTGAAAGATATAAACATATCATTTTCTCGGTTTTGATTTAATAATTTATTGTTAGAACTTGACCAAAAACAATCCCTGCCCAATCCCAAGTGCCATGGACCTAGCCATGGTGCCTTAGCTTTAACGTTGTCTCAACCATAGTTTTAAGACCCGGCCCAGTCTAAGGCCCGGGTTCCGGGTCTTGACTGGGTCACTGGGTAGTCGAGTCGGCTGGATCAATTTTTTAAAATCAAAACGATATCGTTTTAGTAAAAAAAAAAAAAAAAGTCAACAAGTTTGCGGTCGGGTCTTGCTGGGTCAACCCGCTACCCAGCTGCAAACCCGCCGGGTCAGCCGAGTCACATTTGGTTTTTCCTTCCTTCATTTTTTTTTCAACCCGACCTGTTCCAATCCCGGGTCGGCCAAGTCTTGGGTCGACCCGCCGGGCTAGTCGAGTTTCAAAACTATAATTGCAACCTCTAGTAGTCTCAAACCTAACTTAAACCCGATCCTAGACTACTCCTTGTTTGCCAAGATCTGGTCCTAGATTAACTTCCAAAAACATTAAACTCATTTTAAACTTGACCTAAGTCCCCTAAATCTTATATAGATCGTCGAGTGCCTTAAGTCAATCCCCGTGTTATTCCTGGGTATCATGAACTTAATTCTAATCTAATCTCAACCTAACTCCTACAATAACTATTTTATAGATTTTTTTAAAATGATTATTATTGATCTTCAATGATTATATATATAATCTCAATTTCATTTTTTGAATATCTTATTTATTGTATTTCCATAATCAACTCCTTCAATTCATGAAATTCTTATAAAATAAATTCTTAAGAGAAGTTTCTATAAAATTGTCACTACTTTCTAACTCTTGAGTTGCATGTTTGTCTTATATATTACATTAGCTTGTAATTCAAAGAAAAAAACTTTTATATAAAAATGAATTTATAACTTATTTAAGAATTATTTTGATTGTTGGTTTTTGTTTTCTTTAATTTTTGCCATTAAATTTTCAAAATTTTATACTATTTTTTTTAATATCTAGACTTAGCAGAACCTTCAAGTGCACTGATCTTGATTGTTATAACTCATTTTCACCCCAATATATTCTTAAAAAATAGCAAAAAATACTTATATAAAAAAGAAAATCCAAAAAATTATATTTTAAAGTTGATTGGTTAATATTTCTCAGACTTTAATTAGAAAAGTTAAAAATTTCAATAATGTAATTGAATAGAAGTTGGTAATAATTAAAGGAATCAAAGGACCAAGGACCAGAAATTTTAAATTGATGTGATTTTGAAAGTTTTATTAATTCAATTAGGGGTTTAATTGAATGTTTTATATATATATATATATATATATATATATATATATATATATATATATATAGCTGGTTGCAACTTTAATTGAAAGTTTTGTAGAGACAAATATCATTTTGAAAAAGCAGAGAAGTGAAAGGGTTCATTTAATTTTGGCCAATGGCTCAATTGAAAGGTTTTATTTGTTTAGGTTGATTTTAGGACTTGAATGAAAAATCAAAACTTTAAGAGCATTAACATTAAAATAATGCTGACTTTTAGGGACTACCTTGAACTTCTACCATACCAAATGATGTTGTTTAAAGGTTATGGTATAAATACCAAACAACCATTTTTGTTTTTTTCTCCAAAAGAAAAAACTAGAAGAAGAAAACCTAACTGTTGTTTTCTCAGGCAAAAACCTATACTATGTCTCTCTGTTTTATGATAGCATTATTTGGTGATTTATTTTCATGTCTTGCAACAAGTTACTTAACTTTACTATCTTTTTTTTTTATATATTATTATTGTTTTGGTTTTATTGCTTTTTCTCAACAACTGTTTCGTTGACCCCTACAAGAAAAGCATTTGCTTTCATACTGAACTTATGGTTCTTACTTTATCCTGGCTCTTTAATGGTGGGTTTTGCTGCTTATATATCCAGTGGCATGTATTCATTTGGCTAAGTCGATCCTCTATTTTATAAATAATTTTAGGGTTGAGAGCAAAAAAAAAGAGATAACAGTAATAGACAATAGTGCTAGGCAATAGTGAAGGGAATGAAGAGGAAAGGGAAGAACTAAAATAATGATAGTGAGAAAGAGGAAACTAAACATATTAGGTCTTAGTTTTGGGTTATCTATATTTTCCCTAAGTTTTGAAGAGAAGAGGAAAAAAATAAGAAGATTAGACTAGCACAGTTTAAAGAGTCCACTTACAAGCCATTTCAACCAAGTTCTTGCTCTTGAATCTAGGTATAACATGTTATCCTTGCCTTTTATTATTTAAGCTTCATTTATGTGTTGTTGGTCGTATAAATATGACCATTACATGCTTTGAATGATGATGTTATTCATTTTTGTGTACAATCATGTGTTATTAACTTAGTATCTCAACATGGAAAATGCCTAAAGTTATCTTTTTAAACTATCATTAGCTTGTTTTTCATGTAAGGCTTTTCTTTTAATCAATTCAAGTTTTATAATGTCATTGGTTTGTTTTTTTTGTTTTTAAAAGGTGGCTTGAGATTGTAATAAGAAATATGGTTTAAAATGTTGTTGGTTTTCATGTTTTGTAAGCATATTTGGATGCTTGATACCAGATGACCTTAAACATGTAATTTTGACCTTGTTTTGTGAAGTCTGTTGATTTAAGGATTATATCATGTCATTTTTAAGATCTTGTGTTCATACATAAAAATCTTATATGAAGTTATGACTAGGTCTTATATTTGATATCTATTAACATTGATGTCATTGGTGTGTTTGTGTTGCATTATTAATGTTTAGTTTAGTTTTCAAGTCAGCCCTAAAACCAACCAAAGTAAATCTTTTAAAACAATTATCTTTCACCAAGTTGTATCACGTTCAAAATTATTCCTTTTCAAATTATATCTGGACGAGATCCATAATAGTTTTCATCTTGTGTTTTGACATGTTCTTGATCATACTTTGCATTGTTATAATTCAACCCTCGTTTTGTTTTGATTTTTTTATAGATAAAACTGATGGTAGAAATAGCTTTCTTTTAGATTTCAACAAAAAAAATCAAAACCAAGCATACATTTATTTTTGGGCTTTGGAACTAGTTTGTAAAGCCTAATGGGTTTTGGCCCATGTAAAAAGGATCTATTAGGTTTACATTTCAAAACCTTAAAAAAGATATCTCTAATTTTTAAAAATTATGTCCAAAAATCAAATGATTTTGTGATTTACTCATTGTTTTTAGGGTAAATGAACTTGATATGAGCTATTACCTTAGACATTAATGAGGAATAACACTCCATTTATTTTATTTTTAAAAAAATAAATCCTTAAGTCCAATATTCATCAATGGCACCTAAATGTCAATTAGGAGTATTGTTTAGTAAGTCTTTATAAAAATATTAATTAAAAAAAAGACATTAAATAATTGAATAAGGTTGTCTGTCTACTATAAATGTGCATAAAAGAGTCATAACAACATATGATCACAAGTACTGATTCAGGACAACCTCTTAAAAACTAAAAATATGGACATTGTTATTAAACTTAGCAACACAATATAGAGCAAATGAATTCATAGCAGTTATTGTCTAAAATCAAGTTTAAAAAATATTTATGCAACTAGACCTTACTTCCAAGTTGATGAACTAATAACAAGTCACTGCTTAGATATTTAGAGCCAGGGTATAAAACCACATTCAACAAAAATACAAACAGATCCTGGTACCATGTGATTAATAAACTTTAACCATTCGTTATCCTGGATCATTGTCGTATAAACAATAAGCTCAACAACAAACTCTCTTAATATTTAGGTTCAAAAAGCCCAAAATAAACTCATCCACGTATTCACTCACATGACTTGATAAACCACCACTTGTCACATGTTATGATCATGATTAGATGGTGATAGATATGTCAATTCACCATGCAATTAGGAATTATAAAAATGACCTGATCTTAAAAAGGATAGGCTTGAACATCCTTTTAGAATTTAACTCATTACAATGAAACCACTATCACCCAAACAAGAAGACCATTGGTAGATTAGGCATAATAGATCATTAGGAATGGAAGACAACTAGCAATATAACTTACTTTATGACATGAACCCCATTGATATAAAAATATAGAAATCCACACTCAAATTGATCTTATCCATAAAAGCTAAATTTAGGTTTGTGATTGAGCTTGGCACACTAATAGCCTATAACGAGCTACCAAGACTATAAAATCTAAACCCCCACTTTATGCCTATAAAGAAATGTGAATGAGTAGTGTGGAAGATGTTGTAAAGTTTGATTATCTCTTCGATACGTTAGAATAGTTCAATGAAGAACCGATATAAGAGAATCCTTTCATAATACACACAAGATATATAAGAATAATGTATTATCCAAATTTTTTAAAAAATAATATCTTACAAGAGTATTTGTACTTGGAAAAACTAAACCCCAGCTAATCTAATGGGCTAACATCAAACTAAATTAAAATAAAGCCCAAAGTACCTCAAATAAGACCCAAAACATGAAAAATAATAATTCTAAAAAATAATGATAAGTTGTTGCACACTATGAATAAAAAATAAATAATTATTAAATAAGATCCTTAATTAAAAATAACATTTAGCTGAATAGGATATGGTGTTGCCCCTTGCGATTCAAAACAAACAAGGAAATAATTCTTCCTTAACCATCTATGTTTCTACACATGATAAAAAATCCATCCATAGTTTAGAATCCATAAAACATATGGAAACACATAACTCCATAGTTGTTAAACACTCCCTCTATGGATAGGTCATGATGAAATTAATTAAGCCTAAGAAGTAGATGAGTCAGACCCCTCTTGTATATAGATTAAGTTTACTAAGATCTGATCATCACTTGTTGAAGTTGTAGTCTCCTTGAAGTTTACCGTGGTCCAAATACTTTAAATAAGCCAATTGAATGCATCTTTGAGTTTATTTACCTTTAATCTTGTAATTATCCCGATTGGACCTTCTAATGGAACATTTGGTGTAATTTGGCTTGCATCATCTCATCTCTCTTTGAAAGGGTTCGATCTTGATTCGTCATCTACATCAAACAAAGAGATATTAGAAACATTAAAAATAACATTAACACCACAATCACTTGATAAATCTACTTGGTAGGCATTGTCATTAATTGTTTCAAGAATTTGGAATGGACCGTCTCTTTTCGACATCAATTTATATCTTTTATGTTTAGAAAACCTCTCCTTTCGCATATGCATCCAAACCTAATCACCTGGTTTAGAGATAACCTTTTTTCGATCGTTATTAGTTTTGAATGCATATTGCTTTTTTTTTTTTTTGCATTTGTCATCGTACACTTTTATAAAAATCATATGTGGTTTTCAAGTTCAAAGCATTATATTTTTAGATTATTCAATCATACATGCATTGAAGTTTTCTACAACAAGTTATGGTTATTTTAGTTTTAAAGTTTTTTAAGTGTTTGTGTTTCTAAAAAGTAAAAAAATATGCTAGTTAATATTTATCTAGTTTTATGTCAAAGCTTTTTGTTTTGGTTTTTCAACTATGTCATTTTTATTTTTTCTAAATGTCACACCCAACATCGTGACGGCCTTAAAAACTTATCATATCTTTGGAAAGAATGGATTTCTAGCATCCTATTCTTTAATGGGGAATGATCTTTGTTTAAGGAGTCGCCACCTAGTATTACAGTTACTAGGAACCCTAACTGGTCAACAGAGATTCTATGGTCCGAGACTGGTTACGTAAAAGAAAAGTTATTATCACCCCTTAAACGTCCTGCCTAAGGCAGGCTGCATTGCTAATCTTTGTCATTAATTGCTAACATTTTTATTGGTTTATATTATGATTGTTTGCGTGTAATATTCTTGAATTTGGCGTCAGTGAATATTCAACTACGGATATTTCCAACTCTGGCGCTGGTAAATATTACGTAGGTATCAAAATAAATAAATTTAAATCATAATTTTTATATTCCTGACTCTGGTGTTAGTGAATAAACAAATAAAAATCAATTTATTTTTTTACGCATACGCATTATTTTTATTTTTTATGTAGCTAAATAAAAACAAAATAAAATAAAATAAAATAAAATAAATTTACATTAGTATTTTTTTATTCCTGACTCTGGTGTCAGTGAATATACCAAATAAATTTATTTTATTTTATCTTAAGTTATTTTTTTTTTGCATGCACATTTTTTATATAACCAAATAAAATACAATGAAATAAATTTAAATTGATATTTTTATTCTGACTCTGGCGTCAATGAATAAAAAAATAAAAAATTCATTTAATATATTTTTTATATATACACAATTTTTATTATATATTTTTTATATTTTTTTATTTATAATTGAGCTGGGCCCAGCCCAGCATAACCCTTGTTACTGGCCCAGTGACCCGGCTGGGCAGAAATTAAAGAAAGCACGCGTGAAGTGATTTCACGCGTGCATGAACAGTGCGAAGGTAATTAAATTACCTTCGCACAGTGTTCTTGCAACGCTAATTTACAGAAGGCAAAAACAGGTTGAAGAAGGGGCGCACCTGTTTTTCTGAAGATGACGAAGATGCTTGCAGCGTGGTGGTCGCCTCTCGCCTGCCTATGACTTTTACTTCTGCTTCCTTTATCTCCCAGCTATGCCCACTCTCCTCTTTTTCTCAGTTCTTTGAGATGAACGAACTAAGAAGATAATGGGTATGCCGGTTTTCTTTGAGTTTTTCACTGATTCCGGGTTACTCTTTTTCTGGAGGGACGAAGACAATTTCAAGGATAATTCTCGTCACTATGTGCTGCCCTCTTGTTCTCTCTTTCTCTCTGTATATTTTTCTTTTGAGTTTTTATGCTCTGTTTCTGTGCTGTGAATTACTCTGTTTTTGGGTTGGGTTTTTTTCG
Organism: Populus tomentosa; assembly: GCA_018804465.1. Taxonomy (NCBI): domain Eukaryota; kingdom Viridiplantae; phylum Streptophyta; class Magnoliopsida; order Malpighiales; family Salicaceae; genus Populus; species Populus tomentosa. The sequence continues at coordinate 10,340,729 of CM032003.1, forward strand.
GCTCTGTTTTCTTGTTCTTAACTCTGTTTTTCTGAGTTCTTTTCCTCTCCTGGTGAGTTGTTAATTGTTGGGTATTTATAGGGACCAATCCTCCTCTCCCTCAACCTCACGTCTCTCCTCCTGATAAGCACGGCTGAAGGAGACGGTTTCTATTAGGACTCGGACGCGAAGTGTAATCCTTATCTCGCCGGGTTGTGATTATCATGAAGATAAATACTGCTTTTCTGTGTTTTGAAAGGACTAGGATGCAGGTGTTTCACACTTCCGTTTCCTTCTTTGCAGGCGGGCGTTCGGTGCTTTGGAGATGAAGATGACGGGCAGCACCTGATTGAAACAGTGTTGTTTTGGGGCTGAGAATGGTTATTTCCAATTTGGTCCTTGAAGTTTCTAAATCCTTACATTCAAACCCCTGGTCTTTTAATTTTCAAGATTTACCCTCCTTAAAATTAATTTAAAAATAAATGGGTTAAAATTGGATTACAACACTAAACTTGGAGGGTTGTTTCATAATGATGTTTCAGGTTGTGTATTTGGATTTTTATAGCAAAATCCAAATTAAAAATCTTTAACTTGACATTTTGATATTCTATTAAGGTTTGTATTTCCATTCTGAGTGGTGAGTTTTTTCCCTTTATTTTTATATCTCTAAAGTAGTAAGTAATATTTATTTTTTTGGTTTTGTACCTTAAAATAATGTTCAAATACATTCATTTGTAAGGGATGTGTTTTTTCAATATTCATACCATCCTGATACACTAGGATTTCCCCCAACAACTAACATATATAAAAATAACATATTAAAAATAACATATTAATTTCTAAATAATTTTTTTTAAAAAAATCTTTTTAACATGTCATATTCTTTATATTCTATGAGTAATGGTTATTCAACAATACACATCTATTATCCATTATAAATCGTAGCTTTATACTCATCCTTTACTACCTTCAAACAAAACTATAAAAAATCATCGAGGTCCAAATTCAACTAATACAGATGACAACAAATGATAAACATAATCTATTACAAGTCAAATCCCTAAATAAATTTGAATAAAAAAAACAATTCTCTTCAAATAAGTGTTGCATGCCGTGCTTGGTTTACTCGGGTCGCTTCTACGAGATGTCTGATGTAAATGGTTCTGGTCTAGTGGACCATGTCCGTCTAAATCTTCAAAATCTTGTCAAGGCAACGAAAACAGTGATAGGGAATAGTTGACACAGTGCAGCTCTTTGATGAGCAAAACAATTTCTTTGAATTCCAAAATCAAAGAACATAATTTAGAATTTCCATTACACACACACAAGAAGAAGAAGAAGAAGAAGAATCAAACCATATCCGTATTTGCTTGAAGAAAGAATTATTGAAACACAGAGCTACAAGAGAACACTATCAAACATCAACACTCCCACCCTCTACTTCCCAGACGACATGCTGTTTTCTGCACTCACAGTAAAACACGGTGGCCACAACATAACCCCAGACCATTACTGCCCCGTACAAAACTGCCAACATTAACGCCTCCCACCCTTTCAACGACATCACGGCCGTCCATCTTGTTTTCTTCGCCAAATCCTCACTGTCCATCTTCAACCCTTCCATTTTCCACCCAATCAAACCCGTAACCAAACCCATCAGACCCGATAACACCCACCCACAAACCCGCTTCCCCTCCATCAAATCTGACCCGATAAATATTGCATCCCACCCAAACCTCTCTTCCAAAACCGAAACCACCAAACTCATCCCCAAAACCGCCATCAAATAAATCTCAACAGCCGACCCGACAACCCAAATAACAAAACCCGACCCGAAAACACCTCCTCCAGTTAAGGACCATAGAGTACGAGGCACGCTAGAATAACAGAACAGGATGACATAAACAAAAATCGAAGTAACTAACGTCCTTCGCCACGTGGACTTGACACCGTTAAGAACGGACTTTACGCCAATGGGGTTTCTGTGATACCCCGATTCGGCGGAGACGACGGAGAAGACGGCGGCGAGGAGGGAGAGAGTGAAAGAGGGCACGAAGTAGAGGAAATTGCAGTGAAGGAGGGCGATAGCGGTTTCGCGAGACTCTTTCCAGACGTGGCGGGCTTCGAAACGGGTGGGTGAGAGAGCCGCGATGAATTCGAGGTGGAGGATTTGAGATTGGATGGGATGAAAAGCGAGGGAGCGAGAGAAGAAGAGTAGAGAGAGGGGGAGGGCAAGGAGGGCAAAAATGAAAATGAAGATCTGTTTGTTCATAAAGAAAATCTGGAGGGGTTGAAAGATCAAACAAGAACATATGATTGCTGGAGTTGAAGGAATCTTCAGATTGATGACTGTTGTTGGATGTGGCATTTTTTATTTTTTATTTTATTTTTGAATTTTTGAGGCTGTGGTCTGGTTTATTCTTCTTCTGCGTTTTGACCCGATTTGCTAATTAGAGAGAGCGATGGGATGTTGAATTTACGTACATGGGCTTCAGTTTTATACCATTAATTTCGGAGTTCAGGCATCAGTTCTGTTTTATAATGTAGAAATTTGTTGGCATTATCAAGGGCAGAAATAGAAACATCAAATATTTGTAGGGGCCCTTTTGCTGAGAATGGAGAAATTGAAGGATTTTTTAACCCACAAGTCAAATCTTAGAGTGACCATGTTTTGTGGCTCATGATCACAAGTATTTATTAGAAAGATTTCGACACGCTGCCTTCCTTAAACAGAGAAAGCGACCGGATGTTTTTTTGTTCTGCTATGTTGGTGTTTAAAAATACAACAGTAGTTGTTTATTAAATATTTTTTTATTTTAAAATAATTATGTTTGATATTAATATATTAAAATAATAAAAAATTAATTTTAAATAAAAAAATGAAATTTCAAATATATTTTCAAATAGCTTCTATCCATAACTACGTGACTTAATTTGGATAGTGATTTGGAACAAGGTTTTTAATTATTGAGTTATTGTTAAATTAATTTTATTAAATAATAATTTTTTGCTTGTAGATTCTGTTAAATTGGATCAATTAAATTATAAAATTATAATTAAATTAAATAAGTTTGATCAAGTTAATATCTTATTTAATTTAACCAAAACATTAGTTTTAATCAGATTTTAAAAACTTTGTTTCTTAATCTGATGGACATACTAGAATCATTTGATAAATTAAAAAACAGGTCTAATAGATTTCTTGCCTACACATTGCCAAACTCTTAGTTTCTAAAATAGATGAGACATGTACTTCTAAGTTGGGGTATATGGGTATTCTCGAACAAGTTCAAGAGAACAAAATATAAATTCTTCAATTTATATTTGCACATTTGAATGAATATCAAAAGAATTACTCTACTAATAAAAAAAATAATTCGTTCTATTATGTTATGCACTATGAAATTTCAAAGTGATTTATTAAATAAAAAATTCCTTTTATGCATTGATTGCAAATTTATTAAAGAAGTTTTACAAAAAAAATATTCAAAATATTGCTTCAAAATAGATTTTGCTCGATGACAAGTTATATTAAGTATTTTTTATTTTGATATAAAATATATAAAAGGAGATACAAATATTATTCTTGATTTTCTAACAAGAGAATTCCTTCGAAATAAGTCTTAATGCCTCCCAAATCCAAATCCAGAGACAAAGGCAATGACCCATGAATAAAGATGGAGTCTTTAAAATCTCAAAATCCTACAAAACTACTTGCATCGGTAATTCCCTCTGCAAAACCGATCAAATCATAGTATGAAGCAGTAACCAAAGATGAAGAAGCAAAACACTCTTTACAAGTACAAAATTGGATAGAATCCCTATCAAAATCACCAGAATTACTTCTGGTTTTACATGCTATTAACTAGAAATCCTCCTAAGAACATAAATCTTTCCAAACAAGTAAATCCTCCAGATCAATTTTCAAAACCAAAGCAGACTCTTACTCTAAAAAACCCCTCGCTTCCTTTTAATTCAAATATTTCATTTGAAATATCTCAAAAGGTTTTGAGAGAAAAATTTGATTGTATTTAGAAACGAAATTATTAAAATGTTTTAACCATAAAAAATAGATTTTTCCATCCTGATCCTTTTATTGCAACCATAAAAATCTTTCATTCAATTGGTATTTCAAACCCGGGACTTATCCAAATCTCAATCTTATTACATAATAGGATCTATCAAATTCAAACATTTCAAACTATAATAAAATCATTCTCAATAAGCTTACTCCACATGTATTATCCAAAATATCCTTAATTCTTCTTATTGAAAACAACCCCTTCACCAAACAATTTAATTTTTCGATTAGCTACCATATCAAACCTTGTGATTCCATTACCCCTTCTTATTTATATTGAAATTATCAACAAGTATGGTTCAATGCCTTTTTTCCTTCAAAATAATAAAGGTAGACGTTATTAGCTATTCTATTTTAATAATTCTATCAAAACTTCAAACTTACCAAACTGGTTTCTTAAAACCTTACCTTTTAATTGAAAATAGCTACATTTACTTCAAATAGAATTTTAAACCTTCAAAAAATGAGAAGAAATTGCCACCAATTCTTATATTTTGTTCCAAATTCTTTATCTCTTCAGCTTGTTCATGATATTTTGACCATAATACCTAGCATGGGTATCTCATCCTTATTAGAGATATAAAGTAAAATGATGGAACTCCTTTGCAGCAGAAAGCAAAAGTTCAAAACCTGTTGCAGTCAAATGGCTTCAACAACACCAAAAGACCCAAATTATATAGTTAAATCTTCGATTCAAATTTATAGCCCAAAGATCTCATGCTTTTACTCTTCTTGTCTCAACAAAATCTAAAAAATAGTAATTTAAAATCATGAAACAACTTCTATAAAGTAACAAAGACAATTAATCCTCTCTATCTTTATCATCCTCGGATTCTATTATCAATTTGGACGATGACAATGAAGATAATTATTACATATTTCTTCCTCTTATACAAAAATCATAAGCACTCATTTTATATAAAAAAGTATTTTTCTAAACCCAAAAATATTTTGGCTCATTCTCAAAACTTGCAAGTCCAACCCCTTGTGTCGGTATAAGGGGTTAAACCAACAAGATTCTAATTCGATAGAGCATTAGTTCTATTAACCAAGAAATAATCTCTCAACTCGTCCATTCGACATAATGTTATTTTCATTATCTAGGAAATAATCTTTCGATACGTCCATTCGACAAGGCATTATTCTACCTTTTTATTTCACAATTTTACACTAAAATTACAATCAAAGAAAATTAATTCTATGAATTATTAAAATAGATTGATAGATTATTTCAAGGTGTTAACACTTTCTTGATGATTATGTGCATGATGTGGTCCCCTGCTGCTAATCTAACTTCACAACCTCACCTCAATAGAAAGATGTTTCAAGGATGGAAGGCAAGAAAACTCTAAGTTCTCTTCTCTTTCTTCATAGACCCTATCTTTTGATCTTTTTCTCTCTCTTCAAAATAACTCTATAGCCATTAATTACCCCCTTTTGAACCCTAAAGATATCTTAACTTTCCTAATTACACTTAATTTCTCTTCTTTTTGAGTGAATTTGGCAAGAATTTGAAAGAAAATTCAAGAATCCCTCCCCCCTATTTAGCTTGAAAACCATCAGCTAAGAGAAGAAAGTTAGGCATTTATATAGCCTAGATTTTCTAATTTTACACACTGACCTCATTAAATTAAGTTGTTTTTTCTATTTTACCCTCATCCCTTATTTCTTAATTAATTAATACCTCGCTACTTTTCTTTTCTTCAATTTCATCATTCTCATACATTTATTTTTATTTTTATTTTTATCGGATCAGGTTTTCACCTTTTGAATTTGATGGATTGGGTCAGGTAAAATAATAAAAATGTTATGGATGAGTCAGTTTTTTGGAACACTTCTATTCTTCCCTGTGGTTCGACATCTGTCGATGAAGATTTGACAATAGAGCTTTGACGATCTTTTTTGTTTATTATCCTCTCTCTTTTCTATCTCCTCTCCCTAAGATTCACATTGGCCTATCAAAGTTGAAAAATATCTTGTTATTTTGTTTTTGTATCAAATTAAATCTTCATTCTTTTGACCACTATTTTTTTATTTTATTTTTTAATTTCATCCATCGGCATTTAATTTCATATAATTTTATATCAAATTTAGTACTTATTCTTTTTATTGCTATTTATTTTATTTTATTACTTTCTTTATTGATTTTATTTTTCAATTTCATCATTAGACATTTGATTTCACTTTATTTTTATGTCAAATTTGCTCTTATTCTTTTGATTACTATTTGTTTTGTTTTGCATCCTTTTTTTAATTGATGTTTTTGTTAATTTCATCCATCAATATTTGGTTTATTGAGAATTTGAATTCATGATTTTTTTAGGTTTGTCTTTTATGGGTTTGATCTTGGACTTATGTTTTGGGTCATAAATTTTAAAGATTAACCCAAGTTGATTTCGGTTTTTAAGGTCATTTTTTAAAACTATTGTTTTTCAATTTAGTTCTTTAATGTTAGGTTAATTGGAAATTGAGTTTTATAAATTTTTTTAATTTTTTTTTATAAAGTTATTTTGATTTAAAATTTTAAATCAAGAGCTTGATAAATTAAGCTCGATTGAATTAATTTTTTCTTTTTTTATTAAAGAGACCATCCGAATAAAATAAGTTCACAACATTTTTAACTAGTTGACTTTTGTAGTGGTCCCAGCAACCAGGCCGTGCAACGAGGAAATCCTGGCTCCGGTCCGAGCACAAGGAAGGGTGCCTGCCTTGTTCATTGTATGTTCAACGCTCATTGAAGAAACCAAGCAAGCAAAGAAAAGTAAAACGGCCAGCTGCAGGTGGTGCTCTCTCAATAACATCTAGAAAACCTCCAAACTTCCTAAAAGCTCTTTCATGGCGTTGACTTCAAAATCATCACCTAAAAGCTTTGCTTCTAATGCTTTCCCCTACTGCATTTCCATTCATTTCATTCAATGGTCTCCTGAGAGGCTATGAAACGCTGCTCAATTTCCTTCTAATCCTTCTTTGTCCCCTTGATAACACCGATAACAAACTGGGAAGCCATTTCCATCATCCTTCAAGAATTATGGAAAGTAAATCCCAGTGAGTATCAGTAATCTCAAATCCAATACTTCTGAGAAGAAGATTGTTCCCTACATTACTGAGAGCTGGGTGATGATTCTTAATATTTTAGCTCCAATCCGAAGGCCTAGAACTTGAACTATGACGTGAACATTAATGCACATAAAACATAACTCCAGCTCATGAAAAAGGTGTCGATTTGGTTGGCTAGAGTTGACAATTCCTAGTCATGATTTCTCGTGGATGATCAAGCGGAAATCCATAAAGTGTGCGAAGAGTTCGTGAAATTAGAAACTTGCCGCAACAGTAATTTATAGCCGCTCCCCCTGCTGATGGTAGGTTCTTGATCCATCATAGTTGTAACTCAATTTCGTAGAGGACAACGAGAGTTCAACCCTAGGCAAAGTAAAGTCCACAAATGCTGTGCAACAACGAGAGTGTTTGTCTACGTTGTTGTGTCTGTATTTTGCTTAAAACCCAGATGCAACAATGTTTGGTAACAGAAAAAACATAAATTATTATTTATAGATACCACCAAATTTCGCGTTTGAAAAGCTGGAAAACGAAAGAATGTCCTACCTGTTTCTTGCGGCTGCACCATGCTACACTGTTCAGTGAACAGTTTAGCATCCCTCCATAGTCGCACTGTAAATACACAGCCTCTCGTGGGTGATGTGAAAAGGCAGCTTAAAATGAGCGTGGAAGGAGGATCATCAAGACAAGCCTGAATCCGCTATTCCAGTGAGACAATGCAGGAAGGACCAAGTCTTCGTGCATGATCTGTCGGGAGGCCTGATAACAGTCAATAGATACATGTCAGAAACTCAGAATAGTCCCCACTAAAGCGACCCCGCCAGCATAAGGATTGAAATGATATGATAGTTTAACAAGTTCAAAAGGTCAAGAATCGAAATTTTTTCATTATAATAAATCCAGGAACCATCTTTTCAGAAAAAAAACATCGAATTGTGGTTCAAGAGAGCATGAAGTGAATTCCTGTAGCTGCCTAGATCAAGAAACATGCTGCTCTCCAATACGATCAGTTGTTAAATCATGAAGTGGAAAAATAGTCAAGTGTCATTGCGTCCTGTGAAGATTGCTCATCATGAGAGCAGAACAAGCATTCCCACATACTGTTCTTTACGTTTTAATTCAAACAATCAGCACACAAAACAGTTTTTCTCTCCAAACTACACTTCAAAAAAGAGATTCTTAAAGAATCAAATACAATCGGTGGTAAGAAGTAGGCGCAAAGAGGGTGCATTATTGGTTAAGAAATCGTAGGGAACACAATCTCCAAGCTATGCAGTGACATCAAGATAAAAGGCTCCTTCTTTAAATGAACTCAGCTACATGCTAGATTTCAAAAACTATAATTGAAGATAAGAAAATGGGAAACAGCTTAACACCTTGAGAATCCAATGAAGCCTGAGAAAAATAGAAAAATAATGCAACTGGCTGCTGTTCTTTGCATTCTTTTCTACTTTCACCCTTCCAGAAGATTTTTGATCAAATATATTGTATACCCTTCTCCCAGCAAAACTTTTATCTACCGGGCATAGCATCAACATGATTCACACACAATCCATGAAAATTACAAGTGGCATTAGCACAAATTCTGAAGAATTCATTGACAGGCAACCGGATTCTAGAGGGTTGAATAACCAAGCGATCCAAAAAGGTCCAAGCTTAGACAACAATTCACCGCAAGCATATCGCAACGAAGATTTTACAACCATGACACCACATTGCTTATCAAGAATGGGAGGAGAGAAGACGCAACTATCAGTCAACAGGCACGTTGCAGAATACTCTGCTTAAATCACCCACCAGCCTATCCTGTTCTTTTGAAAAATCCAGCTTCATTTGAGTAAGAACCAAATTTGGACATAACAGCTTTCTATCCAGTTGATTGAGTAAAAAAAAAAAAAAGTATACATGAGTAAACATTTCATATACTTGGAAATAAAATTTAGCTTATCCTCATCAATTTGCAGAATTCGTACTGTATGCCTTTCAATCAGGCACTAAATTCATTTCTATTATGAATAATTAAATCCATTTGGAAAAAAAATAATTTCTTCCTAATAATGTCGAAGTCTGGTCAACAAATTCATCAAGCATCAACCTTTCATGTGGTCGCCAAAGACAATTCAAAGGAAAATAATCGAGCTCTGACCTCTTAAAATCAGAAATCGTGTCTAAATTCATTTCTGACCAAACTAGTCGCATTTGAATTATAATCAAGAATCCAACAACGAAAATCAGATTTCATATTCAAAACAGGGCATATACCATGAAGAGAATTATCGACCAAGACAAGCATGCTGCAATTCATAATCAAATACATGGATTTGACAGTTGGTACTGTTGGTTTATTTATGAACCAAAAATTCGATAACGTACATACAAAAAAATAATAATAAAAAAAAGACTTAAGATTTAACAAGAACTTATGGCAATTACAATGGGAAGCGAGGCTGTAAGGCGGAGCGAATCCGGAGTGTTGTCGCAAAGCTGCCCGCCTAGAAGGGCCACTCGCTCTGTAGTGTTGTCAATTAGAAAAAGAAAGAGAAAATTCTACCAATATTCAATTCATTTTTCCAAACAATGTCCCACGATGGCCTATCCTTTACGCCTTGATCAAATTCAACTCTTGTCCTGCAAATAGGACACGCAGAAACCTTAACAAGCCAACTATCCACACATTTCATATGCAAGACATGACCACAGCCAACAAGGTTTCTACACCACTGCCCTTGCTTTATATCTTCAAGACAAACCACACATGAACTTTGATCAGCAGCAGTTTCAGGTGTCGTCTTAGTCGAGAATCTAAATCTTGGGAGCTTCTTTAAGTCTTTGAGAGGCAACCCCTCTGGGGGATTGGAGGATGGAGTCGAGTGGCGGTGGAGTGCGGCGGTGGGAATGAGGAGGAGGATGGCGGCAACACCAAGGAGCAGGAAAAAAAGGATGGTTATTGCGATCATTACTATGGCTTTCAGGACAAGAAAAATAAACTTCCGGTTTGGTTTTGGTGGTGCACCACCGTGGTGATGAGGAGGAGGAGACATGGTTACAGGTTGAAGTTAATGAACGAAAAGGAAATGGTCAGACTGTAAAGGTTTTGGTGTGTCTCCAAAAATGGGGTCCAATTTATAGAATACGAGAGGAGAAGAAAGAGGAGTGCGTTTTTTATTATTCCACTTTCTTCTTTCTATGGGTAGAAAAGGGCGGCTATAGTAAGAATGTCGATGTGATGTCGCAATGTGTTCACATGATGCTGGTTTACGCGGAGGATCTGTCACCATTCTCACGCAAAACCTACGTGTAGTTTCTTCTGCATTGGATGAGATGGACCTAGCTAGGTAGGTAGGAGTTAGGTTCCTTTACAACAGTCCTTGTCATAAGAAAAAACAAAATGACAAGAAAACGCTAAGTAATTGTATCCGTAGACCCATAGAATTGTAACAGGGCGTTCTTGTCTTGAATTATCTTTCTAAAATCTTCATGATTTTTAATAGAAAGCATCAGATATTTCCTTAAGACGGCACGGTTTTGTTATTTAAAATATGCACTCTTGATCGAATATACTAATGGATGGATAGATTGCTACGCTGTCGTCGTCGTTCTCGTCGTTTTATGCATAAAACAACACAGATAGAATTCAAATTGTTTAGTTTAGTTGGATGAGAATAATAAAGAGAGAGAGAAACTTCATAGGGAATTCCCTACGTTAATATTCTTGAATGTTTATTAACCAATTATTTCATTCACTGCATTTTGTTTTAAAATATAATTGTTTGTTGCAACAAAGTTATTGTGTTCCAAAATTAATATTGATATAGTCCAGATGTAGCATTTAACAGCTTATAAGTTTAAAAGATTATTTTTTTAACCTTTTTATACTCTTTAAAATGTTAAGAAAAAATAATCTAGAGTTAGCCAAGAATATAATTTTAACTCTAAAGTTGATTAAATAACTTCTGCAAACTTTTAAGGAATACATGTATATGTATGGTCGTGTACACACATATTTAGTGATGGGTTATACTTTCGAGAGACAAGATCAATGGTATGATATTATTTGTTTTATTTTTTATCAATATAATTTCTCTACAAATTGGTCGTTTTTTCTATAAACCACATGCATATATAATCTGAATAAATTTTTTATTCAGATCAAACAAATATTTTGGATACATTTTAATTTGTTTTAAATATTTTAGTAAATGTTTTTATTGAAAACAATTGTTTTCTTCCATCCTATATGTTAACTTGTTGAATAATTTAAAGGCGTTACCTATATAAATATATATTGGATTGTCGAGTAATTTAAGAGATTTCACCCCATAAAAACACTTGAATTATATTATCAAAAATCAAGGATCAATGTTAGATGAAGACAACTGATTAAATAAATTTACTCAATATAAAAATAAAATTGTAAACTCTTAACAGCACAGGGACCAAAGTGTAATATTAGTCAAAACATTGGGGGCTACTGGTCACCTGTCCCTTCAAGATCTGCCACCATATATGAATATATATAGACAGATATCTATGGGCGCTCCTCAATCGTTGATGGGTTATGGCTCCAGTTTTGATGGGTCCCACGTGTCAAACAAAATGATATCTCTTTTCCTTCCATCCTTATCAACCATCTTTTAGGAAATAGAGGGTGATGTTGAATAATGGTTCAAGAATCAAATTTCAAAATCCTTTTTTATTTTAACAAATCATATTGAATACTTGGGATAAACTAGATGCTGCAAATATCTTTCTTAAAAGGAGTAGTAACCGAAGCTCAAGATTATATGACGATATTTTTTGTATGGAAATTCAAGAAACTGGCGGTTCCCTAACAGGATCATCGTGTTTTTTTATATTTTTGGCAAGTCCTGACAGGGTCTCTGTTAAACCAGCATCAAAGACATCTTTATCCAATGAAGTAGCACGCCAAGCACTAAAATCCCAGGATTTTACATGATATTCAGAGGCCATGGCATAGTATAACACAGTTTTTGCACTTCAGTTCAAAGGATCTGCAAAGAACTAGTTTTTTTCGCCAAGGCCACTTGCAAATGGGGAAGCATCAAGAATCAAATTTCACTAAAGGGAGAAGGAACCACAAAGGTTCATTGCAAAAAACCAAAGGAAACAAGATATCAAAGTTATGCAGTGACAACAAGAAAAGAAGGATTCCCCTTTCCAACAATTAACTCCGCCATAAATTCTCAGAAATGAAATGTATGACTTGGAGGCCACAAGAACATGCATAACACAGCAAGGAGAATCATTTCCCAAGCACCAATCCATTAATGCCTAAAAATAAAAGAAATGCAATGCAACATGTGATTTCACTACTCAACCACAGCATCGTATTGTTTTCCCAGCAATTGTTTTCCCAACTGACACAACGTTAGATCATGACCCAAAATCCAGGCAAACAATAAGTTTAGCAAAAGGAAAAAGCAGAGCAGGAGAATCTCGTAGAAGAGATCAAGAGTAGTCACAACAAAGACCAACACAAAAGCAAGCTCAAGCTCGACATATTGGCAATTATCTATTACAGTAATCAAATTCCATCACCAAACAGCAGATTCAAAAACCAGCAACAAAAGGAAATCACCATGATGAACAAATAAGAAGAAATGAGATCAAATCAAAACAGGTGTACTCAAGTCAAATCTAATTTCACTATGTAACAGTAAAAAATACTAGAGAGAGAGATGACTATCTCCGGCAAAAGATATGCAAGGCTGCTGCTTTCGTCGTATAAGAAAAGCTAATCTGATGTTGTAAAATTAGTTGGTGACGAAAGAAGCAGACTGGTAAGAATTTCATGATGTTATGCAGCTTATATTGATGATATCTTTTTTCTTTTGAACTCCAAGCTCTTTGCTGTTCTGTATTTCTGTTTGCTTGGATCAAAACACTAAGAACACAGAAATATCCTAGGAGCAGGTGGATAGCCGCTTAAAAGCAACAATTACTCTAATGGAATGGAATAAGTTTTTGTTGAAGTATGAATGTAGTGTTTTATTACCACTACATTGAGGTAATCATTGGCTGCTTAAGAAGTTATGAAATGGGGTTAAAAGATTTTAATGTTACTCTAATTTGATTGGGTTAAGAAAATATTCATGAGCAACCATTTCATATACTGGGAAATAAAAATTTAGCTTGTCCTCGTCAATTTGCAGAATTCCTACTGTATGCTGCCACTAAGTTCATTTCGATTATGAATAAGTAAATCCATTTGGAAAGGAATAGATTTCTTCCTCATAATGTCGAAGTCTGGCCAACAAATTCATCAAGCACAGACAACCTTTCATGCGGTCTCCACTGACAATTCAAAGGAAAGTAATTGAGCCCTGACCTCTTAAAAGCACCAACCTTTCATTTCTGACCGATCAAAGTAGTCGCGTTTGAATTACAATCAAGAATCCAACCACCAAAATCAGATTTCGTATTCAAAACAGAACATATATCATGAAGAGAATTATCGACCGAACAAGCATGCTGCAATTCAAAATCAAATACATGGATTTGAAAGTTGATACCATTCGTTTATTTATAAAACCAAAAATCTAATAACGTACATACAAAAAAGGAAGAGGGGATTAAAATTTAACAAGAACTTACAATTAGATAGAGAAAAAGAAAATCCTACCAAACCTTCAATTCATTTCTCCAAACAAAGTCCCACAGTGGCCTATCTTTTACGCCCTGATCCAATTCAACTCGTGTCCTGCAAATAGGACATGCAGAAACCTTAACAAGCCACGCATCCACACATTTCCTATGAAACACATGACCACAGCCAACAAGGTTTCTACACCACTGCCCTTGCTTTATCTCTTCAAGACAAACCACACATGAACTTTGATCAGCACCCGTTTCGGGTCTTGTCTTAGTCGAAAATCTGAACCTTGGGAGCTTCTTTAAGTCTTTGAGAGGCAACGCCTTTGGGGAATTGGAGGATGTAGTCGAGTGGCGGTGGAGTGCGGAGGTGGCAAAGAGGAGGAGGATGGCGGCAACACCAAGGAATAGGAAAAAAAAGATGGTGATTGCAGTCATTATTATGGCTTTCAGGATTAAAGAAAGAAACTCTTGGTTTGGTTTTGGTGGTGCTCCACCGTGTGTACGGTGGTGATCATGGTGGTGGTAAGGAGGAGGCATGGTTACACATGGAAGTGAATGAACGGAAAGGAAAAGGTTTTTGGTAACTACAAAAGTTGGGTCCAAGAGATGAGCATGAGAAAAGAAGAAAAGAGAAGTACGGTTTTCAGGACTCCACTTTTAGTTTTCTTTCTTTCTATGGGCAGAAAAAGGCGGCTTTGAATACTGAAAAAATATTATTCAGATATTTTTAAATATTTAAAAAAAAATATTTAACATGATAATAAATGAAAACTAAATTAATAAGGAGGTAGCTAATTGTCAAGGTGATGATTTCGTAATGCTTACATGTTGTTTTATGCGTTGGATATCTGACTATTTTCACACAAAGCCCATGTTTAGTATAGTTTATTTATGAGAAAGAATTTTTTTTATAAAAAATAAATTCATGAAAAATAAATTATTTTTTATGTTTGATACTAAAAAATAATTTTTAATATTTATCTATATTATAAAAAATCACTTATTAATATTTTTTTAAGTTTATTAAAAGATTGAGATTAAATATGATTGATAAGAAAGTTAAAAGTTGATGAAATTAAAAACAAATTATTTCAAATAAAACAAATAACAATCAAAAGAATCGGATCAAATATGATATATAAAAAAAATTAAAAGATAATGAAATTAAAAAATAACATTTAATTTTATAAATTATTTTAAATAAAATAAATAACAATAAAAAATAAAGATCAAATTTGATAGATAAAAAATTTTAATTAATAAAAGGATAGAGAGAAATCAAATAACAATAAAAAAAATGAAGATGAAAGTTGGTATAAAAATCAAATCAAATTAAATTTTAAGAAATGAGATTGAAAATAATAGATTTAAAATAAAATATATACCAATCAAAAGATTTAAGGACCAAAAATGATATAATTAACAAATAACGAGATATTTTTGAATTTTCATAACTTTTAAAAAGTATTTTTCACTTAAAATAAAATGCAAATACTTTATTAAAAACCAAGATAAATTTTTCTTTAACTAGAAAATATTTTTTATTAACCAATTTTAAATAAAAAAAATTCAAAATTTTTTTTCTAAAAACTCAATTTTCTGGAAACAAACTCGACATTAGTTTCTTTTGTGTTGGATGATAAGGTAGGTAGGTACCTTTAAGGTTTGCTTGGTAGAAGAATGAAGTATTGTTAAAATTATATTTTATTTTAATTATAATTTTAAAAATATAAGTGTCACAGTTTGTCACAGTTTTATATGATTTTTTTTGAAAACTTTCTTCTGAAATCCTATTTTAGAAAGCTATAATTTATATTTCTTAAAACTATGATCAGAAAAACTATAATAATGCTAAAGACACACTTACAAGAGTTCTTATCATAAAAAAAGAAAAGAAAAAGAAAAAGAAAAAAAGAATACAAGACAAGAAAATACCAAGTTATTAGATAGGTAGACCTATAGAATTGTAAGTGTCTGTTTGGCGCTGGGCACTATGTTAACTTTTGTTTTCTAATGTATTTTTTAAATTATTTTTTTTGTTAAAAAAATATCTAATTAATATTTTTTATTTTTTTATTATTTTAATGTATTGATTAAAAAAAAAAAACTCTAAAACATTATTTTAATATATTTTTAATTAAAAAAACTTTTAAAAAAATTATACACCATATTACTAAATAGAATATCAAGTCATCATATTGGTAAACCCATCAATTATTTTCATATTGAACGTTAGTTTTTGATTTGATAATTTTTTTTATAATCCTTTTCTTTCTCCTCAAACTCTTGTAAGAGACAGTTTTGTTATAATTTATATTAGCTATATTTTGCGAATTCAACATAAACGACTGAATTAGAGACACGATGAATATATTATTTGTAATTCAGTCAAATTGGGCTGAGTTGATGAAAATAAAATAATTTTGATGAGTTGTTTTTATAAGTACTTACTCAGCAAAATAACACAAATTATAATATAAATTGAGAGACTTGCCCGTGAATCTTAGCCAATAAGTTTTTTTTAACAAAAAAAACTATAATAATAATAATAATAATAGAAGTATAGGAAATCAAATCAACAATAACTACGTAAGAGATTTTACTTCATAAATACACATAAAACATATTATTAAAAATCAACGATCAATGTAAAATTATGCTAGTTATATGAAGACGCCTAATTAAATAAATTTATGCATCATAAGAGTGAAATTGTAACTCTTAAGAGCACATGGACCAAAGTGTAATGTTATTAAAAACGTAGGGGCTATAACTCCCCTGTCCTTTCACGTATTTGCCATTGTATATATTTCTATGCGCGCTCCTCAATCGTTTCATGGATTGTTGCTCCAGTTCTGATGGGTCCCACGTGTCCAGGGAAAAGGACCGTTTAGTCAATGCGTGGGTGACATGGGATTAACCAATCAATTAATCATACGCGGGTGTATAATTATTATTTTTTACATAAAAAGTGTTATTTTTTTAGTCATTGATTTAATTGATAATTTAAATAATATAATTAAAAAATATATAAAAATAACAAATAAACTTGAAAAAAAATAAAAATTATAAAAAAACAAAAAAGACCCTAACCTGAATCTACTTAAATTATCAAACAACTCAATATTGAAGGGTGAATAAAATTAAAAAAAAAACCAATAAAAATGAAAATAAACTTGAAAAAAATAAAAATTATATATAAAAAAAAAGACCCTAACCAAATCTACTTGAATTATCAAACAACTCAATATTGAAGAGTGAATAAAATTAAAAAAAAAAAACCAATAAAAATGAATTAACTAGCAAACTTAATGATTATGAACATAAAATTGAGATAGCCTCGTTTTTTAAAACATAGAAAAAAAGTTTTAAGATAAATTTTTAATAAATCAAATAAGAATACAGTAACTTCATAAAATAATAATAATAAAAAAATATAAAACTCAATCTCTAGCAAATAAAAGTTAAAGGATATATATATATATATATATATATATATATATATATATATATATTAAAAAAGGTAAAAAAAATTAATTCGAGTCCATCTAGGTCGAGATGCAAAATATCTAACTTAGTTGTGATGCTAGGGTGATCGTATTCAAAATTAAATTAAATAAAATCATAAAGCTCAATTATAGAACAATTTAATGTTGAAGGAACAAAAAAAAATTAATTTAAAAAAACAAAAAAATATATATATGAGTCAATCTAGATTAACCTGTAAACTCCATAACCATGGACATGTGATGAGAATAACCCAATAGAGAGAGAAAAAAAAACACAGAGAAAAATTTCTAATAAATCAAATAGTGGAACATAAAATTAAAATAAATTAATTTTAGAAAAAGAAGATCTAGAAAAGGCAATCCACATTAACATTTGAAATTGATAACTCTAGTTATGAATCCAAGACTAAACCCATGGCAACAAAAAAAATCAGAGTCAACCCGAGTTAACTTATAAACTTCGTGATCATGAACATAAGATTAGAGTAACTCAATAATAATAAAAAAAGGTACGAATTCTAATTTTAAATAGATTAAATGTTGAAGGATGAAATTGAAATAAATTAATTTTAAAAAGACAAAAAAAAAAAAACAAAAGTTAACCCTCATTAATCTTTAAAACCGGTGACTCTAGTGACGAACCCAAAATTAATCACATAAAAGACAAACCTTAAAAAATAATAAAGCAAATCTCTAAAAACATTTGTTTTAAAAAAGGAAAAAAAAACCAAGTTAACTCGGGCAAACCTTCTAAGCCCAGTCTAATATTTAAAACTCGTAATTTATGAAATTCTTGACTAGGTTTAAAGAAGAAACTTAATTTCAAATCAATTTAATTTTGAAGGATAAAATCTTGAAAAATATCAATTTTAAAAACTTGCTAAAGAAAAAAAACAATAAAAGAATGAGGATCAAATTTGATAAAAAAAAATTCATGGATGATGAAATTGTAAAAATAAAAATCTAATCCAAAACAAAATAAATAATAATAAAAAGAAAGAAGATAAAATTTAGAAAATTTAGAAAATTAAAAAGATAAAATTTTAAAAAAATTATAAACTTTTTAGAGAATATCATATTTCTCTCTACTTATTTCTCTACATTTTAGGGCTATAATCGGGCTATAACCTTAAAGCTTCATAGTCCAGAACCCTAGTCAAATTAAGAATGAGTTATCCAATTAAAATCCAAACTCAATTATCAAATTCAATATGTTATCAAAAAGTCTAAAAGCCCAATTAAAAAAAATTGAAAATTCAAGTCATTATTAATAGAATTTAAAGTCAACTATCAACTTGTTGATATCTAAATCTCAATAATTAAAATTTAAGGGAAAAAATAAAAATAATGTAGAATTTTTTTTGTTGAGAAATAAATTAACAAAAAATGAAATCCACATATATTAAGGGAAAAAAAAGAAAGGAGAAAAGTTTTTTTGTTTTTATCGGAATTGAAAAGAGAGAGAAGGATGAATGGAATTTCTTTTTATTTGAAATTAACGTGTGAGGGGAGCTTTTGGAATTGAATCTTAATTTCTTTTCTTTATGTTGGATAGATTTTTTGCTCTTTGTAAAGCACACTATAGATAAAGTTTTAAAAGGGTGTGAGAAAAGTGGTAAAATTAAAGGGCCAATTAAATATATTGTATTTTACCTAATTCTATGCATTGTTTTTTGTTCTTCTTTTTTTAAGAGATTCAGATATGATCAATCGTTTATAACGATAAATGGACTTGTATAAAAGAACCACAAAATTTGGGGGTTATAATAGGAAAATATAAAGTTCCTTTTATTAAAATTCTTACACTATACCTTTGGATGGAAGCCACCAGTACTTTAATCCATGAAAGCCAGCTCTCAAATCCTAGCTACAAATACACAATTGAACAAATACGCCTTTTTACACTATGTTCGGATGGAAAAAAAAGTGAAGAAAAATAGGGTTCATAAGGGATAATAAAGAAAGGGAATGATGATATTTCAAACTTTCTCTAATATCCTACACCGTGTAATTAAATGAAATGAAATGTTTATATTTTATATTTTAAAAGAGGAATTGATTTTTTTTTTAATTTTTTTCAAATTATTTTTGATATATTGATATTAAAATTAATTTTTAAAAAATAAAAAAACATTATTTTAATATATTTTAAATTAAAAATACTCCGAAAAACAACACTCGAATGAATATATTAGCTTCACATGTTGCCCCCCACCCCCCAAATTAAAGCCAAAAACTATGCAATATTTCAAAGATTTTGTGGAATACTTTATCATGGATTGAGAAGTTTGGGGTGGCTATATTGACTGCCATTCGGTTCACATGGTTAGATGTTTTAAAGGTTCCGCATGTCCCCAATTAACGCCAAAAAACGATGCAATATTTCAAAGCCATTCGCTTCACATGTTCTTGCCGATTATAGCAATTCATTTTTTTCTTTCAAATCCTTACTTTGAATATATTAAATAGAGATTATTTCAAAATAATTTACACCAGAGAAAACTTCCTAATAAGAGATAATAAATAAAGGGAGTGATGATATTTCAAACTTTCTCTTTCTCTTGTCTCCTACATCGCATGTAATTAGATCTCCTACATCGCACGTAATTAGATGAAATCGATAAGTTTGTTTTTTATGTTTTAAAAGTATTTTAAAAAAAATTAATTTTTTTTTAAATTTTTTTATATTATTTTAATATTTTTTTTTAAAAAAATAGTCTGAAATGCAACACTGGATACTATTAAGTTTGCCATTACCTTCCCATGCTTAGACATTGTTTGAAAGGTTAACTTCAAGGGTTCCCTCCCTTGCCAATTAAAGCCAAAAACCATGCAATATTTCAAAGGTTTTGTGGAATATTTTATCATGGATTGAGAAGTTTGGGGTGGCCATTACCTTCCCATGCTTCACATGGTTAGATGTTTGAAAGGTTAACTTCGAAGGTTCCACATGTCACCAATTAACTCCAAAAAACGATGCAATATTTCCAAGGGTTTTTTTTTTGGAATATTCTATCCCGCATTGAGACGTTTTCTCTTCTTCCATTCCATATTTTTCTTGGAATGAACCAAGACTTTGCACGTCGCCATCGGATTTGTTTTTATTTTTCAAAAAAAGGGGCTAAATGTTCAAGCGATAAATAATAATACCCTGTTCGTTACGTAACTTAATGAGATTTATTTTATGCAAAATAACTAAATAGAGTTTTCAAAGTCAGTTTTGTAGACTACTAGATCAAAATAACTAAACAAAATTAACACTAACTCTTGCATACTTTCGCTTGACTAAAGTCAAAGTGGTGCGGCTAGCATCCTGGATTTCAAAACTGTAAAAGTGTTGTATTCGTAAATAATTAACTCAATTGCAGAATAATTAACAAACTATTGTAATAGTAATTAAATGACAAATAGCAAATAAAACTGAGTCTTCAAATCTTAATAAACTGATTTCAAAGCAACATGGAAACAAAAGATCGGATTTACATTCACGGTATTAGGGTTATGTATATGAATTGTAACCTTGCTAGATATAATTCATAATGTAAATTGCCTTGAATGATTCAAATGAGCACATACATAGAAAAATGAAGCAACCTACTACTTATATGTGGCTCTGTTTGGTTTTACAATTCAAAAATATTTTTAAAAAAATTTAATTTTTTTTTGCTTTACATTAATATGTTTTTTGTGTTTTTAGATTATTTTGATGCGCTGATATCAAAAATAATTTTTTAAAAATAAAAAAATATATTATTTTGATACATTTCTGAATGAAAAACACTTTAAAAAAATAATTACAACTACACTCCCAAACATGCTCGTAGCTGTATTGATTGTTTGATATTTTTTTTTTTTTGTCATAATCTTCCTCTCGTTTTGCTCTCTATATGTTTTTTTGAAAATATATTAAAAACTGAAAGTAAAAAACCATTATCTCATCATTAAAATAGAACAATCTTATTAAAAAAGATTACTCTCAACATAAAATTTAAAAAATCAAATCAAGACACAATCAACATTTAAATGGAACAAATTAAATTACATCTAAATACAATATAAAATTTAAATGGATTAATTCAAGAACCGATCAATCTCAACATCAAATTAAAAATGGAGGATTGAAAGGAAATTCTTGTCGAATGGACGAGCTTCCCTTTAAAATAACAATGTCATTAGTTCAATGAAAAGAAAATTGTTATTAAATTAAAATAACAAGGTTATCTTCTAACCCCCCTAGCCCTCTCTCAACGGGTGTTTATAAGTATACGATTAAGCCCTTAGCCTGAGGGTGCATGAAAGCCTCTACTGCTCCCCCGGCTCCGGTGTCCCTTACCTTGAAGGAGGCTTAAGCACAATAGATTCTGTTTAGGGAGCCCCCTACACTCAGGCAAAACGAGGGTCTATCGCGTGTGTAGATGCTTGGACAAATTTCTCTATTCTTGGGGGACATTGATGGGTGGAGGGAGAGTAGCCTCTCTGCCTAACTGAGAGTCACGTTAAGGAATGACTTTAATTCCATATCTTAAGCTATTATATAAAATTTTAAAAAATAATTTATATTATTTTCTTAACAAAATAGTACAATTTTTCTCAAGTTTTTTAACCTCTTATCTGGGTTATCACATAGCAATGCCCTTAGTCTTTCCTTGATGGTTCAACAAGTTGTGTAAAAGTCATTGATTTCTGGTACCAAAGATACGTGTTAAGACCGTTAGTAGTGACAGCAATTGGTCTAAATCTCCTATAAAAGGAAACCCTACCTCGTTAATTTGATTCACAGGTAACCATACATCAAAATAGTTTTGTGAGATAACTCCTGAGTGTTTATCAAATAAGAAAACCACAGCAAGTAGACATGGCAACTGCTACCCGTGTGCTGTTTTTTATGGGGCTTGTCGTCAGCCTGGTCTCAGTAGCTTCTGCCATTTCCGGGACTGCCACTTACTACAACGTTTATGTTCGTGAGTTTTCTGACCAGAATCATATATATAAGACTTTGAACATGTTTCTTTATATTTTGAGAGAATCAGAATAAATAAATGTGTGATGATGTAGCTAGGCATCGAATCAATGGTTAAACTCATTCGTTAATTTATTTTCTGGGCAACACTACAGCATCTGCATGCTATGGAAACCAAGATCAGGGTGTGATGATAGCGGCTGCAAGCGATGGAATTTGGGCAAATGGTGCTGCATGCGGGAGAATGTACAAGGTGACCTGCCAAGGTCCTACAAACGCCGGTGTTCCTCAGCCCTGCAAAGGTGGCAGCGTCACTGTCAAGATTGTTGATCGATGCCCATCCCCCGGATGTCAAGCAACCATTGATCTCTCTCAAGAAGCCTTCTCTCAGATTGCTGACCTTAACGCTGGAAAAATTAACATTGATTACACCCCGTAAGCCTAACTTATCACCTCTTCTAGCTAGCATGTATATTTATTTATTTAATTTGTTTCTCTTATGTATGAATACAATTCTTCGTTTTGATTTACAGAGTTTGAAGTCATCAAGAGAGAAATTACTTGAAGCTACCAGCAGGATCTTGGCGAGTAGAAATTAATAATTAATATTATTATTGTTGCAATAAAAAGCAGCATATGTGGAAAATTTGTCATTTTCCAATATATTATGATATTAATTTACTGAAATAATACTTTTCCTGCTGGTAGAATAAAATTACACTGGAGGACTCCTATCTCTCTTCTTGTCTCGTTGAAACACTCGATCATAATATGTGATTTAATTTCTACTGGATAAGCACCAGAAGTCTCTTTCAAGCAAGCATGTTCATATTAATGATGAACATTTTAATTCTAACCTGAGATTAGCATTCTTGAAAAATTTATTAAATTATTAATCAATATATATATATATATATATATATATATATAGAGAGAGAGAGAGAGAGAGAGAGAGAGAGAGAGAGAGAGAGAGAGAGAGAGAGAGAGAGGTAAAGTTATAAACGAATTCCAACTGAGGAGTCAAAGCACTACCAACACCTATATTTGCTAGAAAATTAAATCTCTAGAGCCGCCCCCTCTCCTTGGACGTAACTAACAGGCACCGTCTAACCCTACCAATCACGAGGTAATATCAAGGACTCAATATAACAAACTCAGAAGCGATCCTCAAAAAAAAAGAAAAAAAAAGTGGTGTTAATTATATATTTAATTAGCAGTTTTAGAGTCAATATAAAATTTTAATTTAAAGTTGTTTTAGTTGAATCAAATGTTTTCATAAAGTTATTCCCTACATGCAAGCCCTGGGTTAAATCAAAGTTAATCTTTAATGCAATAATAATAATAATAATAATAATAATAATAATAATAATAAACAGGCTGTGAACTGAAAAGTCTTAATTGTGAACTAAAAGTAGATCCACGCATTCAATATAAATTATGTGTATTAATAAATAATTAATAAAATAATTAAAGTATAAAATGGAAAGCTGAAAAATATATACAAAAAAAGATATTTGATTTCGAAAAAAGCTGCTCAAAATTCTTTTTATTTAATTATATAGCAATAAAACTTATTTTGTGTAAAAAAAAGTAGTAACTAGAATCTCGTTGAAAAGAAAGTAATTTTCTAATATACATCCCACTTTTCTTATCAATTTATTTTTTAAATAAAAAAATATAATGCTTTTATTAGCCATGTTCCTTATTGGATAATAACTCAAAGCAATTAAAAAAATCAACGAAGGATAAAAAAACCATATTTCCTTAATCAAAACCCTTTTATCTTATTAATGGGTTCTCTCTCTCTCTCTTTTTTATCATAACTATTATTTTGTAACTAATAACTCATCAAAATCTTAAAAGCAATTTTTAATAAAAAACAAAAAAATAAAAAAAATAATTTTACATGAATATATTAAAAAAAATAAGAGCTCACTGCTCACGAGCTACTGCATGGAACATTTTTGAAGCTACTCTTTATGTAATTAAACGATACTACAAAACGAAACAAAAATACACAAAAAAGAAAACACATATAATCATGGAGAAAATATATATTTTTTTAACAAAATCTTTTTTTCTCATTCTTGTAATTTTTTTTTGTTTTGATAACAATATTTTTTTATTTGCAGGATTGTTCAATGAGAAATGAGTAAAAGGAAACAAAAAGGTCAACTTTTAAGGAAAAAAGTAGTTTTTTTTCCCAAAAAAATATAATTGTTTTGAATTTTCTTCATAAAAATAATTTTTTCTATTAATATATCTCTTGTTTATAATAATCAACACGATATTTTTAACTAAAAATATTGTTTAAAAAAAAACTTAAAGTTATTAAAGCAAGTTTTTTTAAAATTATCAAAATAGTATTTCAATATTTTATGCTATTGAAAGCTTAAAAAATCATAAATGTGATAAAATTATGTTACAAATATATTTAAATATTTTAATAATAAATAATTGATTTCAATTGAATTTTTAAAAATAAGTTGTTATTAATATTATTATTTTTAGATCAAAAACATAATAACCAAAAAACAATTATTAAAATTTAAATAAAAATTTATAATGGCACTTAAAAATCATGCCAAAACTTAAGAGTAAGTAACCCGATAAATTCTTTTGGAGTGTCTAGAAAATAAACAAAAAGGAAAAAAAGGGAAAAAAAAGAAGAAAAAACCAAAAGGTCAGGCGCATACATGCTTAGTGGGCCAAGCACTCGTGGGTCTAACACTTAGACATGCATTTCTATCTTATTTATTTTTTTAAAAATAAATAAATAACAAATAACATGTTGTATGTCATATTTTAAAAACCTAAAGTCACTACTAGCACTCAACCCTAACCTTTTTATTCTCAATTGCAGCTATAACTTGAATTTTTCACAAAATGATCCTTGTTTTTAGTGCTTTATGTAATTTATGGTATGTGTAAAAAGGAACATGAAAAAGGATATATTATATATACTCTGTTTAAATCAGTAAGGAATTGAGAGGGAGACAGAGGAAGGGGGAGGAGAAAGGAAAAAAGAAAAGGAACGGAAAGAAAAAGGAGTGAGAAAAAAAAATCAAAATATCTCATGTATTTAAAACTAATAATAATTTTCTAAACTTCTAATCTAAAAATATAAAATATTATAGATATATTATAAAATAATTAATTAAGTTTTACAAAAATACAATAAATGAAATCCAAATGATATATGAATATTTTCGAATCCAAAGATTATTTTATTTCTTTATCTTATTTGAAAATAAAAATAGTACGAAGCATTAATTTTAAGAAATATAGATTAACTAATCAGATTATAGGTTTATGTTTTAAAGGTCATTAGTCTTATAAATTTCAAAGTCATTGGAGACTTACACGATTGTTTATTTTAGAATCCGTGAGATTAGTTAAGATGCACACAAATTGACCCGAACTTTCATGTTAATCTTAAAAAAAAATAAAAAATAGTGCCAAGCATACAGTGCACATGTGAAGCTTCTTCAATATTAATCCAAGTTAGGAGGTTTATCAAGTCAAAGGCCTTTCAATTCTTATTGCAAGGAAGCCTAGAAAAAGCTATTTGCTGCGCACTTGAAATATTTCCAAGGATTCTCCTGCAACTTTTTAGACATTTTCACCGTCTTTCCAGTGTAAAATTGACACCGTATTCCATATATAGGATCTGGCCCTGACTTCATGCAATTTTATGTGTCGTGTTATTGGAAATTAATAAAAGGTTAATATTTGTTGAAGAGGTCATTTAGTAAATTTGTTGTTTAAAGTAAAAAATACAGCGCAACTCATCCATTCTTGAATCCTAAGAAACTCTATGTTAGCAAGAAATTAAAAATGATGCATAGGAGAGAAAGCATACCTCTTTTGTTTCCATATTCCCGCTTCCTCTTCCTCCTCCTCTTCTTCTTCTTCATCATCACCCTTGTCCTGTCCGGCCGGTGGCCGTGGCCAGATGGATCTTCGTTCGAATCATACGTTAGGAGGAGTACATTTAAATAAAACACTGACGAAAAAATGCACAAGCTTACCACCAAATGTAAATTCAAATGGTTGGCTTCAAAATGAGCACTTGCTGACCGCTTCGTTGCCAATATTGGAGCTGCATATGTTTGCAATATTTCTCATCAGCCATGGTTGTCATTTCATTCTTAAGCGATACGGCATCCATATCTTGGTTTCGCAGATTCTTGTTCGTCTTCATTATCCTTATTTCTTTAATTCCTTTGCCTCTCTTGTCCATTTTTATTTCTGTGTAATGTAATACAAATTATGCATTTCTTTCTTAGAACCATATGGGATGGCCAAAAAGTGATCATGCCGTGTATATAGGGATGAAACTATATGAGATGGCCATTCTTTTATATCAAGCAGATTTCTTCTTCATATACATGTTTTACTGGCTTGTGAATTTTTAACACAATCTGGCATCAAAGAATTTTACTAGTAGCTTAATTTCTGAATGTTAAATGTTTCTAACTCTCAATATGAAAGACTATACATATGATAGAGCAGCTCATTGCAGTTATTTACTGCAATTTTGTGATTGATTTGTGTTATAGGCTGGAGTGATCGTTGGAACAACAGGCCTTGGACAACAATCAGATTACACAAGGATCTTTTTAACTGTTGACAGTAAACAAATACTTGGCACATTAGCTGGATTGGGTTACCAACTCTTTGGATTTATAAATGGAATTAAGATGGATTTAGCCTTGGTAAGAAAAACAGGGAAAATGGCAATCTACAGTGGTATATTATCTATGGTGGTTCCTGTGGTGCTTGGTGGGGTAACTGGGAGGATAGTCAGCAAGTACTGGAATCTCGAAAGACTAGATAGGCTCTCACTCATCTTGGTGATGTTGGTGCAATCTATGACTCCATTTCCTGTCATCTGTAGCTTCATCGGTGACCTTAAACTGACGAATTCTGAGCTTGGCAGACTTGGACTGTCTTCAGTGCTAACCAGTGAAATGCTGACCCAGGTTCTTGCAATAGTTGCTTTCTTTATAGGCATTGCCTACAAGCAGCGAGCAAAAGCAGCTATCGAAAGCGTTGTAATATCTGTAGCCTTTCTTCTTGTAGTTTTATATGTGGTGAGGCCGGCAATGTTCTGGGTGATCAAACAAACACCCAAAGGAAGGCCTGTGAAAGATTTATACACAGACATCATCATTTTCGGTGCCTTGGCTTCTGGTGCATTATTTAATTATATTGGTCTAAATGTGTTCCTTGGATCACTTGTTTTCGGATTAGCTGTACCAGCAGGACCTCCACTTGCATCAGCTGTAGTCGAGAAGATCGAATGCATTGTCACTGGAGTGCTCGTACCTCTTTTTATGGCCATGTGCACGATGGAAGCAGATCTTCTAAAGATCGATTTTGATGACTATATGCTGAAGAGCACTGCTATCGTCGTCTTTGTAGTCATCTTGGCCAAATTCGGTGCTTACTTGGTACCTCTCTTGTATTTCAAGTTGCCAAAACAGGATGCCTTGGCACTTGCTTTCCTGATAAGTACCAAAGGAATCGTTGAGCTTGGCTCATTTACTTACATGAGAGAACTAGGGGTATGTTCATCAACCCTCCATGTTACCGGCCTGTATTAATTTTTGCAGCATTATTAATTGTTCATTGTCATTATCATTATATACATACATACATATATATATATATATATAGCATTATTGTTTTCTCATTTTGTTTTCAACTTGATCAAGGGCAGATTCTGACAGAGGGGATGTTCGCTTTCCTGGTAATTACAGTTCTATTGTCAGCAACGATCTCATCATTCGTTGTGAACTGGGTTTATGATCCGTCAAGGAAGTATGCAGGTTATGAGAAGAGAAACATTATGCATAGCAAAGAGCTCCGCATACTAACATGCATTTACAGACCAGATAACACAACAATCATCATCAATTTTATCAAATCCTTGTGTCCAACTATACAGAGCCCATTTTCTGTTAGTGTACTTCACCTCATCAAGATCAGTGGCCGAGCCTCCCCTATGTTCATTTCTCACCAAATGCAGAAAAAAACGGTCTCTCTGCACTCCATCTCTGGGAATGTCATTCTCTCTTTTAAACACTTCCAACAAAATTATCGCGACGCAGTTTCTGTAAATGTCTTCACAGCAATCTCTCCACCCAAATTCATGCACGAGGACATATGCACAGTTGCATTGGATGAACTTGCATGTCTTTTAGTGCTTCCATTTCATAAAAAATGGCTTGTTGACGGGTCTATTGAATCAGAGGACTCTACTCTAAGGACTCTAAATTGCTGTGTCCTTGAGAGAGCACCGTGCTCTGTAGGGATCCTCATTGACCGCGGGAATCAAGTAAAGTCCATTTTCTTGGAATCATCAAGAGGGCCATCCCTTCTTGTTGTTGTGATATTCTTCGGAGGCAACGATGATCAAGAAGCTCTTGTGTTAGCTAAACGCATGTCCCAGAATAGGAACATCATCATAACAATCGCTCGCTTCATTCCCTCAACTGATGATCTCGAAATTAATCGGGATAGCATGCTAGATTCTCAGGCGTTGAACTATATTATGCTCGACTGCACAGAGCATGAAACAGTGGATTACATTGAAGAGAGGGTAAGCGATGGCCTGGAAACTTCAAAGACAATCCGATCTATGCTAGATAAATACGACCTTTTTATTGTTGGGAGACGGAAAGATATACAAACACCACAAACAGCAGGTCTTGACGATATGAATGAATACCCAGAGCTTGGTGTCATTGGAAGCCTGCTCGCATCTATGGATACCACTGAAAAATATTCGGTCCTGGTTGTAAAGCAACAGGTAGCTTTGTAGCGGTTAGATGATCCATGTTAGTTCAAATATTAAAGCATCATCTGTGCTCCTAGCTCCTATAGTAAGTATATCGATGATGAAATATTTCAAATTTTAATTTTTATGTAGATAAAAATAGCTAATGTTCTCTCTAAAAAAAAAGATGGCTAGCTTTTAGCTGTTTCTGATTCTTGTGCTTCCAAAATATTAACCTTTCTTTGGTCATAATCAGATGAAAGCTTGCTTGCTATTTAAGACCATGGCGATGTCATTTTTCAAGTATGAAACCAGAAATTTTGAAGATAATTTAATGACAACCACTGCAACCATCATCATTGCAGTCATATTGACCAACTTTAGTGCTTGCTTATCACCACTCTTTTCTGGTGCTCCAAGTTGCACAAAGCTCCAAAGGGCATGCTGAGCTTTATCAGGAAAGGGGAATATGCAGGCTACCAGTGATGGAAACAGTGTAGCAAAAAATCTTTCTATTAACATGGGATATAACCAGCACCGTCAATTTCCTTGAATACAGAGCGTCGTGTTTCTGTTTGTGTACTTTCACCTCATCAAGATCGGCCGGTGAGGCTCCCTTCTCTTCATCACTTCCGACCAAATGCAGAAACAAAATGTCTTTAATGCTCTCTTTCCGAGAACGTCATTCTTTCTTTTTATCATATTCAGCAAAACAATTCTGAGTTAGTATACGTAAAGCAACCTCTTCACCCAAATTCATTCACGACGATACATGCACATTCGATGAACTTGCGTGTGGTGCTCCCTTTAACAGTTAACCCAAAAAAAAATCAGCATGTTCCTTAAACTAGACTTATGTTCCTTAAATTTTAATTTCTTATTGATTTTGTTCTTATTGTTTTTGAATTTTATGATTCAATCCTAAATTTTATTTTATTTTACATTTTAATATGTAAATCTTGGGAGAAAAGGGAGAAAGTTATTAGGAAAAAAAAAAGAAAAAAAAGAAACGGTTTTGCCGATCATATTTTGTCTATAAAAAATATCGATTATTATGTTAATGAATTTATCTTGAAAATAAAAGTTTAATGGAGGTAGTGGTTCTCCTTGAACATATTTAAAAAAAATAGATTGGGGTTGTTTTTTTAAATTCAATTCAATTTTTATATTTTTGAGTGATTATAGGATGTTTTTTAGTTTAAAATGGATTTATTAAGATTTCTATAACTTTTTCGCTATTTTCAAGTGAAAATAAATGAAAAACTAGATTTTTAAAATCCAAACACCCAATTAATGATTTTCCAGTTGCGAAGGTAATTGAAGAAGATAATAATGAACAACATTATTTAAAAAATATTGAGGGAAACTAGACATGTCTAGGCTTTTGCCTTTTAGGCTAGTGAGCGGGCTTGGCTTTCAAGCACAGCAATTCTTGATTTATTTATTTATTTTTAATTAATATCCACTTTTTTATTTTTTTTTAAATTGTTTAGTTTAACTATTTTGTAAATGGTAATAAACATTTTGGATGGTTTCTATATATGATTTTATAATACCTCAAAAAAATTATTGTAATTTAACTTTGATTGTTTTTCTCTTAGATTTAAAATTCATCAATTGTATATGATTTATACAAACGAAAATCATATGTGTTTAACAAACATAGTAAATCTATAAGATAGATAAAAAAATATATAATAAAAAGCCCAATATAAAATATTTGCATTTATATTTATCTTTTATATATTTTTTACTAAAAAGACTAACTTTTCACCTGAGTTTTTAATTTGTGTTAATATTTTTTTTTTCAGTTTTTCAATTAATATATTTTTTCATTCATCCTATTATACACATAAATCATCTCTTCATTCTTCATTTAACAAACTTCGTGATAGAAAAAAACACATTTATAACATCAGCGCCTCCTCTTTTTTAATTCAAAATTAACTTGGAATCCAACTCGACGAAAACCCGGCAAAAGAAGGCTGGCTAGTTTCACTCTAGAATGGCTCGATGATGGATCTACTGAATCACAAGACTGGCTTTAGGACCCTAAATTGTTTCGTCCTTGAGATTGCTTCGTGTTCTTCTGGGAACTTGAGATCCTCCATTTCCAGGAATAATAAACAGGGGCGTTCCGTCTTGTTGCTACGCTGTTGTTCGGTGGCAACAGTGATCAAGAAGCTCTGGTGGTGGCAAAATGCATGTCTCAGCAAGGAGACGTTCGCCGAGCAATAATTCGCTTCATTCTTCTCGATTGAAATTTTCGGAGAGAAAATTAATGCTTGATTTAGTGGGCATGAAAGAGCTTGGTGTATTTTTGTGTTTAAAAATACGGTTAAAATCATGTTTTTAAAATATTTTTAATATATTATTATTATATTTTAAAATTATTTTAATGTGGTAATACTAAAAATAATTTTTTAAAAATAAAAAAAATATAATTTTAATATATTTTCAAGTGAGATTTACTTAAAACCACAATAGTTATTATATTCTTAAACAGTCCGGTAATAGAAAGCTTTTTTATTTTTTTATTAATGATTTTATATTATTTATTTATTACCTTTTCTATTCTTAAATAGAACTAATTGAAAAGGAACATAAAATGGGCAAATTGAATCAAGTTACAAATAAATTTAAAAAGTATAGGGACTAATTAATTATTCAAAAAATCACTCTAAATCGTCCTAGTTTTGAGCGCGATGATATTTAATCTCTGTTTCTAAAAAAATATATATATCTTCTTTTGGAAATAAAAAGAAAAAAGTACACAAGATTCTTCTTTTGGAAAAGTTTATTCACTCCAAGGAAGAAATAAAGGCCCACTCACTCGCCGAAAAAGGGGCCCATAGCCTCAAGCCCCTTGAATAGGGTTCATGAGAATGTCAAAATCCAACTTCATTCCCTCAACGGCAACAGAAGCCTCTCGGAAGAACACAACTCATATATGTTTTTAATTTCATCCGAATTATGGACATAGTAGTTAAATCAGTTTAATCTAATAAGTTGATTAGAAATCTAAGAACTTAACACTTAACCCAGATCGAGTTTGAAATTAACCCAGCAAAGAAGTTCATTTAGTTGAATTGGTCGACATATCATAACATGAGTTAACTATGAGTTAGATATTAAAAAAAAAAAATGTAATTTTAATTTTTAATTGAAATTTTCTTCATAAAAAAGAAATGGGTTGACTTTGTGGTCAACTTGATGACGCGCGTAATTTTTTTTTAACTAGTTCAACAAGGAACAAACAAAACTAAACCCGCTTTATTAAGATAAAGATAACCAATTTGAAGTTGAGAAAGACTTGTTGAGGCTCAAAACGTTACATAGATATCCCATTGTTTTTATATACGTACTAGTACTTTGCGTGCTAAATTAATTTTTTTAACGCATACAATAAAATGAAAGGAAAAATATTATAAATAATTTTAAAAAAACAGAAGAAAAAGCTTAGGCACATGCATCTCAAAATAAAAAAGGAAGACTTAGGCGCGCGTGCGTGTGTATATATATATATATATATATATTCAACATTATATATTTATTGAATTGTTAATTATTTAATTTTTAAGTTTATAACTTGTTAGTCGCTTAATTTTTTTTGGAGATTTAAAACATACTCTTTTGCAGTAATTAACATTATTAAATTATATCTAAGTTAGTGTTTTATAATTACAAAAGTTTATATTAATTCATGTATCAAGATAATTACATTATATTTTAAAGTTAATTTTATTATTAGTATTGCAATAAATTCTAATTGAGTTATTTAAAAAATAAATTTATATATAAGTTAGGATACGTATAAAATACGAAGTAAAAGTATCTTATCTATTCGCGGATCATAGATACAGGAATCAAGTCTGAAAGAGAACACGCAAGAAACAAGCAAAAAACTCACACATGCATACCTGCCACAGGGCATATCATAGAGAGGAGCTATGCCCATATACATACATACATACATACATACATACATAGAGAGAGAGAGAGTACCAGGTACTAACAGGGTTATGAGGTAGGCTATATGTATTCATATCTTTTGTCTTATAAGGTGTTGGAAAAAGAAATGGACTTTAAGGAGATAGAAAAGACACTGACAATTCTTGACAATGTGTGGTCACATCACAAAGGTTGTGATGATTATATGGATTAAAAGCTGACCAGTGAGATATCCTAATTCCTAACCTACTTCTACTCACTATTGTATTAATTATGATTTTTCTACTTTGTATTTTCAAAAATTCCAACGGCATTGACCTTGACACGACTCTCGTAACATACAATTTAACTTTTCTGATTTGATTTTTTTAGGTGTTTTTATCACAATATTTATTATCCTCTCTATCCAGTGGGAGAGCATTTTCTTTTCTTTAATTTGGACGACGCAGGAGGTCACTAACAATTATTGGATCCTGTGGTGGCCTTTTGTTTTATTAGATGAGAAACCCTAGCTAGCTCTATTCTCTTATCAATGAAAACTAGCTTCAAAACTTGACACACACACGCAATGGATAAATATACGTATGAGAAAAACAAAGAGATGCTGGGAAAAGAAAGGACAGACCCAAGTTCTGTTTTATAGCAAACAGCTTTTGCTTGCAAAGCTGTTTTATGTTTTTTAATCACCCCGTAAACCATCAAAAGATATCGTTTGCCAGTCTATCTAACATTGGACGTTGTGTATGTTATCATTGGTCATTTCTGGGCTCATGTCTAAGAAAGCTTACATTGCTGTGACAGTCCATATATATATATATATATATATATATATATATATATATATATAGAACCAGCCATCCCATGCTTTCTTGACACAAGGGCTCTCAACGTTTTTCATGCACCATAAATATATAAAATGGAACAAAGACTCGTTGTGTGAATTCATGGAGGCTCATGGTGCTTATTTAGAGTCTGTTTTTTTTCCTAAGCTGCTGCTGCTGCTGCTGTCTGTTTTAGAGTCCATATTGACTTGGGTCTGTCCATATTGACTTATTTAGAGTCTGTTTTTTTGTTGAAATGCACATGCTTTTTAACCCAAAACGTAGCTTAGAAAAATGGAGGTTTAAGCAGCTTGTCATCTTTAAATACATGCATCATGAGAAAAAACAAACCCTCCTAAAAAAAAAAGCAAGAAAAATAAAAAATAGATAGTAATCACACCATTATTGAATTGATTGATGCTCCGACTTCATCATCACCATTTTTTTCTTGTTAACGCACCCCTTGAACTTATTTTGAACAAGATGTACTTTAAATTTCCACCACACTGCTTCCAGGTTGATTTAAACATGCATATGTCGACTAGGTGAGCTGAAAATCTCAGTGTGTGTTACAGTGTTTGGAAATGTAGTGCGTTTGAGGGTTTTAAAAATCATCAAATTAATCAGTGGCCTATGCTGCTATTGTAATTTAATTGAGATTCGAAATCTCTCCTCTATATCTGTAATTAATGTTCGACGGTAGATTTGAAATGCCAACAACTTTTTTAAGGTTTCAAAATTAACACAAGTATGTCAAAAGGTTATGATCATTTACTATATACAAGGTGAGTGCCTTGCCATTGCTTATTGTTAACTGGCAAAAATAGCATTATGTACATTTCAAGTAAACGTTCAAGGACCGCATAGCTACTGTACTAAGTATTGACAGGGCACGAGGATGGACGCAAAATAAAGATCAAGTCAAAGAAGTGTTGTACAAGAGAGGGATCGATTATCTGAAGTAAAAAGACATCGCAAAGACTGCATGTTACCCCTTTCTCCTGTATTGATTGCGCACCCATACTGTTGGTGATACTTCTCTTTTCTATTTCTCAACAAGTTGAAAATCCGAGCCCCCATGCTCCTCATTCCTTTCGAATTTACGTGACTTAGAGGGTAAAAGATGTGAGACAGATGAGAGATGGAGAAACAAAGGAAACAAAGTCTGATGCATTTTGTGATCTAATGGTTGTTGAGTCACATTACTGACTTATCTCAGTAGCCTACTTCCCAGACAGACCACTATCTTCTCTCAAATCAGTCAAGCCCTCCTCTCTGTTGTTGATGATCCTAGACTTCTCAGACAGAGAGAGAAAGATCCTTCTAGGCTTTTTCTGGTCCTCTCAGTTGATATTTTCTTTAACCCTTGCAGGGACCTGACGTGTTATGGGAATGTCAGCACTTTTTGTATCACATTTATTTGCATCTCCTTTCTTCACTATATAAACCACATCCACTTCTTCGTCGAATATATCCTCCATAGAAAACCAATTGATATCAATACATATGTATATCACGAAGTTCCCCTGTGCCCTTGGCTTGTCATGTCTAATTTCTCACTCCTTGTGCCTTTCTCGGTGAAGGATCGAGCTCTTCGTGCGATGGACTCAAACAAATATCCAGCCTTAGCTGCAGAGATTTGTAAAGCATCGTACCCGAACCATGGTTTTTATCACAAGTGGAAAACGAAGCAGAAGTTTGGCTTTAGATGGTGCTATCTTACCTGAGCTTTTTTTTTAAAAAAAATTTTTAAATAATATAGGATAAATATTTTTTTTTCTTGACCTTGCAAGACTTTGTTTGTCTTGTGTAATTATTCTAAGTTATTTTTTTTAATTTAATAGTTAAATTTTTAATGTTATTTTAACTAATTAATTTATATTTTTATATCTTGTTTATTCCTCCTGAGCTTTATAAAGTTTATAGAATTAGATTAATTTTATTTGCTTAATATTTTTATTGAGTTTATGTAATTAACAATGTGTATATATTCTTTCCGATGGAAATAATCTTTTCTCTGTTTCTATGTTTGTTTTGACTTTTTAGAGATATTGCTTGCATACATTATTAATTTTGATGGTATTTTTAATTTTCTCAGAATCCAACTTCTGATGGATCATGCATTAAGCAAATGCCAGTATCTAAAACAGAAAAGAATTTGAAGGGTTTTCACATCAGGATCATCTGCACAATTTAGTAATCTCTTAAATTTAGCAAGCGGGTGTGCATGGAAATTTGATTTATTCCATATTGACTTGTTAGCAGATGGTTTTCAATTAATCAGAAGGAACTGCAGAAATCGCTGCTCATGCAAGTCAAGCCAATTAATCTGTTTTTGTAGATTTCGCATTCTGTATCAGGAGAGATGCGTCTGCATAACTTCAACAGATGCTTCCTATTTTTCTTGTATGTATTTGACCGTTACCTATTGTAATGACAAGAGTACTGTATCCACATAATCTTTAAGGAAAGAGACGACGATATCATTCATTTAGGTTAGTCAGAATCGTTTTTTTTTTTTTTTTTCTGATACAAAATTCAGGGTTTCTGATAGGTATTTGCTCAAACCTTAACTTCCTAAGCAACTAGCTAAGAGCCTGATCAAGTAGGATTCTGATTCCATGTTTACAAGCTAGGAGTGCTGGAATAGTAGCGTCTAATCGAAAAGTATTACATGGGCAGTGCTTTAATTTTCCAAAGAAGAGGCCAATGGCTTGGTTTCTTCAGCAGCAGCTATGTTAAACTAGGGCAATGATCTTACGTGCACATATGAGAAGGAGCATTATCACATCAATACATCTGGTTATAGTCACATCAGCAATTATATGTCCGCTATGAATTCGTGTGTGATCTATGAGCTCTCAAGGAAGACGCAGGAAATACTTAGGAAACTAATCCGACCAAGGAAACCAGTAGGGTTTATTGAATAGATTCATGGATTGTTTAAAGATCTAATGTTCTTTTAAACTATGTAATGACATTTTAGTAGAGAACACACTTTGATAAATTAGAAGAATTGTTTGTCTTTCCCTTTTTCTGAAGGAGCTAGAAAGCCCTATGGTTTTCCATGTGCGAATCTTTGTGCCTCGGTGGATCGAGCTGTTGATTGGTAGCTGTTATTTGCATGGAGGTTTTCCATGTATATATCTCTTTTTACCGCCTTTGATTATGAGGTGGCTTGCAAATTTTGTTGATGGATTTCGTTTGAGATTGTAGAAGTGGTTATTTTT
Source organism: Populus tomentosa (assembly GCA_018804465.1). Classification (NCBI taxonomy): domain Eukaryota; kingdom Viridiplantae; phylum Streptophyta; class Magnoliopsida; order Malpighiales; family Salicaceae; genus Populus; species Populus tomentosa. The sequence goes on from CM032003.1 coordinate 10,377,716, forward strand.
TTAATTAAAAATGAAATAAAATAATTATACTTTAAAACTGTTTGAAAAACAAACAATAATTAGTTTTTTAAAAAATATTTTTAAAATAAAAAACAAACGAAAACTAAATAAAAAACATTGCCTAGGATTCACCTTCAGAAATTCTTCTAGTTAGCTAGTAGTTAGATGTTTTGAATGCCTAGGATTCGCCTTGAGATATTCTTCTAGTTGTAGCTAGCAAGTAGCTAGATGTTTTAAAAGCGTTTAATGAGAAGTGCCAGCTGCTTGTGGTCCTTCACGTGATGATGCCTCAGATGCCAAATGTTCTTTTTTTTTACCAGTTCTAAGTTTAGGGCTCGATTGTTTTTACTGTTCGATAACGTTTTAATATTTAAAATATATATATATATATATATATATATATATATATATATATATATATATATTATTTTAATAATATAACAATATATTTAAAGTACAAAAAACTTGAAAAAATATACAGATAGAAAAGGTCCGTGTTCGATTTTACCCTATCTTGTGGCAGAAAACAATGATCAAGATAAAACAATTAATAACAAAAATCTAGACGAGCAAGAAGTCAATGTTAATTGAAATTCAGATTGAAGAATAACCCGCAACGCTTTGAAAGTTACTCGCATGGTGTTCCAAGGTTTTTGTCCACCCTCACATCTTCCAGGTAACAAGCAACAAAAATATAACCGTCCGTTGATGAAAGACGGACAAGAGCAATGATATATAATTTGATTCATTTGAACGTATTGCCGATGCTATTTCATATATACAAACCCAATAATCACTGCCAACCAGAACTTATGATCTTTAATTATGGACAAAAAGGCAGAAAAAATTCATCACGGTTGAAGGAGGCGAACAGAGCTCTCAAAACGTTAGCACCCAGTTCCTGTAGTTACGTACTGGTTGAGTGCAGATAACCAAGACCTCCTGCGCTCCGTGTTAGAAGTCGGTTGTCTAATTCTTGATCTCGAACACCTGACTAGGCATTCACGCAGGTTCCGATCAATAGTACAAGGAACCAAAGATGGACTTGTATCTGAAGTTCCCATGCATCGGCTAGCATTGAAATTCATTGACGGAAACTTCCGGCAACTTAAAGAGCGGAACGAAGATGAAAGCGGGGAAATTCTGGTGCATTGGAAATCAGGCTTGCAGAGTAGGGTTTTCATTGAAGTGAAATCTTGTTCTTCACCCGAACATGTGCAAAATGATAGAGATAAACTTGTTCTGGCAATAGCTTTAACCAATGGCTTTGTTCCAGGAAGCTTGACAAATGAAACTATGCCATGCCGGCAGAGAGGACAGGCAACTGACCCTGTTGGGCCTTGAGCAACAGTTGAGGTGCAGATTGCAGAACAAAGATATAATGCACATCGTGTGCAAAATTCATGTCTACAGCCTGCAAATCATATTGTTTTATGTGGTGAAGGCATTATTTATAAATGAAGAGAATATTCAGTAGAAAAAAACAAGGAGAAGATGGTGAGAATATATAGTTTGGCATCAGTTACACAAATTTCAGCTATTATTTAGTGACACGGAACACAAAAACACCATGAACTTGTCAAATACCCTCGTAACTATTTGGAAATATCCCAAACATCAAGGTTTTTGTAGAATTAAAAGAAAATTACAAATCAATGGATAAAAGCAATGGTACACATGAAATATGTATAGAAGTACTCAGGGAAAAGCCACTTGATCAACCATGTTATACATGAAATAATATGCAGTAAAAATCATTCAAGGTTTGAAAGAAAAAGAGTATGCTCTAAGAGCGTCATGCCTAGACTTTTCTGTTACGTGGAAAATTACATTGCTATAGATGCTTTACTGGATGAATTGATCATGCTGAGTTTTAATAGCCTTACATATAATTCTCATTTTCCAATAGATTTAAAGGGATTGTCACAGTTGTTCTCTAATTATATGCCTTGTACCTGAAGAAATATAATCCTAACCACCACCAACAGTGTATATGAAGGTGACGGACCACCACAATCTCTATCTGCCACTACTGCTATATAATATCACCTTCATCCATCAGTCTTTACAAAGCCTAAGAAATGAGCATCCAGCTCATACCACCACTTGGATGGACCCAGAAACATAACCCTGTAGAAGACGTGTTGTTCCCAAATGTTGAAATGAAAATTTTTTATTTTCAAAAAACATGGGAATTCAAAGTTTTGGTGCAAAAAATGATCATTCAGAGTTCCGGATTCATCTATAAATGCATGGGCCAAACGGCTACATTTATGTGTATGAAACGCACACTGATGTTCAGAGAAAACGTTTTAAGATTCCACTTTCCATCTTTTGGCAACAAAACTGCAAAAATTAGAGAGCAAATGAAATTTAATCTAAAAACAAGGTTCTGGAAATGGACCCTGGCGATACTGCTACCCTTCAACATTTGCTTTAAGGTGATAGCTCTTAGATCTCAAGCCCACAACATTTTACTTCACTAGCCAAAAAAAATCTATCATTTGCACTATACAATAGCTTCCAGAAAGGTAGTACATTATAAAATAACTTCCTCATTTTTTCCAATAGTTTTACTTTCACATTTCCGCTTGACTATATTAGTTCCTTTCAGGACAAAAACATTTAATGAGGGAAAACATGATAGAAAACTGGAAACTACTAACAATTGATAGTAACATACCTTCTGCAGCAACTGTGCACTTCCTTTCCAAACAAACCACACATGCATCCTCACATGTAGGGAGGGAATCATTGTTCCTCCATCCACATTCTCTGCAAATGGTCCCAACAAAAGATAACATTCCTTGATTATATAGTTAACTATTGTACTTAGAAACAAAACATTAATTTCTGTTATTGTAAATGAGACTCTAAGACCTAAAATGACCATGAAGAAAACTTCATTCAATGTATGTGATTTCTATTACATGGAACTCAATCTGGACTACAAAAGTTCTGCAAATGACACTCTAAAAAAACTTCAAGCAATGTTGATATCATTCACATGGAACTCAATCTGAACTAGAAAAGTTTCCCCACATATTTAATAAAAAGCCTTTTCCATGAGCATGTCAGCGGTTAACATCATGTGCAATAGTTTTATTCCTCAGTGCTTCTAGGGGTCTACATTTTTTGCAAATGCCAACCTGATGGCAGCTACTAATTTGGAACTTAATTGAAAGTCACATTATCAGCCAGGCAAGATGTTAACACACAAAAAGATACTAAAGGCAAGAAAAAACTTCTCAGGAAGCAAAGACCTTGTAGTTTACACAAAAGTGTAAAATTCAGGGGTTATTATGATTTTATGTAGCAAGTCACATGGTATGGCATATGCCAATGCATTACAGTAGAGTAGCCAATAAAATATGACAAAATATTTACCTGGCAATTTTGACAATGCTCATAAAGGGAATAGATAGATATGAAGAAGGACAGATTTGAGACAGGTTCCCTGGCTGTGAGCTAAGAATCTCCTCAAGTTCATTTCTGTGCCACGAACGAGCAACCATCGAAGGAGTCCACCTTGAATCAAACAAAAGAGAACAAGAGGTGTTTTAACACAACAATGTGGTTTATCTCAATAGAATCTATACAATAAATCATACAATAAAGGGGCAATTGGACATCCAACAGCTTTGGACATTTGTCGGTCACAACATTTTAAAGTACAGATCCATCATTGCAATGATATAATTCCAAATGGAATAGTTAGAATGCCCAGATTTTACTGATCTTGAAAACTAATTATGTTGTGCTTGATATGTATTATATTGTTAACACGTAGACTTGATGTTAAGTAGAAAAGAGTTTGAGATTCGCATATTATTGCTAGTAAAAATCATAATCATTGCCTAAGATCAAATATAATGCAAAAAAGGCACATAGGTGTATAAGGTGAAATGAAGCAAGCAAGTTTTCTTCTGAAGAGTGACCATCCTCACTTGATAGACATTGGCAAAACCACAGCTACATTCTAGAGAAAATTCAAGGGGAAAATAGCTTCACTGACAGGTATCTAAAATCATAGTGAAACTTCTATGATATTTCCCTTCTTTATCGGTCAAAGATGTTAGTGATTTAATGGTAACGACCTTCACAGCTGATCTCTCTCACTATAAAGCAGTCATAAATACAATGAACAGAGAGAGGGTAAAGCAGGTATATTATGAAGTCTGAAATTCATTTTGTCAGCACCCAATGCCACAGCAACATCAGTTTTAACTCTTCCATGGTCACTTTAGTCATCCATGTGATTTTTCAGTTTCATGGGCAATTCTTATCCTAAATGATTTCACTGCCAATTTGTTAAGAATGTTTTATTTGTAAGAAGTGCACAATGTTTGCCAACCCAAAATCATTGTGACATCTTCAACAAATTAAGATTTCTACTGCCCACCCTCCTATCTAGGCACAAACAGTGTAAGCATGCAGACCAAAATAACGACTGGTGAAGGAAAACATTTTAATTGTGTGTATGTGCCATACCTAGTTTAAAAGCAGATATAATATCATTGCAGAAAGATTCAAGTAGATGCCACTTGCAAATCAATATATTATTATATACATTGAACATATGAGAGTACTAAATCCAAAATTATGCCACAGGAGATTCATACCCATTTGCATTCTCAGCCGCCAAATTAGCACCCCTGGCAATCAAAATCTGAAGCACAACACATGATCATGACAAAGATTCAGCATATATGGAACTCATTTTCAGTTTCAAAGTTTTCTTCTTTGTTAGGAAACATACTTGACAACATTGTGGATTTCCACCACATGCAGCATAGTGAAGAGCTGTGCTTCCAGCACCTGCAAAGCAGCAACCAGGGGTAGACATTTAAATATTTGGCATTGCAAGCTAAACAATTTAGCCCAGAATAACTGTGCCCCGTAAGCCATAGGAACTAACCTCGTGCCTATAGATAAGGTATTGATAGCTGAATAATGTCATTAAAGATAGGATTTTGCTTATGCAACTAAAATCTTGGAATTCCACAGATTGATTTGACATTTTGATAACCGTGTCCTTTGCTATTTCAATTTGGTTGACACAGAATCCAATTCCTCTGTATACTGTATTTACAGAGTTGCAACAGTGGTTTGAAAACAAATTAATCAAATGGCCTCCATTTTAAAAAGTGTCTTAGTCTCTTACTACGTGAGAAACTGAGCAGGAGAAATTAATGAGCATTGATGGCCTAAAACAATTGCTCTTGTATCCATGGTAGAGAATTGTGTCACAGTTTAAGTAATATACAAAAATAAGAACTGCTAAAAATGGCATTACTATTCCTCTAAAATTAACTGGAAGTCAGCCTAACGGTGATCAGCTATCATCACTTAAAGTAAAATGGGATCACCTATTAGATCGATAGTAGTTCCATCTTCCACGGTGACCTCATAAACGGAAGCTCCCAAGTCCAAGAGTAACTGCACGCTTTCAACATGCCCATTTAGGGCTGCCATATGCAAAGCAGTTATGCCTCCATCAGCAGGTCTATTGATTATCTCGCGAAGAGCACTGGTGCAAGCACAATGGCACAACTCAGCAAACAAAATCATAATAAAGGATGATAGAAGTGCAAAGAAAACTAAGAGCTGAAAGTACCTTCCATCAAACTCACAGATGGATTCATTGTCCTTTGATCCCTTACTTAATATCTCCCAACAATCAGCTATGCTAGGTATATAATCTGCAAGGAGGAGGCGTATGCATCGAGAATGACCGTTCAAAGCAGCCAAGTGAAGTGCAGTACCCCCATTAAGATAATCTGCTCTGTGAATCTAAAATCCAATACTCCACAAATGTCACATTCATAGTTCCTAAATCTTCTAAGCTATTCATGGTTAATGAAGTATGGTCTAGTAGACTTGAAAGTAAACTACATACATTGGCTTTAAAAAGCATCAAAGTCAGCACAACCTCCCAGTGACCATGTTGACAAGCTTGCATCAAAGCAGTCTGTTCACACAAATTAAAAAGAACTAGAAATTGTATTATTTCATAGAGATGCTAACCTGTCTTGAAGTTTCTCAAAATACCTAAAAGCTATATGAACGGTTGCTTCAAGCAAAATAAAAGCTAAAATACCATACAAATAAAGCCTAAAAATTCCATTTGAGGTATGATGAAATTACCTGACCACGATAATTCCTCAGATTGATATCAATTCCAGACTCAAGCAAGAGAGAAACTATCTAAAAACATATAAAATCACCATCACCACAACAGAGATGACTCAATAATTGCTCAATTTAAAAGATTAACCACAAAATACCTCATGGTGACCCTGAGCTGCAGAGTAATGGAGTGGAGAATTTCGAACACCAAATGTTGAGTACCTTGCCAGCCTTGGATTGTATTCCAATAAAGCCTTAGCTTCTTGAATATCCCCATCTCTTGCAGCCGAAACCAAACGTTCTCCAGAGGCAGAACAACCAAGTGAATTGCCCATGATGCTCAGAAATTTCATGATTTCTGGGAAGAAGCAAGATTGTTTTTTCTAGCTCCAAAGCAACTCCCTTGATCTTCCACAAAAAAAAAAAAAAAAAAAAAAGTAAATGAGGGCTTTTGTATCCTCAGCCCCCAAACTATTCACAAGCTTGTTTATTCATGACAGAACATAAGGAAAAGGGAAAGCGTTCCTTGTACCTATCCAACCAATAACAATCCAAAATTCGAAAAATAAACCAAAGAATTGGTTGCAACAGTCATAATCTCATTGACCTTTTCATAATACCTATGGTGAATTTTGAGAGAGACAAGGAAAAGGTTAGAAAAGGACTGCAGTTGGCATCCAAATTCCAAATGAAAGAATTAAAGCAGGGTCTCTTCAACTACTGACTTGAGAAAAAAAACAATAAGAGAAGCTGAATGTGACTCTTTATAGCTTTGTTAAAGATCTCGTGAATTTCGAGAAACCAATCCAATAATTCAATGACGAATTCACTAATCAATTGTCAACACCATCGTATTTACTTCTTCACCAAAAAGAACATAACAACTTTCAAGCTATCCAATTCTCCTTCAAATTTCAAAATCTCATATATTCTCCCTCAAATACACAAATTTCCAATGCCCCAATTCCATAAACTTCTTAAAGATTGAGGATTTCAAACCACATCTCCTATTATGCCTCAAAGAATCAAACTTCACAACAGAACGTCCAAAACAAGGGGAAAAAAATAAAACAGAACTCCCCAATATTAACTTCTTCTTCCAAATTTCACTCAAAGAATCTCAACGTAAAAAACCCGGATCAGGCATCTCTCCTAATGAGGAGATAAAGAAATACAAGAGGAAAGAAAGCTTGATCAAAATTAGAGAAGAACTGGCCAAATATTTAGGCAAAAAGGAGCTTAAAATAGGCAAAATTGAAAATCGCAAGAGATAAGAAATTGAAATGGGGAAAGACAGCGACCTTTAACTACAACTTTTAACCAAAAAAATAAAAAAGAAAAGAAAGAAAGAGAGAACATGAATGAAAGGCGTGTCTCCCATCATTGGATGGATTCTTGGCCAGTCAACTTCGTTGTTTTTTTCTTTCTTTCTTTTTTTCTTTCTTTCGTTGCTTGTTTACTTAGCGCTCTCTCCCTCTCTATTTATTATGGAGGGAAATTATAGAAATAAATAAATAAAAATGAGGCAGATCTTAGTTTTATTTGTTATTTTCTAGCTACGATTACAAATATCACAAATTAAATATAAACAAGTGTAGTGTTTTCAATTTTTGCAATCATGTTTTGACTCAATTTATCATTTCTTCTTCATGGCGAGTAAGGTATGAAAAATGATAGAAATGGTGAACATTCATAAGAAAGATTAACAAAAAAAAGGAAAAAAAATTGATGGATAGAGTAATGAGACCCGCAATTAAATCTAGTTTTAAGATCTCAATTCAAGGCCATACTTTTTTTATTTTATTTTATCATCAAATGCTGTTTGATATTGCCCATAATTTCTTAGTAAGTCTTCCATTCAACATAAAATATCTTGTTTTTTCAGTTATTGTTATGTTCATTATTTCCGCTAAATCATTCTATCATAGTATCTTTTATATATATATAATAAAGAAAAGCATGAACAAAAAAGTTAGTTTTTAATATATCTGCAACGAATTTAATTAGGAATGTTAGTTTGTTATTAATCTCATTAAAGAACGGTGGACATTTAAGTCGTCGACGAGCATTATGTATATTAAAGAGCAATTTGAGACCTGGCAAACGGATTCGAATGATCAAGCCATGCTGACAAGAACATGAAGCAAAATGATGACGGCAATTCTGGCCGTCGAAGAAGAAAAGGGTAGGGAAAAAGCTAAACAGTATACCAAAGCGGCATGTTAAGGCAGCATGATTGGCTATAAATTTGATGTTTGAGCATAAAATGGGGCACATTTGGAATCTTTTTGCTCGCTCTCATTATATTATTTAGGGTAATGTGCTAGGCACTTGGGTTGCAATTACAGTTCAGCCGGACAAAGCTTGCATGCCAATTCAAGCACTTGTATCATTAGGGTTAATACAATACAGGTCTCTTCATCATAAATTATTAGGGCATGCATCTCCCTGTATGTCCTCTGACAAATTTCACGTCATTTTCTCTGCTTTTCGTTTTTCTTTTAATTTTAGGTTCGAGTGGAGTCTTGAAATCAAGTCTTACGTATCAGAATTGGGAATTGGGAATTGGGAATATTTATTTGATTTCGTCAGAGACAGGATATATATAAATTCAGAAAAGAAAAGGCAAGGGAAGGAAGGCAGGCGAGTTGCTTGAACTTGACAATTAAGAGTCACTGTCACTTGACTCACATCACTAATAGTCTTCTTAAACAAGGAGGATTGAACCTTAACTTGCAAAAGTCGTATGCAGTTGCTTGCCGGCTTCTCATCTGAGAGAGCATGAAACATGATTTCCAGTGGCCTTTCCAAACCCTTGAATGGACGTATTATTCTTCTGCATCAAACTTCCGCCGCTCCCTGTCAGTTTCTTTGATATCATGATCAAGGTATTTTTTAATTAAAAATACTTTAAAATATTTTTATTTTAATAATATCACATTAAAATCATTTAAAAACATCTTACAACATCAACTTATATTTTTTAAAACAAAAAACAACTTAAAAAGAAGTTATAAATTATAAGATTCTTGCCCACTAAAAAAAATCCAAATCCAAAAATTAAACCCACTATTTTTTAACTCAAATTAGTGAGCAATCGGCTTGTAAGATGATTACTATTTTTCTCACTTTCTTATCATATATTTTTATCAATATCATGGTTTTAAAATCTAGTTTGACCTACCCACAATTAGAACCATATTGGATTAAAAAAAACAAAAATCTAGGTAATTCGGCAAAAAAAAAACCAAGTTGACCTAATAATTAAGACCCGATTAAAAAATCAATTACAATCTCAACCCACTAACTATTTATTTTTTTAACAACAACAACAATATTGTTTTGTTTTATATAAAAAAAATTAAAGATCAACATGATCAAAACTCCTAATCCAAGCCTTGAAGCACATCAACCACCATAACAGGATTAAAAAAGCTCAACGTTTCTGATGCAAATATCCAATTGAGTAAATTATTCTTTACTCCTTGTACTATAGCTTAATTCTTTACGTCTGCAAATCTATAACTTAGTCACTTACTAACTTGATTGCAACGTAGTTATAACCTGATTATAACTTGTTGATCACTGGCTTACTAAATCACTTGTTTTTTTTTTTTTTTCAAAATCTCGAATGCACCCTTTTGCAATTTCAATTATTAGGGAAAACCAATACAGCTGGGGATTTAGAGAAAAACCAAGAATTCTTGAATGGCAAAGGGATAACAGTCACAGTTTGAGATTTGAATGGCAAAGGGTTTTAAACAAAGAAAGCTCTGTGTGAGTAAGTTATTGGGAGCAGGGAGAAGTGTGTTTTGGATCTAATCTCAAGGTTAAAGTCTGGGCCCATCTAATTTAGAACATTAAGGGCTCCTAAGAATGGCCTAGAAAATAATCCTATGACCAATGTAAGTACATGCTGGGCTGTTAGGCCCAAACAATAGTATAGAGAGCCCCATGATTATTCTGGTGGCCTTACTTTTCCTTGCATCTTGTTATACTCTTCTTTCTTCTTCTTCTTCTTTTTTTTTTTTTTTTTTTCTTTTTTAAATTTGAAAATATTTTAGAAAAACTTTAATTATTTTTTCAAATTAATTTTTTTTGGTGTTTTCAAATCGTTTTAATGTGCTGATGTCAAAAATAATTTTTTAAAAATAAAAAATATATATTATTTAATGTATTTCTGAATAAAAAGAACTTTGAAAAGAAACCATTAAAATAGTAAGGGTGTGTTTGAAATTGTGGTAACAGTGGCGGTTAAATATGCTTTTCGCTTATAAATATATTAAAATAAATTTTTTTATTTTAAAAAAATTATTCTTAACATCAACAAATCAAAACGATTTAAAAACATTAAAAATTTTATTTTAAATAAAAAAATCAAAATATAAAAGAAGACGATGTACATCAGGTTTCAAACAAACTCTAAAAACACCCTAGCGTCTAGGCAAATAGTGTAACTAAGCAGGGTTAGATAGTAGCTAGGGTGAGGTGATTCCCCTGTCGTGTGTGGGTGTTCTTCCATGAAGAAATATCATGAAAACACGCAGAATACTGCTGAGATCCGTGCGATGTGGAACTAAATTAATATCGAGAAATTAATCCAGCTATTGACATGCAGCTTCAGGCGATGACTGATCCCAATATATAATTTCAAACCAAAATGTACTCATGGCAAATATATATTAAACAAAAAGGAATAGCTTCCGCAGGCACATGCCTTCTCATTCTCTAGCTCCTGCAATAAGTCTTCGTCTTCGATCTGCATGTATAATGCCGATTAATTAACTATTAGGGTTTCGTTTATCTAGCTGTTGAAGATTTTTGGATGCCCATGGTTAGACCACTTACAGTTCTAACGGGGTGGCTTTTGTTTTTTTTCAAACCTTTGACAGAATATTTTTGTGAGATGTAAGAGCTAACTTTGAAATTAAACCCACTTGTGGACCAAAGAAGTTGTTGATTATGGGAAATTTGCTTTAGATTAGTTGAGTTAAGTATAAAGCTCCAATTTCATTGATTAATTGAGTTAAGTATAAATTATTTTATTTAAAAATTTAAATTATATATTATATAAAATTTCAAGATATGATTTATATTATTTTCTAATATGTTTTTTTAAATGAAAATTTTTTGATCTGGAAACTTGCATAAATTTACATTATCTTGTGTTTAATTTTTATCAAATAAATAAAAATAATAAGATTTAAACTTGTGGTTACTTGATCATCAATGTTTTGATATTATGTTAAAGAATTATTTTATCAAAAAGCTTAAACTGTTAACTAAAATTTTAATATATAATTTATATTTTATATTAATTACTTTTAAACTTTTTTGTTTTTTTCTCTTGAAGCTGTTCAATTTTTCTGGGACCATAGGAAAATTAATCAAGCCTGCTTCTGAATGGACTAGCTCTAGAGCGACATATATCTAACGTTTGCTTTAGAATTTAATGATCAAATTGATTTATTTGTAACTAGTTTGGATGTTCTTATTGTCATATCAATTTATGCAACCGTAGATAGTACTGCCTATGTATACACATACACTAAAGGTCGTTTTCTTAATGAAAATAATTTCGAGAAATTACAATAAAGGTAAGTTAAGAGAATGTGATGCCAGTTTGACTCACAAATTCTACATCTAATAATGAAAGCCAGCTTAGATTTAAAGAGAAATGCATATTATTATTATTATTGCCTTTGCCTAATTGTCTTGAACTGGCTGCCCTGCCATGGTCAATATTTTTTCATACGGTCCATATAAAAATATCATATAAGATGCACCATGCATGCTTCAAAGATATCGTTTTTATTTCCATGACTGTAATTTTTTCCTTTCAATATTTGGATTGTGTGTTGGGGGGGGGGGGGGGGGACAAATCATGTTGTACCAATGACTATGAAATATGTTTCAATGATAACTTAATTTGTTAAGAAAATTACTTTAATTTAAAAAATTAAATTGTTGAATAAGATTTCAAAATAATTCTATATTATTTTCTAATAGAATCCACTTAAAGATAAAAAATATATTTCAATGAGAATTTAACTTCATAATTAGTATTTATTTTGAATTGTTTGGTGCTTCCACCAGACTATCTTATCTCTTGTGGAAATTATAGTTAATTTATAAAGTGTTTTTTACTCAAATATATATTAAAATAATATTTTATTTATTTTTTAAAAATTATTTTTAATATTAACACATCAAAACAATTTGAAAACAACAAAAAAATATTAATTTAAATTAAATAAAAAATAAAATAAATCTCAATTAAAAAATATTTTTAAAATATATAAAAAAATCCAATTATTTTTTTAGAGTTTATCAATTCAAATTTACCACATATCACAAACTAATTTACATTGAGGTAGCACAAGCTAGCCATGCTAAAAAAAGAAAAACACACTCTCATGTTCATAAGCTCTCAATCGTAGTTAGGTTAACTGCCAAAAAGGGTTTCATGTTTTGTCTACCTTTTTCATTACTAGGTGGCTGCCGTTTTGAAATTTTGTCCAAGTTCAAATAGTCAAGCTTTTTGAGAAACAAAACTAGTGAAAATGTTTCTTCTTTTCGATCTCAACATTTTTTAATTAAAAATGGCAAGTAGTGTCTTAGAATATTGGAGCTTGAAATAGTATGAGGGTCACATGAATTTACGAGGTGGTTCCAAATATTTGCCAATGCATGGAGGGTGGTGGACCGTGTGTACACAATTTCTCGATAAAGGGGCTTGACTTCCAAAAATTGTCAAACCATGCAGCCTGCAGGAATTTTGGCAGGGGAGACAACAAAATAAAATAAAATAAAAATAAAAAGAGAGAGAGTTAAATTGACTTTCGGGGGCTTTTTGGACAACAATGGAAAGCACACATGAAGGGGAAGAACATGAAAACTTAATGTGCATAGATTAAAAAAATAGCATATATATCAAATATATATATTTGTATATATAATTCTTGATCTATTAGTACATATAATTCTTCATTTATTTTACTAAATGCACATATAAATTTTTTTAATTTGTAGTTAAATTTTTTCTTGATGATAAAAAATATTAATAATGCCCACATCCTTTTTGGGCGTGGAGAAAAAAATAATACTACATCCTATATATAACACAACGTGGGGAATCAAACTAGTATAAATATAAATCAGGTACAAATTGCACATCATATATAAGTAAAATCAGTTTAGCAAATTTCTATTCAGCGTATCCACGATTTTGTGCTTCTTTTTCATTTTGTTTGGAGGGTACAACTTGAAATTTTGAAGTATAATTAGCTAGGCTCTTGTCTTGACTTGCTATATAAAATGCGAATTACTAGATTTGAAGAAGGAAATGAAGCCAACTAGATTAGGTAGCCAACTAGATGAGGTACTAGATAGTTGTCCCTAACTAAAACAGATTCTAACGTAAAATAAATACAAAAGCATTGATAGCGAGTCTTCTGGAAGCAAGAAAAATTTATGACTTGTATGACTTGAATCGTGGCCTAGAATAGATTTAGTAAATTTATTTTATTTAATTATTTAATATATTTATTTTTAATTATTTAATTTTAAAAAAATTACATCTAAATTTTTGATAAAATATATAAAAAAAGAGGTACATATGCGGGCCTGCAAGCACGTCGCTAAGCTATTAAAAAAAAAAAAAAAAACAAAGAAGACATCAAGTCGTGTGAAGTAGTCGACAATGTGCTGCCTTTTGGTATAATCATCGGCTGCATCAAGTGGTTAGAAGTCGGGTTCCGACCCATTTGATATATAAAAAAAATTTCAATCATTTTCTCACCTGAAAAACCTTAGTAACCTCGACAAACATGTTTTTCAATATTTCTTTCAGTCTCAAAATTAGTCCCTAAGATTTCAATTGTTATGAATAAATAAAATTTAAATTTATTTTGCTAAATAAAGCATCAACTTAACATAAGAATTTATTTTTGACATTGAGAGAATCCCATATCAAGTCAACCAAAACACATTATCAAGCCCAATCCCAAATCAACTTACTTTGAAAGGATCAAATTAAAAAAAAAAATCATCTCACTAAAAATAATTTAAAGGAAAAAAAAAGAAAAAAACATTGTGGTTAACTACTATAATCAACAATGAATTATATCCCCTTGTTGCATTTTTATTATTTTTTTAATATTTCTTCTATCTCACATTTATTCTTGTATATTCATGATTACGAACACCATTTCATGGTCTATCAAGCATCAATTTTGCAAAAAAAATAATTATAATTATTATTAAAAATCAGTAATTAAAAAAATAAGGATCAAATTTAACATAAAAAATAACAATTCTTTTTGCTATTTTGGAGAGTCAAGCATATAAACCTAGGAGATGAGAAAGAAAAGAAAAAAGATAAGAAGAATGAGTTGTCAAAGTCAAATTAGAGAATTGACATCATAACTAGTTGCCTTATCATAAAACACTTATTTAAATGATTTCAATAGTATCAAAGAAAGCCGCCTTCTAAGCTTAGTTTTCACCTCACACATATTCAAAATGTGACAACATCTCTCACATGTTTGTGTGATTGTTATATGTGCCGACAACTTTTTTATATTTGTTTAATCTAGTCCTATTTTTTTTTTAAAAAGGATTGCATATCTGTTTTAGTTTTAAATTCAGTCCCACCAAATTTTATTTTGCCAAATCAAACATTAACCATGTAAAAATATTTTCTCTCTCGAACCTATATCAAGCAAAATGAAATAATTATCAAGTCTAAACCTAAACTAACTGACCAAATTTTTTTTAAAAAAAACAATTGACTAAATTATTTTTGAAGTACAAAAAAAAGAAAAAAAATGGAGTATTATTACAATATATAGTGCATTATATCTTGCTACTTAATAAAACTTGAAGACTTTTAGTTTTTTTCTTTAGTTCTATTAACAAGAACTAGTCGAGGAGGGGAAGCCATAACCCCCCCTATATTATTATCTATTGAAACAATAACATGTATTTTTTTGTTGTTGTTTTTTTTAATATTAAAATTATTGAGAATTATATTTTTTATTTAATTATTTCAATTTCCTTTATACATGCTCATCATGATCTAGAAAACAAATCCTAGCATTAAATAAAAAAAGATATATCATATTGTTAAATAAATAATAGTTTTTTTAAAAATATAATTATTATAAATTGAACTTCATGATTCATTTCAATTTATTTTCTATAAGGTTATCATGATCATAAAAAAATATACCAATATTAATTGATACTTGGTTTTTTAAATATTTATTTTCTTTATTATATTATTAAATAAAAAATGATTAAAAAAACTTAATTATTGAAAATTAATCTAAATTAATTCAAGTTAATCTAATATGTTGTTGTCTTGATTTTGTTTTTTTTAAAAATATCATTTTAAAAATATTTTTAAAACCAATCATATTTTTACTAATAATTCAAGTTTTTTTTAAACCCATCACATGCTGCAACAACTCTCTTGAAGCTGAAGCTATACAAAGAATGTGCTCGAAAAGTTTCAGAATTCAATATAAGGAATTTCTCTTAACCTAAACATTATGTTTTTGCAAGTAAAAAAAATTCTTTCCTTATCATTAACTAGCAATGAGAAGGTTAAATAGGTCATGCGTGCATCATTCGTAGCTTTCTTTTCGAGAAGATTATTTTCTCTACTTATTAATATAAATAAATATGAGATAATTTGGTCCTAAATTTTCTTTCGCTTCCCACAAGGCTAAAACGTATTTGCAGCCAACACGGAACTGATCCCGAAATACACTTGTGCGTAGTTTTTTTTGGTAGATTACAATAATTCTTATTACATTTTTTGAGATCATAAACATAGTTAAGAGATTCAAAGCTCGGAGATAAATATTTTAAATTTTTTTTTATACCCAAAATATTTTTAGTAACTTTAAAATCTTCTTTAATAATAAAGGAGATTTTAAATTTTTTTTGGCTATTTAGGTTTTGATTAGCATGATGTTTTAAGGAGAATATAATATTTTTTTTTAAATATTTATTGATATTTTGTTTTCTTATCAATTTCATATTTTTTTTGTGCAATAAAGCTTAAAAATCCTGAAAAGGAAACATTTACTTTTAAAAGTTGATTATTAAAGTATTTAAAAATATAATAATAATTATTTTTTAAAATATTTTTTGTTTAGAAATAAATCAAAATAATTTTTTTTTATTTTTAAAAAATTATTTTTAATATTAACATATTAAAACAATAAAAAAATATATTTTTTTAAATTTTTTTTTAAATAGAATGAATCTCCCACCAAATAAAATTTAGACTCTTCTATTTGGATGTTTGCTTTTACCGCTGACTTGCATTTAGACAATACAAAAAGGTTTCTTTCTCTCTGTTTTTTTTTTTCTTTCTCAAAGGTGAGACAACTCAAAAAGTTAGTACCAAAATCCGTGACAAAGTGGAGGAAAAAAATGAAAAGGGAAAATGAGCATCACTTCCTAGGCAAATATTGGGTCCAGTAAACACCTCGTAAGCTGCCTCTCTTCTTTCACTTGCTGGAAGACAACAGTATCCTATGCTTCCTCTTCTATTCCTTTTCCTCCTCTATGACCCTAAACTTTGTGATTCTCAAAGTCTCAATATCCTCTGCTGTCCTAAGCACCAAGGAGGAGAGAGGGTTCTCAAATCTCAAAGTAATGAACATCAGATTAGGCAGAGGAAAAACCAGAGTTTTTTTTTTAAAAAGGACACGGAAAAGGACCCATTTGGGTTCACACATTTCCAGATCAACACAAAATGTATGGCAGAGAAGGAGCACTTGTTTTCTACTGGGGACTTACAAAGGGCGTTGGCGTTGGTGAATTAGAAGATTTCCTCTGAAGTCAAACTAGGAGAAGGATCCCCGTTGAGATCATTAGAAAAAGATAAATAAAGCTTACCACCTCCTAAAAAACGAAGCTTTTTTCCAATATAATGCTTTCCTTCTTTCCCACATTTAGACTGACAGTAAAAATTTAAAGCCAACTAGATCTTAATCTCATTTATGTTGTGCACTGGTGGAAGATTTATTGCCGTTGTTTTGAAATCTTACCTTCTGGCACTGACCACACCATTTATATCAGGCCTTTAAGTGCCACTTTGATTTTTCTCTCCCGTCTCTCTCTTTCACTCTCTGCATTTGCCCTGCAGTTTCCCTACTTGTAGAAAAAACAAAATTGAGGTGAAGACTATACCAGTCTAGTTCTCAAAACTCAACCGAAAGACCTTGTATCCCACACGCTCATGTGACATAATAACTTCTGGGCCTGTGGGGGGATACGTCATTGGGGCTTGGGATTTATTTTGTAGTAGCAAATGAGATGCTTGTCGGTATCATCTCTTGGTTCAACTCTAAAGCTTCAATCTTGTTGAGTTTCTCTCAGTCTTTTTGTTAAGAAAATATGAATTGGGTTCTCCTTCAAATCAAAGAAAGCGCCTTTATTTCTCCAATCCAGCAACCATATTTTCTTTCTCAGCCACCTCCACAACCAAAACTTGATACTGATGGTTTCAACTTGAGCACCAGGGTTAGTCCTAGTATATTGCTTATCATTATAATTCTAGCTATTATTTTCTTTGTTTCTGGTTTGCTTCACCTGCTAGTTAGATTTCTTTCAAGACCACCTAATAGGGAAACTGATGACTTAGAGAGTGTGACTGCTCTCCAAGGTCAGTTGCAGCAACTCTTTCACCTTCATGATGCCGGTGTTGACCAGTCATTTATAGATGCTCTCCCTGTGTTCCACTACAAAGCCATTATAGGATTGAAGAACCCTTTTGACTGTGCTGTTTGTTTGTGTGAATTTGAGCCTGAAGATAAGCTTAGGTTGTTGCCAAAATGCAGTCATGCCTTCCACATGGAGTGTATAGACACATGGCTCTTGTCTCACTCCACTTGCCCTCTTTGTAGAGCTTGCTTGCTCTCTGATCTCTCTCCAAACAATAGCCGCTCTCCCATTGTTCTTGTTCTTGAATCTGGTGGTGAGAGCTCAAGAGAGATTGTTAATGATAGAGAGGCTAATATTGGCAGAACCACTTCAGTTTTGACTACAAATTCCCATCTGAGCTGTCACGGAGACAATGAATTGGGATCATCGCGTTTGGATATTTCACACAAGTCGAGTGAAATCTTGACAAAAGATGATTCTGTCCCAGATTCTGCCCCTACAATAGTAGTGGATTCAAGGGATAAGGTTGTTCCTGTTAAGCTAGGAAAGTTTAGGAATGTAGATAATGGTGAAGGGAGTAGCACTAATACTGTTGATTCAAGAAGGTGCTATTCTATGGGGTCATTTGAGTATGTATTGGATGAGAATTCTTCATTGCAAGTTCCTATAAGGACTCCAATGAAGAAGCAGTCAAGCAAGAAGCCTACTTTGCCTTTAACACCTGGTCACAGGCCAGCAATGTCTGAATGTGATTGTGAATCAAGAAGAGAATTTGATGGTTTTGAAAGCCTTGAAAGTGTAGAAGTTAACGGGACTGCTAGTATTGTTTCGAGCAGCGGTAATGGCATTGGTAGAAGCAAGAGAGAGAGCTTTTCTATATCAAAGATATGGCTTAGAGGGAAAAAGGTGAAGCAGAATTCACCAGAGGATTCTTCAAGAAGGGCCTTTTCCTTTCGATTTCCAGTGAATAAAAATGTTGTTGCCGGTGATGATTCGAAGATGAAGAAGGGCGGTGGTGATGCGAGGACTGATTCTGAAATAAGCTTTGGCAGGTGGGAAAATGGAGATGGTCAATGGGGTTTTGATGAGCAGAATCAGAGTTGTAATAGCTTGGAATTACAAGCAAAAACACCTTCCTTTGCAAGGAGGACTCTGCTTTGGCTTGTGGGAAGACAAAACAAGGTTGTTCACTCATCCTTTACACCTAATGTCTAGCATTCTTTTGTCAACTTTTCTTGGATACTTTTTCTGGGAAATTTTTCTTCGTTTTCTTCATTGTGCAAGGCAGAATTGGAATCTGTAGCTGGAAAAAGAAAGAATCAATTATGAAACTGATCCCAAAACACAAAATCGAGGCTTTTACATTGGATTATGCTTTTCATTTCTTTTTCCCCCCATATTACAGTATTGTAGGTGTCGTGAAGCAAAGACCATTCTTATATGATGGTCTTCCTTGTGTCCTTTCAAGGTGAACAATCTTTGCCTTTTCATGGTTTCACATGCTTAAAATGTAGACTAATATGAAAGTTATTGTTTGATAAGTTCAACATCCAGGATAATAATTTGCATCAGAAATTGATGGAAAAACCACCCAGAAGCATACAGGTTCTCTGTATCATGGTAGCTTTCCTTCCAATGGTAGTGTTAGCTAAAAAGTAGTCAGATGCCATTATTATGCATTAATGGGGCACAGGTATTCTTCTAAAAAAAAGAGAGAAGAAAAGAAGAACAAGAAAAGGAGGGCATAGTCATTGAGCTTACGGGAATAGTTCTATCTTATGCATCATCTGGTTACAGCATTTATTGACAATTCTTGATTGGAAATGTTGGAAAGATTGTACAGCGCTTAACGTGCCAAAATCTACGCACTGAAAGAGTGTATCGATTGTTGTGCGCCATTGAATTCATCAAATGGTGGAGGATAATTAGGGGTAGATAATTTGTTTTTTGCACAGAGAAGCTTCAAGTGATAATATCAATTTAAGTTCTGCTAGAGAAATTATTTTCTTAACCACAATTTTTCATCAAAAACTTGGATATCTATCTTTCTGCTATAGAATCCATTTCCTTGAGTCTCAAATCATCACCTGGATGCAGGAGGTTGTTCTTCCGTCAAAAACACACTGCGTTAGGCTGTTGAAGGCTGATCAAAAAATTCTACTCATGCCAAGTATGGGATAAGAAAAGAGAAAGATTTCCTGTACTGTAATACTCACAAAAAGAAATATATATAACAAGGGTTATTTTAATTTTGAAATAATACTATACAGATTATTGAATTGTTTCATCTAGTATAGCACAATTAATTTAATGTAAAAAAATCCAAATTTGATTTGGAATGCACAGCTGCTCCCTCCATTAGACAGCTGTTTCTGCATTCAATGAGAAAGAATTCATATTGTTTAAATAATTGGAGTATTGGGGCGATCAACATTAATGGCTGATGTTAACAGTGTAATGAGAACGGTTGGGGACCATTTTCTAGTGTCATTTGTGGCACCTCATGTTACTGTCCCTACATATTTATGTTTTGAGTCCATTGACTCCTTAATTACCTATCATGGCTACCCATGTTTTTTCTGATTATTTTTAAATCCAGGTCTGCAGCCTCATGTTTAGGCTAAAACTAGCACTTTGTCTTGCTGCAACAGCCTGGATTGTCGATCATGCAAATTGATCTTAGATTTGCAGAAAAACAACCTGGAAGGGAGGAAAAAAAAAAAAAAACTATACTTGGAAACAATACCTTAGCAGATAATGATCAACGTGCGATCATAATGGAGGTGGGCTGGCCTTAGTTTTTGGAGTCATAGAAGTGGCCAAGCCGCTTCATTGCCACCACCGCACGCTTCTGATTCATTGCAAAGCATGAGGGACGCCGTAAAAACCTCTAGCTAACCAGTGACCAAAGACACTTGTTAAGAAACACTAATTATAATCGTTAAGCATTTGATTAAGCTGTATCAATGAAGAACAGAATTGTTACAACAAATTTGGTACGAGGTCTTATTCAAAATATAAGTGCAAGGTTCTCCGTGAACCTTAAACCCAGTTTGCAGACATGTATAAGCTGGTAATACTGGTTCAGAGCAGTTCTTGCTGTTGATCTTGTTGCACATCAAGCAAGGAACGATTGAAGACCCCCAGCTCTGGGTGCTCACACTGTTTGAGGGATGTCATCTTCCAACTATTATTAGCTCATTTTCATCCACCATGGATCTTACGATTGAAGCAGTAGCAGATACATCACTTGCTGTCTCCTCTCTATATGCTTGTAGTATTCTCTTTCCTTGAAATCCCTCAAACCGTATAATCATGAGTTGACCATATAAAGCCGCTGGAGAGAATCAACGTGAAAGCATGAATGCAAATGATTCGTCCTTTATAACCTGAACTTTTTATTAGGATGAAAGGGAAATGAGAATCTTGGGTAATTTAATCACGATAATCTAATTCTTAGAAAATCTTGATAAGCTCATTCTAATAATCTAATTCTTGGAAAATTGATGATGAAGGCATTCTAATTAGTGCATAAAGTTGTGTCTCATCCGATCCATCATAGAGTTCTTTGGTAAGAGCACTCTAGATTTCCCTTGCAATCGTAGGTAATATTTCATTATCTCTAGTGACATGGAGGTCAACAACTAGCCCTTAATCTTTTGATTCTCTGTATACCACTTTGTATAGGTAGACTCAATTTCCTTTGATGGATTAGTTTTACCCATAATTTATTCGAACTTCTCTCATCCTAAAATTAACATCTCTATTATATGGGACCATACATCATAGTTAGTTTCGGTGATGACAACTCTCACATGAAACACAAATATTTTGGATTAAATATAGATCATTGTGGTTGATGGTTTGAAAGTAAAGGATTATGATTATAGTTGTTTTTTGCAATTGTTACTAAAAAATAGTAAGAGAGACTTGTGTTTCAATGGAGGTTTTTAGAAGATTTTGATATCAAGTCAAATTTTATATTATTCATTCATATATTCTTCTTTAATATTATGGGCATAAATAGCCACTATATATAATTGAAATGCTATAGTTTAGGACTATAAATCTATAAGCCAATAGAGCATAACTCTAATCTAGAAGAAGTATTTACAATCAATTTATATATGAAAGTATACTAATCTCTAACATAATTACCCATGTATCATTTAGGAAAGTGTAAAAAGTTAGCTGAACTACTCATCTGAAACACATTATAAAAGGAAAAGCAACATCAATATTTGTTGGTGATTTTTAAAAGTATCAGTGTAACATGAAACACACTAAAACTTTGAATAAAGTAATTATAACTAGCGAAGATTTTTATTGTAGTGAGTATTCGAGAAATCCAACCTTATGCCATAGGTCATGACAAAAAGTAGAAGGACCATCCCAAAAACTACTTCCAACTTCTCTACAAATACATACTCCAATAATGTGAAAGGAGCTGCTACACGCTTCTAATCAATAAGATATAAATTTATCACTATTAGAATGTATGAATAATCTAATAAATATATTTATCAATCCAATATAGAGCATAACTTTTTATTTGATCGTTATAAAATTTAATTAAGAAATTATACAAGCTTAATTTTATAAGACTTTAAATTAGTTTCAAAAAATGTTTTTTGAATCAGTTTTGATATTTTCATTTTATTTTTTGAGTTTATAGTTTAATTTTGAAATTTATTTTATTTTTTATTTTATTTAGAATCCTATTTTTTTCCTTATAAAAGTCAATAATTAACCTATTAAAATATAAAAAGAAAACTCAATAATAAAATCCCATCAGAATTCTTGTATTCAAGATCTCTTTATGTGAAACTTTATCTTTGTTTTTTCTGTTTGTTTTTTTCTTATCAAGTTTGGCCACGTTAAGAATAGAGACCTATAAACAACAAAATGATGAGATAAATATGTCAAACAACTATCTTTAATTTTAGAAATTAAGTTATTAAGGGAGATTTCAAGAATAATTTTATATTATTTTTTAATAAATTTCTTTAAATAAAATTGATCGAACTTCAAATTTGTATAAACTCATTACTATTTTGTATTTAATTTTATAAAATAAAATGACAAGTTTTAAATTCATTACAATCTGATTATCAAAGTTTTAAAATAATATAAAAAAATATCTCCACTCATAAGCATTATCTCTAAAATAATAATTTTATATCACTATTTAACAAAATAATTACTGACTAGGGCAGTCGATAGTCCCAGTCGGCGAAGTTCAGAGTTAAGAAGTTTCAGTCAAGCTGTCAAATAAAGACGCGTATGGGAGCTCGAACTCAATGACCTGGATTTGCCTCTTGTCTTAAAGTTCCAGTGAGCATCCTTGTTGCCACTCTGATCATCAAATGCTCCCACATCAATCTTCAAAGGAAAACTGGAGCTTGAGCCTTCATCAATGGTTTGTGCCTTTGGTAATCCAAGGAAGCATACAACCCAGAAAAATGAATTCTGGAAACAGAATGAATTAAAACCAGATGGGTCATCGACGTCCTCCAAATCCTTCATCAGAATGCGACCATGCATTCTTAAAAAGAGTTATTTGCTGCCCTTCAAGCTCCACTCCCTTCATCGTCAAATTATCTTTCTTATAAATAATAAGATAATAGTAGCACTCCTACTATTCGGAAAACCTCTATATGCAAAGACAAGCCAGCGTCTTTGAATCCTTCCAGCTGCACTGCACCATTTCCAGAGAATAACCTCCCATTACCAGGCGCAAGAAATCTGATTCCAACTGCAAATGAATCTATGAAGTTACCTCGAATGCTTCATCTCTGTTCTGTTGAGATTGACATGGAATGCTGCCGTCTACGCTATATAGAAGGGGCGTGATGGTAGGATCCATGACAATGATTGTAATCCCCAGGGGTTTATGGCTAAATGGGTCGATCAAGTTGTTAGCTATAAATGTTTTCAAACTATAATTCTGCGGAAAGCTATTAGAAATCCGAGATTTCATTCTATTTGCAGTAGTTGGTGTTTAGTGAGCACCGAAAGTTGCAGCAGGCTGTGGCCTCTATGAACTTATGTATTGGGCTTCGCCCTTTCAGTTTCTTTTGACAATGAGGAAAGTCTTCATTCATAAAAATAAAAGAAAGAAGTTACCTGGAAATCCAATATAAATATGTACAAGGCTGCGATTAAACTGATTTTTTTATTAAATTTATTTCTTTTTAATGTTTTTGTATTGTTGAGGTATTCTATGTTAAAAATAATTTTTTAAAATATATTATTTTGATATATTTTGAAATCAAAAAATATTTTAAAAATTAATCTCTATAATGCTTAAAAAAGAGCACAGGGATAAAAAAGTTTTAAATTACCACTGCAACTATAAGATGCGCACTAGTTTGCTTTTTACTAAGGCATTTGTTGTTGCTGTTCTTCTACCTGTTCTCGTGCCTGCTGAACAACAAATAAGGAACAGTCTGCCTTGTTGTCTTCCGATATGATGAGGTCTCCGATTAGCCCCAGCTCCGGATACTCACACCATTGTCTTAGACCACTTGTCTGTGGGGTAATACCATCCAAGTTGTCTCTTCGACCCACAATTATAAGCTCGTATTCAGGCACCATGGATCTAATAAGTGAAACAGTTGTTGCTGCTCCATCTACCACTTCTTCTCCAAACGCAATATGATCCTTTTCCTTCACTCCCTTCAAGGCTACATTATCTTGTTTTGCTTCCAGTTCATTCAAGTTTGCTGGAAGGAGATGAGCCACACGCAATTTAACCCTGGTGTCTTGTGCCATGCGAATAGCAAAAGTTAGGGCTTCTCTATCATCATCACCTCCCAAGAAGATCATAGCAACATTGATTACTTCTGGCGCATCTTCTTCGTAGACTAGCCGCCGGCTACTGCATCTATCAACTAGTATCCCTACAGAGCAAGGTGCCTTTTCAAGGACCCTGTTGTTCAATTCCCTTAGGCTGTGGTCCTCTGATTGAATCGAACCATCTTGTTTCCACCATCTAATGTGAAATGGAAGTATTATAAGAGATGCGAGCTTCTCCACTGCCAGTGAGAAAATATCATCGTACATGAATTTCAGCAGAGAGACTGCTGTGACTGCATTCACCGATAACGATCCACGACTGTTTTGCTCGAATTCGTTGAACAAACGAATGACGTTCATTGAATGTAAATAATCACAGACTATTACCCTCCCCTTTCGGTGGGAAATGAAGAGTGGAGTGGATTGCCCGACAAGCTTGATGTGGTGAAGCACTGTAACCGCGATAGGGCCATCTCCACGGCAGGAGGCATCAAGAAGATTTATTACCGCATTCACATCTCCTGGTGCATGGATACAAGAAATAATTTGCAGCTCTGAATTTTTCCTGGACTCTATGAGATTCCTTTTCAGGCATCCTAAATATCTCCTCTCAGGATTGTATAGCCTTCTCACAAGAATTGGTACAACGCTGCCGAAGACGATGACTGTACCAACCATGAAAATGAAAGCATCATCCATTATTGCCTGCATTTGTCGGTAGAGTAAAATGAAGACGGAACATTAGTTTAAGCCTTGTTGCAAGATTAAGGAATATATGAATGTAAAGCATGGATTGGTTACTAGTATAGTTACCTGAGCATCATCCAAGAAACTGTACAGGGCCAACTCAACGACGCCTTTCGCACACATTATGAGGGCAAAGGCAGCACCATTTTTTGCTGGCGATTCCCAAAATAATGAATGTGAAACGTAACACACCAAGAATTTGGCCAAGGTAATCACAGTAAGAGCAACTGCAGCGATCGATAACTTGATCTCGTCAAATTTTGTGTGCGCAAAATCCACCCTCATGCCACATGATGTGACAAAAATTGCAAGGATGTAACCTGTAATTGCTTCGAACTTCTCCAGAACAGAAGATCCCAGTGGCGGTCCAGATGGAACAGCTAGACCAACAATAAAGGGCCCATAAAAAACAGCCAATCCATTAATATGTGAAAGCAACACAGAACCCAGGAACAGTGAAATGATGAAGTAAACGTACAATTCCTTCAGGCTATCACGCATCTTCCTTGCTAGAAGATTCAGTGCTGGTCTAAGAATCAATGCAACAGTAAGGATGAAAACAAGCATCCCTATTACACCGTCCCCGGTTTCATTGAGCTCGTGGCCTGCTGTTCTCAGCAAAGATGAAACAATAAGAAGCAGAAGGCCAACAAGGTCACTAACTAGCGCTGTTGACAGTCCTAACCGGCCGAGTTGTGAGTTTAGAAGTTTTAGCTCATGGAGAAGGCTAACTATCACAGGAAATGAAGACATCGAATACACTGTTGCATTAAAGAAATTCATTAAACACGCTTGCTTGGTCATAACTGTTAAGGTTGCTAGACCAAGTAGAAGTGGTAATAATACACAAGAAACACCAAGAAGTAAGACCTTTCCTTCTACATTTCTCAACATCTCCATATCCATTTTTACTCCACTTTGAAACATAAACAACTGGTAGCCCATTGTTGCAACTGTAACAAGATTTTCTACACCTAACCTTGAAAATAGAACATTTGAAACACTACGAGGAAGCACTGCTGGATTGAAAATCAGGCCTGCCTGTATAAGCCAAAAAGCATTAAAGCGTGTTATAAAATACAATCAGTACACGCATATGAACTCAAACAATAGATCGAGCTTACAAGAATCTGTGAGATCAGCGATGGCAGTCCTATTCTTCTGAACGCAAAATTCAAGACCTGGGTGATACCAAATACCACCGCCAGGAGCACCTCCAGATTTGGCAATGTATAACTCAATGGTTCAAATTTGCTGTCGACCAAGTACTCTTCCAATCCAGGTGAATTTACCTTTGGAGGTAGAGTGAAACAAGAGACCGATTCATGAAATTCTCCTGTTGAATTGACGATTACATTTGACAGTTTTAAGGGATCCATATTGCCACAAGCGCTTCGCTTGCTTCCACACCTGGTTATATTTTTGTTTTCTCTGGAGAGAAAGATAGAGATGGTGACTAATGGTAATTCTGAAAAAGCAAAAAACACCGGCAGCAGGGGAAAATCAAGAATAGGAAAATTGCTGCACGGCAGGTCTTCCAATGAATTATTGAAGGAAAACAAAAGCCTAATTGCTTTCAGCTCCTGGAATGCAGGTCAGCTGGTCAGGTGTTCAACGATTTTTTAGCGGAATATCTGTAATAGTCCCTGGACAGGAAACAAGTTTGACCAAATTTCTTCTTCTTTTTTTAGCACTATGAGTTCGTTAATTACCATTTCAGCAGTAAAAATTAGAAAAAAGAAGTGCTGGTGGAGCAATGACAACAGATAGGCTGACATAGCAATTGCTACGCCAGTACACCATTCGTAACTGGTTATAATTGAAGGAAAATAAGCGGCGGCGGCGGGGCGGCGGCGGTTTGCTTTATATGCACACCACCACACATTGTACAAGAGGCAATAACCCGAACTGTGTGATGTAATGTAATCCAACTCGAAAAGAGAAATTATCAGAACGAAGGACAACATTTTCTTATGGAAAGACCTGCAAACCAGGAGAACACACACACGCACACTCCAGATACAGTGATAATCCTGAAGGCCGAACCATTTCGCCATCTTTCTTCGTGATCTTGATGCTCTTCAATCATTGCTTTCACGTACCATTTCAGTACAAGCAAAACCAGGTGCACATGAAGAATTTTATGGTGTTCACAGGGTAATTATTAGTATTTACTTGATAAGAAAGATTGATATAACAAAGTACAGAAAAAACCACATTTAATTTTATATTGATGATTACAGCTTTAAGTATCATAAGATTTTTCGTACAATATAAATAATTTATGTGAGAATTGTGCCCTTCACATCTCAAGTAATTAGCGCAAGTCAGCCATCCAAGTCTAATATAAATATCAAACAAGTCCTAAACCACAATTTCTTACAATTTCATCACCCATTATAAATCCCTAGTTACGTCTACAACGATACTTGGTTGAGAAAAATTATTAAGTTAGGTAAAAAATATAAATAAATAACTGTATTCCAAATGGTAAGACTCCTTATTTCCTTGTTTCATTTTACAAAAATAAAAAGGAAAATCTTTGAATGCAATCAAAAGAAGAAAAACAAGGGGAAAATGCTGCATTTTTTAAAATTAGAAATTAAATTGATATTGATAAGATATTATATAAATTAATAAAAATAATATTGAATAAATTAAATTTAAAATTACTGGAAAAAGTATACGCCTTTCATTTCAAAAATTCTAATTCTAATTTTATTTTTTCGTATTTAAATTTTAGCTTTTTTATATTTTTTCCATTTGCTAAATTTACACATTCTTTTTATATATTTTGATTTTCTAAATACCATATATAAATTTTTATATAACTTTTTTTTCATATATATATATATATAAAATCTAATTTGGACTAAATTCTAGTCAACAACTTTCTAAGTTATTCTATTAAGCTAGTCAGATATTAATAATAAATTTACAAGAAATTAATCAAGAAATAGTTGACACACAGCGTCCTCAATCATTTTATAAGCAAAGTGTTGTCGGAGAAGTATAATATTAAAGAGTAATATAAACTATTTTTAAAATCTTATTTAAGGATTAAATTATTTAATTAAAATAACTATTTGATATCATATTGTAATTTTAATAAATAAAAAATTACCAATTTAAATTTCATCATCTTCATCTTAATTAACAAAAATAAATATAAGATAATACAAATCTATAAAAGTTTTTAAATATAATTACTGGAGGGGTATGTTACTGTTCCCTTATATGAAAGCACATGGATTCTTCTTTTGCAAGTTGAAGTCTGCTGGTATGATTCTGGACTGTTTTGAAATATAAATAATAGCGTAAGGACTGCTTTGTAGTTAGTTTAATGATTAGACACCTAACTGGCCTTTTCGACATGGCATGTAACCTTGTAAGTCGACGCGAATTATGATCTGATTTTCAGTTCTCTCACTGTTAATTTCGTGAAGAATGAATCAGAGACGAAATGCATCATCTAAATCACAACCCGCTAAACCCTTAATAACCAAAAACCCTGATATCTCCAAACAAAAAGGATACAAATCCCAGAAGTCCAATTTCTTTTCGTCTGAAAAGAATATCTTTACACTCTGTTTGGCATTCCGAATTGCCAATTCGCTGTTGATTCAAACTTATTTCAATCCAGATGAGCACTGGCAATCCCTTGAAGTTGCCCATCGAATTGTATTTGGGTAAATACTCTCATTCTCTATTCAATTTGGGAACTGCCCTTTTCTTTTGGTCAAATATTAGTGCAATTAGGTAAAGCCTTAAACTTTATGCTAATTTGGAAGCGCTCTTTTGGTTTTTCGGCATTCAAGTTGAATTTTGAAAGTACCCTTTTGCTCTTTGTAGCTGAAGTAAGTTTTTGAGTTTGAAGTTATAAACTTTATTCGTTTTGTTTCATATAGAAACAAAGTTTAGAGAGAGTTTTGATTTTGGTTTAGAAGTAGTGAAAGTGGTATAAAGGAAGTTGTGATGACTAAAATGTGTTTAAAATGGCAGGTATGGTCATCTGACGTGGGAATGGAGGAAGGGGATTCGTAGCTATTTCCATCCGTTGTTGTTTGCTGTGCTGTACAAAGTTCTTGCACTGTTTGGTCTTGATACTCCATGGTTCATGGTAAATATAGCTTTCGGTTTGTTTTCATGATTAATATGATTTTTATTATTTCGGTACTGTTTTCTTTTTTAAGTTTGAATAAGATACATTTTTGTGAAGCAATCTTCAAGGGATAATCACGGTTATTTCAAATTCGTTTGTGAGACTTTAGGCATCGAGTGTTTTGAACTACCATTTTCTGTAATGCATATTGTAACAGGTTTGAGGGTTAAACTAGACTCAATAGTATGTAAGATGAAGGCCATTCAATATTTTGATGACCACCACCATCATAAAGTGATCATGGATTTAAATTAGAAATGTATTGTTTTTTAAAAGATGTTGAAAACTAAAGGATTTTTTCCTGGCAAGTATGTGAGATGGAGAAGGGTCTGGTATGCTGTTGTACACTTTTTTTGACCTTGGTGAACTTGAGGACTGTAGGAAAATTATATTTGAATGCTTGAAGCTTCTCATGAAATAGAAGATTATTATTATTATTTGAAGAAGATGGTGAAACCCGTGTGATGCTTTTCCTGAAGCTATTTATGGTGCATCGTAACAACGGTTGAAGAGTTAGACATGGTGACTACCAACATTTTTAAAGGATTTATATGTGGTTGTGCATTAAGCCCATGATTGTTAGGACAGAGTTGCTGGAGAAATTATCATGCAGTAATTTGTTTCAAATAATCAGTAATGTTTAACAATCTCTTACTGTTCCTGATCAACTTTAACTATCTCTAATTGCATGCTTGAAGTCTGAGACTGTAATGCTATTGAGTTAATTAATAAATTGAATCTAACTTTTACCAAATAAATGCATGCTCTCTTGATATGAAGAGTTGCGTAAAAATGGGTAACTTTTCTTCTTTTCATATTCATTTTTAAACAAACAACAGGTGCTTGTAATAATGGTGCTTGTCTGTTGCATTTTGAATCGGTATTCAGCAGTTGTCAATGTATTTCTCATGTCTGATGCTTTGTAGGCACATGCACCACGGTTGCTGCAAGCCCTGTTTTCTGCAGTCGGTGATTTATATTTCTACAGACTTTCAAATGCTATCTTTGGCAATTTTGTGGCAAAATGGGCAGTATCCTTTTTCTTTTTCTTTCAGATTAAACTTTGACTAATAAATGAAATGTTTTGTTTTCATTTTAAACTTGAAACTGCTGGTCTCTTATTATTGTGGGTAACGATCATGCTTGTGAAAGATGATGGACTTAACCGTTACAGCTTTTTTCTCAATTGGCAAACTGGTTCATGTTTTTCTGCTTCAACCGTACGTTGTCAAATAGTTTGGAAACAGTTCTTACGCTGGTTGGATTATACTACTGGCCCTGTATGAGAGCTTCTCCCAGCAAAGTTCCCCTGGTTTTAAGGAAGTGGGGTTTGGCTATAGCAGCATTAGCTTGTGCAATCCGGCCAACAAGTGCTATTACATGGTTCTATGTTGGCCTTCTTGAGCTGGCTGTAACACGTGATAGATTAAAATTCCTTGTTCTGGAGGTGGTCCCCATTGGGTAGGTCGTGTTTCTTTCCTCATTTCCTCTTGTCTAGAATTCATTAACACGCGACATATAATTTTCTTATGTCTTTAACAATTATTTTTTCCCTGCTTGTAATTTTATTAATTTGATTTTGTGGCATGACAAGTCAGGATCCAAATGTTTTGAAATTAAATACAAGTAATATGAGGAAGTTATGATTTGATGATTGCAACATTTAACATAGAAATAGGGTGATGTCAGAAACCTAGTTGTTGAAACTTGATTTCTGTGCTGGAATAAGGGAGAGGGATTTTATTTTTTAATGGCTGGTTCATCTCAGTTTTGCTTGTAATGCATGAACATGAAAGTAATTTCTCTACAAAGACTTAGATTGTAATTACTGGTGCACTTTATGTCTGCAAATCCATCTAATTGGTTTATGAGTCTCTTCTCATAGGCTGTGAAAATTGCCAATGCCTCCAGTTTCTATTTCTTGAATTTATCATCTAAATCACTGAGGACTTTTCTGATAATCTGCCTGACCCTTGACAATGCTCTCTGATGCATACAATAGGTGTTGAGCATTACACACTCTAGCTTTTTTGCATGCATTTATTAATTCACATATCCAGGCTCCTTAAGAGACAGTATAGAGCTTTGCTCCAATTGCTTGCGAATCTTGGAGATTACACAGCCAGTCACATCTGCCAGTGGATAGTTGTTCAATGTCAAAAGGAGGCCACTCAACATGCCTTACTGGGGTGCAACACTTAGAGTCCTGGTTGCTAGTTTTTAGACATATGTTTAAGACATTTTGTTCAATTGCCATTAGTGTTACCACTACTGATGCAATTGCCTTTACTTCTGCTACCATTAGCTGTTAGCAAATAAAACTCATGGATTTAATGAATATTTGATCTTGAGAAGCTACCTGTAATTGTCATTTTTATGGTCGGTCAATAGCCAGCTATCTCTAGCAAAAATATTACCCTCTCTTCTAGCATTGAGGAAACATGCCATGCTTCCTTTGAGATATTCTTAACAATGGAGTTGAATGAACATCATAAAAATACACTTTAAAATATTTTTCTTGTTCAATTGAATTGTATCAAATGCCCTGACATTTCACAATTCAAGACATGGTTTGTTGGAAAATGCTGCATTTTAGTTTCAGAACTTAATGGTTGGTTTCTGTTTAGTTAGTTACTTCTTTGTTAGTTTTCTTGCATTTGGTGAGCTGCTTTGTTTGGAACTTTTGAGGGGATTAATAATCCCTTCTAATGCCATACTAAATGTAGCTGGATTAAACCTACTTCGTGACAATAGCAAGGAAGGGGAAAACAATGCATTGAATTGCAGTTAGTGCTTTAGAATACAGTGTAAATTGCACGGATTCATCTTCTCAATTTTTTTGCTCTAATTTCTATTCTGTATGGTTATACTGCTGTTTTACTTACAATTTTGTCTATCATCAGGGCTTTGGTGCTTGGGCTTTCATGTTTATTGGATCGTTTGATGTATGGCTCATGGGTCATTGTACCCCTTAATTTTCTCAAGTTCAATTTTCTTTCATCTGGCGGAGATTATTACGGAACTCACAAGTGGCACTGGTACTTCTCTCAAGGATTTACAGTCATGCTCTTCACATTCTTACCATTTTCAATTGCTGGCAGCATAAAGTCTAAATGCTGGAAGCTCTCTGGACTCATTGCATGGGTTTTAATTGTTTACAGTATTCAGGGTCATAAAGAATTCAGGTACTCTCTATTTGGCATTTTCTCCTTTTTTTTTCTGTGTCCTTGTTTTGTATGGAAACCGATTGGCTCATGTTTCTACATTAGCTTATCCTCTAATAAACTGAGTTACAGGTTTGTGTTGCCTATGCTCCCGATAGCTTTGATGTTCTCTGGATATTCGTTATCTGTTATGGCAAAATCTGATTCTGATACTAGAAGAAAAGGTTCTCCTAACAGTCACATGAAAAGGCCCTCAAAAGTGGGATTTGCCATCTTTGTCTTGCTTGCCACTAACATTCCGATGGCCTTGTACATGAGCTTGGTTCATCAGGTATGTGAGATACCTCATCAACTTTACCAAATACAAAGCTGATCAGAAGCCTTGTCCGCTTCAACAGCTGAGCTTTTAATGTGGCTTATTGCTTTGATGTTATTCCTGTTTTTGCTTTTTGGTTATTTTATCTTCTCAAATTTAGTTGAGAAATAAAATGGGAAAATGCTATCTATCAACCCTGAGAAAGAAAAAAAGAATGAATGGTAGGGAGCTCTCAAAGAAAAAGGTTCATATTAGTGCCCTTTTTCCCCCTTGTATTCTTTTGTTGATCTTACTTGTGATTATGCTAGACAGAGAGGAACTGAGGATGTCATGATTTATCTATCTAAAGAAGCGCAAAATGAGAAAGTAAAGGGTATCCTGTTTCTAATGCCCTGCCATGCCACTCCTTACTACTCCACACTGCATTATGATCTGCCAATGCGTATTCTGGATTGTTCTCCAAGGTTTGGAGTTTAGCAATTTGGTTAAGAGTATATTTCTTGAAATGCTATTGTTAATAGTTCTTAATTATGTTCTGATATCTCATTCAACAGTGAAGAGAAAGGAATCCCAGATGAGTCAGACCACTTCATGATGGATCCTGTTAGTTTTGTATCCACACTGATGACAAACGGGTCTTTGCCTAGTCATGTTGTATTATTTGATTCTGAGGAGAAGTTGTTAAGAGATTTTCTGATTTCACATTCTTTCACAGAGGTACATGCAGAACCTATGTCAATATATAGTTTTGCTTTCGGTGTTACCATATCTTCTTTGTAGCTAAGTTTAAAATATAATGGCAGATAAGAAGGTTTTTCCATGCCCACTTCAAGGTGGACCGTGATCTTCAAGCATCAGTGGTTGTATATGCTTTGGCTAACTAGTGGTAATTGTTCTATTTTTTGTGCAGTCAGTCATATCCAATTCACAGGTTTCTGATAATTTTGTCCCTTTTCTTTCCCAAGATTAATTTGTTGTAGAAATACTTCTTTGTCACTTTTGATCTATGGAACATACTTCCTCACTTGAAGGGAATTTTTGTAGTTGGTTTGGCGTACATTATTGATATGTTCTTATTTTAAAATTTATGTAGTGATTGTCATTGTCATACCACAGTGCCATGATGTTTGAAGAAACATTATCCTAACGCATCATCGTGATCCTTGATTGGTATCACTTAGAAGTTAACAATTGAGAAGTGCTAAATCAACAGTCGAATTATGTGGGGAGACAGCACAGGTAAAAACATAATTTTTGCATTTTAAGCAACTGTTATTCATATGCCAATTTCTTGCAAGCTCCTGTGGTTAAGAAAAGATGATTTGTAATAATTGTTTCCTTTCAGCAAAGACCTTCTGATTTCAACTAGTCTTGATCTCTGCTACCTCAATTGGAAGTTTGTTAATTCTATAATGACTTGAAGTCACATTTGTGGTGACTTCATTACATAATCCGAAGTGAAATCAGGAAAAAAAATATCACGGTCCTTTCCTTTAGGTAAAACATTAAATATTCATTGACGGGAATGGGAATTGATTTTTATTTGTGGCATTATTCAAAGCAGTGTGACTGTGGATTCTGTGATGTGTCTAATCAGTTAGGAGTTAGCCCAGCTCTATAGATTTTAAGATAAATGCCGTTATTTCATCTGTCACTCTTGAAACAGTGAACTCCAAATAAAATGCCAATAGTATCTCCTATGCAAGTTGGCCTACTTGACTCAGTAAAGCTCACATTCTTTGAATCTCCACTATTTTTTCCATGAAAGCTTGAGTTGCATTTTTCCCATAATGATCATCTCATGGCAGCCCTGAAAACCTATGTCAAGTCTTGTTGGTGGGTGGAGTTGAATGAGCCCATTTGCAGCTAGATTAGGTTCCTAAAGAGAGGGGAAAAAAAAAAAAGCTGTACAAGGACCACATCTTGGAACAGGAGGTTCATGAATGTAATTGCAAGCATAGGCTCTACAGTTATGGGTCAGTTTATTTTATATAGGTGTCAATTTTCTTAAGAAAAGTTGGATTTGTTAAATTTACTGTACACCTATTATGGTAGCAAGAAATAAACCAGCCAGCATCACTGAGACTCTGGCTGGAGTGGGATGTAGACAATTTACAGTAGAACAAAGATTTATTTGTCGGTTGGTTTGGTCGGTTTATACTGACACTGTGCTCTGTATTACAACTTCATTGTTTACATGGAGAAACGGAAATGAAATAGAATTTCAGAACGAGAAATGAGAATGAGAGGTAAGCTAGAATTACAGAAGCATCCATACCAAATAAAGTACAAAGTGGTCCTCTCAACTTGTTCCTCGAAAGGTCCCTTACATGAGATATTCCTTGAAGGCCCTTGCCTTCTGGTCTCTCCAAATATTCCTTCCACACTCAACCGGTAAGCAGATGGAATAACAGTAACCATAGCTGAGCATTATTACTTCAAAGGGATTTTGAGCATATTAGATGTTTAAATTGAAGTGGTTTAAGCAGCTTCATAGATGGTCGAGGCAAGTTTTATTTTGATAATTTAACATGAACCAGGACTTGTATGACTCGTATGAGAACACTCACAGCATCAGTGGGGAATATTAAAACCTTTCTACAGAAATAAAATTGTGTTTACAAGTCAACTTCAATGTGAGAATTTTAATTCATGTAATTGTTTGCCACGCTTTCTTGTCTACTGCTTTAACTGCCTAAAATAGTGTCTGGAGGCAAGCAAAATCAAATACGCTCGGTGAAGTTTACTAGCATTTTCTATTTGTGATTTTTAGGAACAAAAGCTTAGAGTTTGTTTAAAATGTGTAAATAGAAATCACAACATGACAAAATGTAATGGACCTCGACAAGCTTTTCTCCATATCTCCCCCATATTCCTTTACACTATTGTCCCAAGTGAGTGAAGCTCATCTATATAAACCTGCTTTATTCCTTAGGTCTTAAAGTCTCACAAATATCTTGACCTTTAGGATTTCTTTCATGACTAGACGTGCTTGCTAGTTATCCATGAATAAAAGAGACATGAAGGTGAGAAGGGGCCATTTGATAGCCAAAAAGAAGGTGAAGTTGGTTAAATTTTCTTTTAAAAGAAATATTTCTACTTTGCAGAAAATGATTCCTGGTTGTGAAGAGGCTGATGTTGAAACTTTGTTTCAGAAGTCTATTGATCATATTATGACACTAAAATTGCAAGTCCATATTCTGAAGTGTCTCCTACAGGTTTATGAGATTAATTAGATTGAGTTTCTTCGTGGCGTTGGCATCTCAGCACCTATATAAAATGTAAGTGCCAATTCCATGTGTAACATAAAGTTATTAGTCTGCCTATTCATGTTGTATCTTTCACAAATTCAGCTTTTAGATGCCACTTGCCAGTGTAATTTCTGTCGGACGCTTGTTCTTAAAGTTTGTGGACATCATAATAAACTGCAATAGCACTTGTTCCAACTTCTTTGTTACTATGGTGAATTATGTTTTGTTGGTTATGCTTGTGTAAGTTCAAGAAAGCAAGATCACCCATGTTATGCTCTGCTGCGTTTGTAATATTTAGTTGATTCACTCAAAGAATCGAGGCATGTCAAGAGATCAATTAGAAACCCATCTTCCCATTCCAGCTAGCCATTCTTATTTTTCTTTTAGGCTTGTTAGTTTCTATCTCTGACCCAAGTATAAATCTGTTCTTCCCTCTTCAAAGCCCCATAGCCCCCATCTCCTCCACTCCAAAACTTTTCTCACTGTTTTCGAAAGCTAGTCTTTGCCCTTGCTTTTCAGTAGCTAAATGATCTTAGGTCCATCATGCCCATGCCTTTCAGCCCTACGAGGGACATATTGCTTTAATCAATATGAGAAGCTTTAAGACATACAAAGACATTATCTCTACCATTACCCCCCTCTAAATCATGACCTGCAATCACTTCATATTTTTCAATCATATCTGGTGTGCTTTTACGCATGATTTATCTACAGCGTTTATGATGTTTCTCATGTATCTTGTTTTGATCCACCATGACTTGATTATTATTTTGGTATTAAGTTCTGGTTGCAAAATTATTACCTAAGATAGACCATAAGACAGCTATTTTCTTCTCAGATTAATCGCTTACACCATTTGAATAACAATGTTTTGGACATACAATACCTTAGATTATGATATCCCTGAAACAGTTTTTATTTATATGTATTAAACAAAAAATATAATGTAATTGATAATAATTACATAGTAAAAGTACAAAATATGCAAATCGACCTGGCACAACCGAGTAGATTAGCAGCTTCAGTGTTCATAGAATTGAAGCCCATAGTTTGCATAAGAAGTAGAGAGCATGAGCATGTGATTAATGGTTGTGGCCCATGTCTTGTAACGATGATAATCATCCCCCATATCTATCTTGATTATCCCCATATTGGTTGTTAACACGATAAGATAACATGTATGATCAGTCTCTCGATCAGCTTCTGAATCTTTGTACAACTCAGCATGCAAGTCCAGTACAATACCTGAAGCATGTTTATGGTACTCATAATGGTTAATTCTCTGTTCTGTATTTAGAAGAAAACTTAGTGCTACATGTACTATTTAAGGTAAAGTAATTAAAAGGAAAAATGGAGAGCAGGAATAGTATAACCTACTTTCCTTCTTGCCTTTCAGGATACTGAGCTTCCTCAACTTAAGAATAACCTGTATAATTAATTCAAGGATCAATGGTTAAGATTACACCAGGGAAAAATTTACATAAACTTCTAGTTTAAAGAAATGTTATGGATGATTGACTATTTAATCTCAACTGTCCATGCATGATGATGTCTTGTAAACTTTGATGAGCTCTGATGATTAATGCATTGCAGAATCTGAAATAAGACTAGAATATTAGTCAAACCTTGGCTTTGCTGCTAAGGATGATAGACACAGATCTCACCCTGAAATTTCCTGATTACACAAAAAATTATAATCAAGCAAAATGCCAAATGATCTTACTATTTAAACTAGCTAACATTCCAGCAGTGACTTCTCCATCAACATACCATCAGGTGTTTCAACATGGAGCTCTGTTCCATTGGCAAGTACTGATCTACACTTCTCAAAGTCAAAATCAATATCATTGTTGTCCTCTAAAGGGAGAACTGGTGCGTTTAGTCTGTTCTTGCATCCTGTTCTTGCTTTAAGGGTAGCAGCTCCTTTCAATGCTATAAACAATTGTAACCAAAAGCACACAACTAGGGAAGTAAGTGAACAAAACTCTCTGGGTTAGCATATTATTGTTGCCATGGCCCAATTGTGAGGCCAGTCTAGTTATGTAAACCCAAGAGCCCAATTATAGCTCTATTTGCCAAAAAAGAAAAATTCTTTCTATTATCAAGTGAATTAAAAGCACTCCTCATGTTTCTACACAAAAATAATTTAAGGAACTTACAGGTTGTTGCAGCAGCTGTGAGTGTTACTATGTCGCTTGCATTTGTGCCACTCATGGCTGAACCTATGACACTGCTAAGCTGCTCTCTCTTTGCCCCCATTGCTTCTGCGACTTGTGCGCATTTAGCTGCAACCAAAGCAGCAGCAGAGGCTATGGCAGCCTCCTTGGCAGCGCTGGATTCATCCTTCTTAGAGTTCTCAGCAGCAATTGCAGCTAAGGCAGCAGCTACTCCTGCTACCGATATAGCTGCATGTACTTCAGCTTTTTGTAGCCTCTCTTCTTCTTTTCGCTTCAGCTTTATCTCTTTCAACCATTTCTTTATTGAAATGGTCTTAAAGGGCAGTATATTTTTCCATGGGAACTGCATTAAGAATTGTTTAGATTAAGTTCTTTTGTATGTGTTTTTATAGCTTATAAAAAAAGCTTGAGTTAATAAGAACAAGATTATGCACCCATTTCTTGCGGAAACAACTGTTGTAGTTCAGTTCAGGATGCATTGCTTGTTGCATCCATATCCATGACTGTAAGCAAAACACCGAAGAAATAAAGCAATGAATTTGGTTTGGATAAATTCAACTAAATGATAAACATTGATCATAACCACTATACTATTGCTGTAGAGTGCCTACCTTCATATCATTGGATTTCCATGGTGGCAGAGACTTGAAGGCATCATCCATTTTGACACTCTTGTCCATCTTCTGCAAGGTAAACAAATAAACCTTCATTCATGTCTTTTGCTTCAATAACATTCAAAGCATAAAACACTGCAAGCATAGAAACTGCTACAAATTGACTCACCGAGAAAGGAGGTTTCATGACGTCGCAATCGAGTTTCTTGATTGGATTATCTAGGAGAATAATCGGCTGGTTTTGCAAATCTGGTTGGAGAGCTTGAACAGCAAAGTTGCACCAAGTGCTCGAAAGAAAATCCAATGTCTCAGGATGTGCCTCAGAGGGAGATGGCTTCATAATTGAATCCATGTATGCGATTAGGAGCTATAGACTGTATTTGTGTTTAACTGGAGGTTATAAAACTAACAGCAGATTGAGGGAAGGCTCAACTAAGTCTCAGATATAAGCAAGTCTTGACATGCATGGATGCTAAATAGACTATGCCTCAATCCCTATCATGTCAGTATTGTGATGAGGGTTCTAAACATATGGCCCATACACATGCTTAATTTATTGGATAGAACAGAGCTGCAAAATGTCCTCCTTAAATCATCACCATTGGTGTGATTGACCCATATGAGAGATCAGATTCAAATGGGAAATTATGAATCTATGGGGAAAAAATGGCCTTAAAAGGTTAGTGCTGGCAGGCACAGCTTGTTGCTGTCCTCGTATGCAGATCCTAAAGTTCATCAAAAAAGGGTTTTAGACAGATGAGATATTACAGTTGGAAAGGTTAACTGGATGTTTATGAATATGTAAACATGGAGCTGGGAACAAGGGACCTACTAGGTATGACAAGAGTTTCTAGATAATAATAGATTTAGATTGGAGAGGGTTCCTTCAAGATTTGATGATAGAGAACACATGCTACCACTGTAGAAGCATTAATGCTTGTATAATAAATTATACATACAAAAAAGGTATCGAGAGGTCCATTTCCTTTTGTATCTTTAAATGAAAACCATAAACTCAAGCTAAGCACGAAGAATAGGTTTGATGAGGAAGTGATGTGACTCCTTCGAGCTGTCCAGGGCCACCATGTTAGCCTTTTCAGGATGGTGTTTAATATTGTAGCAGTGATTGTTTTTAATTTTAAAATATATAAAAATAATTTTTTTTATTTTAAAATTTATTTTTAAAATTAAGACATCAAAATTATCTAAAAACACTAAAAAAAATTAATTTCAAATAATTTTTTAAATTTATTTTGTTATGAAACACGGTTTCCACAGGAAAAACAAACATTTCCTGAAGGCTATAGCCATAACAAGCCATAAAAGTTAAGAGAGTAAGATGCAAGAATTGGGAGGCATTATTATAACCAAGCATGCAGTCTAGGGCCAGCATTGCTAAAAAGGATGTAGACAAGTATGATTGATGTTAACCACAATAAAGCTACAAAGACATGTATCAATAGTGAAGCTAGACATTCTCTGATTATAATAGTGGTAGGATGATTAACAAGTTGTTAAACGACGAGGTTTAGGGTTTAGCTTTTTGTATTAAAAAGGGTTTTATGAAAATTAGTTGAGTAGCTTTTTATGGGTTCGATTATCTCTCAAATTGGCTATGGGGTCACCGATATTATTCTGCTTTGATGATGGATTACTGGACTTTGCAGAGGCTTATTAATTAATTTATTTATTTAGTAAAAGTGTGCTCATTAGACTCATGCGACAAGCGAATAATTTGAGTGCTCGTGATCACTCGTGTTTCTTAATTAAATGTTGAGTGTGTGATTAACAAAAGCTAAGCACCGATGTGAGACTAGGGGCAATGTACTCCTCTCTTGATTTTCTTGGAAGGTTACTAAAGATTATATTTAAGAGCATAAAGATTAATGTTCGGATTCTGATTTAAAGTTTCGGCCAAAGTGGGATAAAGAATTATTCAGCTTCTTGCATCTTAATCCTCGAAGACATTAATGTCGAGCTGGGGACCTTTGGCATGTAAATCTGTACTAATTAATAAATCACTACGCTACAGAGGCTTTTAGCGAGTTTAATCTTGTTTTGTAAATTAAATTATGGTGAGTTTTTATAATTTTAAAGTGTTTAATATATAACCATATAGTAGGTAAACTGATGGTAAAAACTTAGAATTAAAATATTTATTTTATATGATTTTAAGTTTAAACCCTGTTGTTGCTAATATGATGGCTATTAGTTGAGATGGCGTGTAAATTTATCTGAAACATTCACATTAATGAAAAAAAAGTTTTTAATATATGTTTTTTTGTAACTGTTGATATCATCAACAGTAGGATTCGAGGATTATTTCTTGTCCAAATTTAGGTTTTATCCTGAATTCTTAAGCTTAGGTTATCATGCGGCTAGTTTGCAAACCTTGCAATTTAAGGTTATTTTTAGATCAATCGAACATAATCTTAAAATAAGGGGGTGAGATTTCAGATTCTTTTCAATTTTACAATTTCTGTTCATGATTAGGAAAGCCTTTTTGAGGGGAATAGAAGCACGCGTTACATTTAGTTGAAAAGAATTATTCAACTTTTTATTTTATTTAA
Source organism: Populus tomentosa (assembly GCA_018804465.1). NCBI lineage: Eukaryota > Viridiplantae > Streptophyta > Magnoliopsida > Malpighiales > Salicaceae > Populus > Populus tomentosa. Next base: position 10,419,326 of record CM032003.1, read on the forward strand.
TTTTAGAATCGATCCAAATTAAACGCTAGGTCATCAAATTTCTTGGATGCAGCCATCGAAACAAGTTAAGTTTAAAAATACACATGTAATTTGTTTATTTGAATCATCTAGAGCCAATCAAATTCATAAACATCATTAATATTTTCTTGGAAGTAATACAGGATAGCAAACGTTTTTTTTTTTTTTTTTGTATTATTTAAGAGTAGTTGATAAGTTTGATGAATGTATTCTTTTAAATATATCATACTAATATAGGGGATATATACTTATGATCAATGAAAAAAGAATTTAGCATAAGTTTATATATATCATAATCAATTTTTGACCTCACATTAAAATCATATGCGGAGAAAAATGGAGAGAAATTTGAGAGATCCTAGAAAATCTTTACTTTAGCATCAACAACTTTTTATCTAAAACTCCGAGACTAGTTAGGTTGTATTTTTTTATTTTTACTCTTAGTTCGTCAAGACGTCCCCTAAAAAAAAAAAAAAAAATCCTTTATTGTTTAATATAAAAGTAATATAAAAATTTGTTTTCCATAAACGGCACAGTAAAATATATGGAAATCCAGGGGAAAAAAAAAATCTCCAGTCTCTGCTCTTCGGGCAGATAAGTTATCACTGTGAGCCTGGCTTTATATGATTAGGTCCTTTCTTTGAAGGGTGACCCAAATCCTTATTAGGTCGATTTGGTTGGCCCAAAGTTGCTCTGTCTGTACCTAGTGAAGTTGAGAGCAGGCTCTAATGTTCTTGTAATCAAACTCGAACCCATGCTCAAACCCAAATTTGGACTGAACTTGCTGACCACAAAAATCATAACCTATCAGATAAGGAAGGTTATATAGACACAATTTGGACAAAAACCAAAAGGCCCTGAAGGGGGGGCTGATTTGCCCTCAACAGGCCTTTCAAGAACCTGAAAGTGTTCTTGCAGTGGGACTATCAATGGAGTCTGGTGGCGGAGGCAGCGTGCTACAGACAAACCATCCCGAGCCTGGTCTTTGGCTCGTTGCCTTTGTCTCACCCTACGTAAAACCTAAGTGATATACTATAATACCATGTATTTCTTCCTTGACACAGCAGATAACAACTAGCCCCTAACCCTACGGATTCTATGATCAATACCACGAAGGAAATGGCTAAACATAGATACTTTCCAGCTTAGTCCAGATTTTCAAGGCTCATAATAATTTGTGCAGAGGCATCAAATCAGAAATCTAGCTGTAGGTCGCTTTCCTTTGTGCATAAACTTATTTCTCAAATGGAAAATGCCAGTGGCATTATTATTTACTTTAGTGTTGCTGTTCTCACTTCTCAGTAAAGACAATCGACTCACTGTCCATGATGGTACACGCACACTTTTGCATATTTTAAGACCATTATGACTTCCAAAAATCATGCATGTGTCTGTCATTATATGTAGAGAATGAATTGATTATATATAGCTGGCCAGCAACATTAGACGGAAATGGTCAAATTTAATTAGATGGGACATAATTAATTGGCCAACCAACTCGTCGTTACATCCAGGGCAGGCAGAGAGGACTCACTGCTCTATTCTTGTATTGCTAGCCCTCTTCATCTGGGCAAAATTTGGATAGCCTCCTGATTGTAGTACAACTATTTTATTAGGAGTTGTGATCATAACCCTATCTTCAATCTTTAGGAGTTATAATCATAAAATTAATTTATCCTCGATAATTCACTATTAAAACAATCAGGATATTACAGCAGGGGAAACATAAATACATGGCCGGACTATATATATAGAAATCCCACTAAACCGGTGCTTCTTATAATGATGTTTGATTTTGATCATGAATGGTAATAACTGTTGGAACAGAGTCACTTAATAATATCCTAACCTATAGGATTACAAGATTAGGTTTAATTTATTCTTTGCTTGATTACCACATCTATAGGAGTGTCAAACGTGGTTTGCTTATTTCCCTCATTTCTGTTGTAATGGTTTGTTATATAAACCAATTTTCTATTCAATAAAGCTGTGGTCTTTTTAACTCTTTATTTGAACTATTAAACTAATTGTTTAGATTCAACAATTGGTATCAGAGCTTTATCAACAGAGCCTGATCAAGAGAGAAAAGCGAGAGTTCTTGAGAAGAGAGGAGTGAAGAGAGAAACACTGAGAGTTTAGTGAGACCATCAAGAAAGGATAGAGGAGTGAAGAGAGAATAGTGAGAGTTCTAGTGAACCCGAGAGGAGTGAAGAGAAAACAGTGAGAGTTCTACTGAAGAGAGGTGAGACTCCCAGGAGATCAAATTCATGGCTGAAGGAAATTTTGTTCAACCAGTGATTCCCAGATTTGATGGTCACTATGACCATTGGGCCATGCTAATGGAAAATTTCTTACGTTTCAAAGAATACTGAAGTTTAATAGAGATTGGAATTCTTGCAAATACAACTGGTGCAGAATACACAGAGACTCAACAAAGGAACGTGGAGGAGATGAGATTGAAAGATTTGAAAGTAAAAAATTATCTCTTTCAATCCATTGATTGTACTATTATGGAAACAATCTTGAACAGAGACTCTGTAAAAGGAATATGGGATTCAATGCGTCAAAAATATCAAGGGTCTACTAAGGTGAAACGAGCTCAACAACAAGCACTGCAGAGAGAATTTGAGCTGCTTGGAATGAAAGATGGTGAGAATGTTGATGATTATTTTGGGAGAACTTTTACCACTGCCAACAAAATGAAGTCACATGGTTAGCATATGGAACAAATTGTCATTATCGAGAAAATTCTGAGGTCTATGACAGCAAAATTCGATTATGTCGTATGCTCCATCGAAGAATCAAACAATCTTGCTGAAATGACTATTGATGAACTTCAATGCAGTCTACTTGTGCATGAACAGAGAATGAAGGGACACAAAGAGGAAGAGCAAGTTCTTAAGGTCATGTCTGAAGCAAGAGAAGACGATCAATTTAGAGGAAGAGGTAGAAGTCGTGGAGGCTTTAGAGGCAGCTTCAGAGGCAGAGGCAGAAGCCGGGGAAGACAATTTTTTAACAAAGCTATTATTGAGTGCTTTCGATGTCATAAACTAGGACATTTTTCTTATGAATGTCCTAGTTGGGAAAAAATAGCTAATTATGCATAATTGAATGAAGAAGACGAGATGTTGCTCATGTCATATGTGGAACGTCATAACTTAACCAGAGAAGAGGTATGGTTTCTGGACTCCAGTTGCAGGAATCATATAAGTGGAAATAAATTGTGGTTTACAGAACTAGATGAAGAATTTAGGCATTCTATCAAGCTAGGCAACAATTCAAGAATGGCAGTAATGGGAAAGGGATGTGTAAAATTGAATGTAGCTAGAGCAATATAAAAGATTGATAGAGTTTATTACATTCCGGAGCTGAAAAAACAATTTACTCAGTATAGGGCAACTACAGGAGAAAGGACTAGTAATACTTATTCAACACAATGCATGCAAACTATTTCATCCCACTAGAGGTCTCATCATGGAGATAGCTATGACAGTCAATAGAATGTTCATCATGTTTACAGCAATACCTATCAATGAATCAGTAGCTTTCTTTCAAGCTGGTGCAGAAAGTGAAACACAACTGTGGCACAACAGATTTGCTCATCTCAGCTTCAAAGGATTAAGGACGTTGTATTACAAAAAGATGGTTGAAGGGTTGCCAGCACTTAAAGCTCCTACTAAAGTGTGTGCTGATTGCTTAGTTGGCAAACAACACAGAGAGAGTATTTCAAAGAAAAGCCACTAGAGAGCATCATCCAAATTGCAGCTCATTCATTCGGACATTTGTGGACCTGTGAATCCAAAATCCAACAGTGGCAAGAGGTATTTAATCACTTTTATTGATGATTTAGCAGAAAGTGTTGGGTTTATTTCATTTCAAAAAAATCAGAAGCTCTTAATATGTTCAAAAGATTTAAGAATCTAGTTGAAAAAGAGGCTGGTTTTTTGGTGGGATGTTTACGAACTGATAGAGGTGGAGAATTTACTTCAAAGGAGTTCAATGAGTATTGCAGTATGAATGGGATCAAGAGACAATTAACGGCAACATATACTCCTCAATAAAACGGCGTTGCTGAGAGGAAAAATCGGACGATCATGAATCTTGTTAGAAGCATTTGTTCGAAAAATACATTCTTAGAGAATTCTGGCCAGAAGCAGTGAATTGGTGCATGCATGTACTAAACAAGAGTCCTACTGCAGCAGTGCCAAAAATCATACCTGAAGAAGCATGGAGTGGAGTTAAACCTTCAGTGGAATATTTTCGTGTGTTTGGATGTATTGGCTATGTACATGTTCCACATGAGAAAAGAACAAAGCTGGATCCAAGGAGCATAAAATGTATACTGTTGGGCATCAGTGAAGAAACAAAAGGTTACAGAATGTATAATCCAGTTACAAAGAAATTGATAATTAGTCGCGATATGATTTTTAAAGAAAATGCAATTTGGAACTGGGCAGAAGACAGTACCAATATACTGCTATGTTGGGGAGATGATGATAACAGTACAAGTGAAGAAGACTTTGAAAGAAATGAAGATGCGAAGCGAGAACAAGATCAGATTAAGGAAGCTGAAAATGAAGCCAATACTGGACATGAAGTTGCAGAACCTGAAGAAGAACATAATGAGTTTATTCAAGCTGCTGCTGTCAGAAATCGAAGGACACCACATTGGATGAAGGATTATGTCACAGGAGCAGGTTTGTCTGAAGAAGAAGAAACACAAAATATGGTCTTTTACACTGCTACTGGAGATCCACACACCTATGAAGAAGCCGAAAAAAATAAAAAATAGAGGGAAGCCATGGATAATGAAATTGCTGCAATAAAGAGGAATGACACATGGGAGCTGACTGTACTGTCGACTAATTCAAGAAAGATTGGAGTAAAATGGATATACAAGACAAAGCTAAATGAAAAGGGTGAAGTTGACAAATACAAGGCTAGACTTGTAGCAAAGGGATATGCACAACAACATGGGATTGACTACACCGAGGTATTTGCACCAGTGGCTAGATGGGACACAATCTGGATGGTTCTAGCAATAGCAGCACAAAGAAAATGGAAGGTGTATCAACTGGATGTAAAGAGTGCATTCCTCCATGGAGAATTAATTGAAGATGTATACGTAGAGCAACCGCTTGATTATGAGAAGAAGGGAGAAGAACACAAAGTTCTCAAATTGAAAAAGGCATTATACGATTTGAAACAGGCACCAAAGGCATGGTTTAGCAAGATTGAATCATATTTTCTAAAGGAAGGCTTTGTTAGATGTCCAAGTGAGCATACGTTATTCATCAAAAATCAAGAAGAGAAAATTTTGATAGTATGCATATAAGTAGACGACTTGGTGTTCACTGGAAGTGATGAAAAGATGTTTGCTGAGTTCAAAACTTCAATGAAACAAGAGTTTGATATGACCGACTTAGGTAAAATGAAGTTCTTTCTTGGAGTAGAAATTGTGCAGAATGATGAAGGAATTTATTTAAGCCAAAGAAAATATGCACTTGAAATTCTAGAAAGATTTGGCTTAGAAAATGTGAATTTAGTTCGCAATCCAATGGTACCAAGCATGAAACTGATGAAAAATGAAGGTGGAGAGCTAGTGGATATGACCCGATACAAACAAATGGTAGGAAGTCTTATGTATTTATCAGTGACTAGGCCAGATATCATGTTTGTAGTTAGTCTGATTAGTAGATACATGGAGATACCTACAAATCTACATATGCAGGCTATTAAGATAATTTTAAGATATGTGAGGGGATCTGTGAATTTGGGAATTTATTATAAAAGGGAAGCTGCAAGTGATGAGAGGTTAATGGCTTACTCCGACAGTGACTATACCAGGGATCAAGATGATCGTAGGAGTACTTTTGGATATGTTTTTATGCTTAGTGAAGGAGCAGTTGCTTGGAGCTCGAAGAAGCAACCGGTGGTCTCTCTATCAACAACTGAGGTAGAATTTATATCTGCTGCTCACTGTGTATGTCAAGCAGTGTGGATGAGAAGAGTGCTTGAAATGTTAGATTGCAAACAAGGTACACATACTATCATACACTGTGATAATATGTCTACAATTAAATTAGTAAAGAATCCGGTTATGCATGGCAGAAGCAAACATATAGATGTTAGATTTCATTTTCTGCGTGAACTCTGCAAAGAATGAGTAATTGAGTTGAAGCACTGCAATACACGAGATCAAATTGCTGACATTATGACAAAAGCCTTGAAGATGGATGCATTTGAGAAATTGAAAAGCTTGCTGGGCGTATGTGAGATGCCAAGCAAATAAACTGTTTGCTGCCAGCAATACAGTTTAAAGGAGGAATTGTTGGAGCAGAGTCAGTTAATAATATCCTAACTTATAGGATTACAAGATTAGGTTTGATTTATTCTTTGCTTGATTACCACGTCTATAAAAGTGTCAAATATGGTTTGCTTATTTCCCTTATTTCTGTTATAATGATTTGTTATATAAACTAACTTTCTATTCAATAAAGCTGTGGTCTTTTTAACTCTTTATTTGAACTATTAAACTGATTGTTTAGATTCAACAATAACAATGGAAATTGGTATGGATTACCATCTTCTTACTCTGATTTTAACAACAAATCAAAGGAAACTGCAACCCGTTTCAGTCCCCGTCTTTGCTTTAGCTAGATGACATTTTGAAGCCTCTCTTACTTGTCTTTTATCTTTGTTTCCTTTGGCCAATTCTCTCGTTTTGGACATTGTACCATCTTTAATTTTAATAGAATTACTAGAACAATATTCATAAAAAATAAATAAACATAAAAATCTGAACGAGAAAGGTTGATTGTTGTTCTTTGTATCTTCATTTAATATCTACCATCTTTTATATTAAGGTTTGCCAGTTACGAAACCTTGGGAAAATTCTAAACTATAATACATTTTATGGTTCATGTTGATCACCAATGGAGACTGATCACTTTTATGATAGTTGACCAGATCATGAGATCAATCCTGTGGTTCCATAAATGTTAATAAGCAAGGATTAGGCTTTGCATGTAACAACCAGTCGAAATATTTTATAGGCCACACACACACACACACACACACACATATATAAATTCATGGATACGGTTGTGTGTGCGTGTATATATAACATATATCTGCATCATCATGGACTACAATTTATGAATTCTTACATCTTAAAATCTTTGCTGCTGTCACCATCAAAGAAATATAGTATATGCAGGGTGTTGCACGGGTATAGTAATTTGGCCCTTCTTTGTTATCTTGTGTCAACACCAACTTTCCCTCCTACATGCCTCAATAATGCAAGATCATCGCACGTCCTTAACCAAAATAAGCAAAGAAGAACCAAACTGCTAGCGGTCTACGCAATACTTCATACGGTAAGATATCAGTTTGAGTGACAACAGAGAGTATGTACCAAGCTAGTTCCCTTTACTGAAGGACAAACACAAGAACACAATCAAAAGACAATCAAAGTAGAATTTCAAGCAACAATTCAAGTACTACTCGTATAGTGGAAGTTCCTTCTTTGGATTATTTTATTCTTTCCCTTCTTTTCTTTTTGTGGATGAAATATGGGTTGTTAATGAATTTCCTCATGTAGTCATGTTCTTGAACACAATTTGTAAGGCTTAATTTGTTTGCATATTGAGCACATCCCATATATCTTGGACAACAAAATGAAAAGAAGAAACATCATCAGTACAAGGGGAAATAGAAAATGCTCAGTGCAATATTGCTGGCAACCAATAATTAAGTTTTAGAAATTTGTGCACACAATTCCGGAATCTTACTCATCATTTTAATGTAAATTAAAACTAAGACTAGCTAGTAGAGGCGAGGGAAACAAAAGGTTTGATTGATTTAATAAATATGGTTCATCTGTACATGCCTTGCTACCTATTAGCACCTCCTGATTTTTTTTTTTATTATATCTAGTCTTGCAAGGAAAAAGAAGAAGAAGTAGAAGAAGAAATAAGAAATAGAAGATCTAGAATTTATAGAAAGTAGCTACTTTTCCATCGATGTTCCTATTTACCATTGACTAGCTCAGTAGCCTTAGCAAGAGTTCTCATGACATCAACCTGAGCTCGAAGTGATTCTATGTAGTCTAGGGTTTCTTCAATCAGAGAGATATCATCCATAAATTCCCCTCCAGGTACAAGACTCTTCAATACTTGTGCTCTTCTATTTACCATCCTTTTAGCAATAGATTTAGCAAGAACAACTTGCGGTTCACTCTTTCTTACTCTTTTAATGCAGCAACTCCTCTTCAAGATTTTCTTGCATCTAACCATCTTGCTGTCCATGACCAATCCAATTGACGCTTTCTTTAGCCTCTCACTCTCAGGAGCTAACATGTGCTGAACAAGGACTTTATTATCATCATGTTTTGAAGCATTGGCAATGAGTGCACGACTCCAACAAGTCCTTCCATCTCTAGTAGAAGCTAAGGCAATGTCTGCTGATAGCTGTATTGCCTTCTTTCTCTCCAAGATGCTCATGTTCTGCTTCCCAGAACCACATACTTGGAGACCCAATATCCATTTCTTGAGAAATTGTTGCTTGAGTGAACTAGGATTGCGCATTCTGCGAATCTGCATAAGACAAGACAGTACAAGAAGAATTTGAAAGAGATGTGAGCACAGGAAAAGAAATGTTACAAGCTCTATAGCTTCAGTCTAGCTGCTAGTTTGGTCAGTTATCTGGCTTTATACTTTTCTTAATATTTTCTTCCAACAATTTTTCTCAACCAAAGAGAGGGTCCATAGCATAGAATTGAAGAAGTAAATATATTTCCAAATTAAGAAAGGAAGAATGGGAAAAGATTTAAAGAGCGAGTGAGTATAAGTTAATGAGATCTAAGGAATCATGAGATGGTGAAGGCGGACAATTATTTCAAAAAAGAAGACGATGGCAAGTTGAAGGTGAATTTATGCACTTTCATGGATCTATCTAGTCATGGGAACTACATGATACATTGTTGGAGCAAGATATATAATGATGTGAAACATACCTTTGTTGTATAGAACAAGAGCACAGAAAATCATGAGAAGTAAGTAAGACAAGTTGCAGAATGATGCAATTCTACGATCCAAGAAAGTGCGTCTCAGAATCCTAGAATGATGTAAGAGAGAGAGAATGAGGAGGAGGAAGAACGTGAAGGAAGAAGAAAGTGAAGCCACCCCATTTATTTGCTCAAAGGAAAAGCAGCAGTGGGCCTTTAAGAGAGAAAGACACAGCACATGCAGGCACATGGTGTCCATGGCCCACCACAGAAACCCTAGAACTAGAAGATGTAAAAAAGAAATTGGCCCTAAGATATAAATTAGTCCCTATAGTCTTGCAAAGTTAATTGGATAACCCCCCTGGTCTTACGAATCATTGAATAAGAAGTTTGAATAAAAAAAGAAAAGGAAGAAAGCAGTTAGACGAACAATTCTTTATTATATATGCTTAGCAGAAATTATTGTTTCTAGACTGGCATTGGAATTTGTATTCATACAAAGTACTTATGTTAATATCTAGGATTCAGAAAGGAAAGGAGTACTTCGGACAAAGACTGAGTAAAAAGCATTTGGAATTCATGAGTTGTCGTCCTTCAAGACTTTATACAAAATATTTAAGATCATCCCAAAGTATATGTATAAATCGTTCTTTATTTCTATTTTCTTTACTTAGCATTCGGATGCTTTATGATCTTGAATTAAACAGAAAGCATTTTCCTATCCCAATCACTATTTTAAAATTCCTAATTACTCATAAGAAATTCCCAATTAACATTTTTAGGTTGGACTTTTCAACTACGTTAATAATTTCAAACCTCTTTTGCAGGTCTGTCCAAGCTAGCTAGGACGTGTTCCACGACAAAATATGTGATATGAAATGTAAATTAATGATGGAAATCTCAGTAATGTTGCAAGAATATGTTTGACCTGTTGAATAAAATTAATTGCCAGAATTATTATTATTATTATAATAAGTATCGGAAGAATTTATATGATTTTTAATTAATTTTTCAAGATTTTAAAATTAATAATCAGATAAATTTCAAATAATTTTAAAATTTGTAATACTCAAATTAATAATTTTTAAAAAATAAACTAGTTTGACCAATTAAATTATATTTTTTAAAATTTATATTTATATTTTTATTATTATTATTATTATTATTATAATTTTTGGGCTTTCGAGTTCCGTGGAATTGCACTGCGAGGATGTTGATTTGGGGGGGGGGAATTGGCAGGATCCGGAAAACCTGGCAATGCTGAGAGGGAGAAAACTAAGAAGGACCCACATAAGAAAAATTTTATGGCATGGGGTTCGGCTTTGGACAGAGAATAGAGAGAAAATAAATTTCTCACATGGTCTCCACATGGGATTTTAAAAGGATGGTCTTGTGTAGGCTCTCTCAAAGTACAATCTTCTTCAATTATTAAATTCATACACATATATGTATACATATACATATACATATACATGCATGCATATATACATACATACATACAGGCGTGTTCATAGTATGAGATGGGACGATATGGTTTGGTTTTAGCCAAAAATTCTTACCAAACTAGAGGTTTTATCATCTAGAAATTGTTTAAATTAAACCAAGAGCATGTTGAAGTTAGATTTTTGCTTAGAAAACTGAAACCAATGTTTTTTAAATGGTTTTATTATTTGGGTTTTTAATGGACGTACTTGGCCTTTAACAATTTCTTTTTAACTAGGTCTTTTTAGGTTTAATTAACAAATGCTTTGTACTGGATTTTCTAAACCAAACCATCTCAACTCCTTCCAACTTATACCGCTGAAACTCATTAACTTCAAATAAAAATTTAAAACTTGAACTCCATTTAGCCTTTTAATGTCTATATATTTAGCAAGCTATTTATTTGTCCATCTTTCAATAACCAAGATTCTGAATATTAGTATTATCACAATGATCAAAAGTTCAAGCTTCTTAAATCCTCAATAACTTTAAGCAAACATTCAAATTAGTTACCGCCTGCCAAATTCCAACATCTTCAGCTAGTGTCTGATAAACAGGAGTGGCTGACCACACAAAGAAGCCACCAGGTCGCAACACACGATTCAGCTCCAAAAGAAGTTTACCGCCTGCATATGTCAATTGCCAAGATAAAACAAACATATATTCTATATTACTATCTTTATTTTGTTAATTAAAACCAAGAAATCCCATTAAGATAGTTTCACAGGCACTGAATCTTTTCATTAGTCACTATACAGCAAGAAAACAAGATTTGGTATTGAATGCTATGATTTTTTGAACATTAGAAAGAGATTGGCGGATAGAGCAAATCAAAGAATGTAGCCAACAAAATTACAATTTTGGATGAGCTTAAACCCATATGAGGAAATACAAATTAAAAACCTTGCCCGGGTAGGGGAGCCTCTTCATTCCCATCATAACAGATATAGCTGGGATTCCTCTTTCAAGAGTAATTGTATTTGAGCTTGATAAATTGAGTTTTACTGTATGGATTTCATTCATAACATTTGTATTTAGTATTTCAAGTAATTAACTCATCAATACAATTGCCTTTATATAGCAGCAGGCAGAGGAAAAAACTTTCCTTGACTTCTACAGAAAAGACCCCTATAATTATGGTTTGTTATAAACAAATTCCTAACTAATATAATTATATTTTGCATGAGTAACAGTAATTTAAAACTAGTTATAATGTTAACATCCCTTCTCAAATTGGTGCATAGATATCATTCATGCCCAATTTGTCAAGACTAGTATGAAAAACTTGGCTGAATACTACTTTTGTCAGCACATCTACAAGCTGATCTTGAGATCGAATATGAAAAACTTCGATAATTTTTTCTTCCAATTTTTCTTTGATAAAATGTCTATCAACTTCAACATGCTTAGTTCTATCATGTTAGACAGGGTTATAAGCAATGTCGCATGCTGCCTTGCGATCACAAAAGAATCTCATAGGACTTGTCTGCTCAACCTGTAATTCCTGCATCAAATTCTTTATCTATAATAATTCACATATCGCTTTGGCCATTCCCCTGTATTTAGCTTCGGCTGAGGATCTAGCCACGACTTCTTGTTTCTTACTTTGTCAAGTGACCAATTTTCCACCCATAAATGTGAAATATCCCGTTGTAGATCTTCGATCCTGTATTGATCCTGCCCAATTAGCATCAGTATATCCATCAATCTTCAAGTTTTCCCCCTTTTTAAATAGAATTCCTTTACTTGGAGATGATTTCAGGTAGCGCAGCATACGGGTGACAACTTTCATATGTTCTTCACTCAAGGAGGGCATAAATTGACTTATTACACTTAAAGCATAAGCTAAATCAGGTCTGGTATGTGCAAGATACATTAATCTTCCCACTAGTCTCTGATAATGTTTTTTTATTAGTGTGGATTTGTTGTGGATGTATACTCAGTTTCAAGTTTTCTTCTATAGGAGTACTGACGGGACTACAAACTGTCATACCTGTTTCTTTTAACAAATCTAGGGCATATTTTTGTTGAGACAAAAAAATACCTTCTTTCGATCTTGATACTTCAATATCAAGAAAGTATTTTAAGTGACCTAGAGATTTCATTTTAAATTCCTAGGCAAGATGATTTTGCAATGCTTTCTGCTCTTCAGGATTATTTCCGGTTACTATCATATCATCAATGTATACGATCAAAGCTGTGACTTTCTTTTGTTTTGTTTTCAGGAATAAAGTATGCTCAAAGTTGCTTTGTTTGTATCCAATGGATTTCATGAAATTAGTGAACCTCCCAAACCAAGCCCTCGGAGATTGCTTTAACCCGTATAGGGATTTCTTTAATCTACATACCTTTATGCTTCCTTTGATTTGCATAATACATCCAGGAGGTAATTCCATATATACTTCTTCTTGGAGATCCCCATGTAAGAAGATGTTTTTTACGTCAAGTTGATATAGGGGCCAATCAAGGTTCACGGCTAGAGATAATAGGATACAAACAATGTTTATTTTGGTCACTGGTGCAAATGTTTCCATATAATCAATCACATAAGTTTGAGTGTAACCTTTGACGACAAGCCTTGCTTTAAACCTTTCAATGGTGCCATTTGCTTTATGTTTAATGGTAAATACCCAACAACATCCAACCGGTATCTTTCTTATAGGAAGTTTAACCACTTCTCATGTGGAATTTTTTGGAAGGGATCGCATTTCTTCATTCATGGCCTCTTTCCATTTTGAATATGTTATGGCTTCCTGCACACTGTAAGGAATAGATATAGCAGATATTTAATTTATGAAAGTTTCATTATCCTTTGATAATCTACGATAGGACACAAAATTACTCATAGGATAATGAGGTTTGGAGGTGAGAAGCGGTTCATACGCAGTTTTGGGTTTTCCTCTTGTGGTTCTGTGGGGTAGAACTTTGAGTTGAGTTTCAGAACTTACTTGAGATTTATTTATGGATTCAGACTCATGAGTCATTTGTAGTGGGGAAGCTTGCAGCTGAGGTACCTGAGATTCTTGTTCTAGTGCCTCTATTCGGTTTTCTTCAATGCCGGTGGTTTATTGTGGTTCTGCTTCTACATTTTCTTCATTATTTCCATCTTGTATGGTATGTGAGGATGTATTAATAGAATGTTTATCTCTTGTAACATATAAGTCGTCATAACATGTCTGCCAGTTACCCTTATTATTCTCCTGATTCAAAGGTTCAACGGCAGAGTAATACATTGTATTTTCATGGAATACAACATCAAGCGTGATGTAGAGTTTCTGAGATGGTGGATGATAGCAGCGATAACCTTTCTGATACTGGGCATAACCAACAAATATGCACTTGAGTGCTCGCGGTTCCAGCTTATTCCTTAATGGTTTGTGAAGATGAACAAAAGTTGTACATCCAAAAACTCTTAGTTGTAAATATGACACAGCAAGAGAATTTTTTTTTTTTTGAAGAACACTCAATGGGGTTTGAAATCCTAATGTGCTTGAGGGTATCCTGTTGATAAGATATGCTGTTGTTGTGATAGCTTCACCCTAATATTTAGTTGACATATGAGCTTCAAATAAAGAAGCTTGAACAACTTCAAGAAGATGGCGGTTCTTACGTTTTGCAACCCTATTTTGTTGAGGGGTGTAAAGGCAAGTGGTTTGGTGAACAATTTCATGATTAATTAGGTACTGTTTCAACTCCTGATTAATGAATTCTCTACCATTGCAGAACTATGTTGTGTGGCTACCATGTTATGAAATTGTTTGAATAATGAACTTACTTCACTTTTGCATTTCATTAAGCAAATTCATGTCATACGTGTGTGATCATCAATTAAGGAAATAGACCATCGTTTACCATTAAGAGAGCAGGTGTTTGCTAAACCCCATACATCTGAATGTATAACCATAAAAGGTGCTGGACTTTTATTCATGTTGTTTTGAAATGGAACCCGATGGCTTTTAGCCAATTCATACACATCACATTTAAAACTTGTGTCAGGTAGCTGAGCAAAGAGTTTTGGCATTAATTTCTTCAAATATCCAAAGGATGAGTGACCTAAACATTTATGCCATAACCAAATTTCAGAGTTTACAGTAGATCCAGAGTTTGCAGCGGATTTATTCATGGAGAATGCTTGAGCTAACTGGTGACAACTTGCTGGTGTTAAATCTAGATAATAGAGCTTTCCTCTTCTAGTACCATAACCAATTATCTTCCGAGTTTGAATATCCTTGAAAACACAGGTTAGGCTAAAAAATAACAATGCATTGCAGAGCAAGAGTTATTTGAGCAACTGAAAGTAAATTGTAATCAAGAGTTGGAACAACTAATACGGAATCATGATTTATATTTTCAATAAGGATGATAAAACCTTCCCTATTAACAAACAATGAGGTACTATTTGTTGAGGATATAATATATTGTTTTGATGGTTTAACAGATTGAAGCCATAACTTGTCAAAAGTCATATGGTTAGTAGCTCCAGAATCAATTATCCATTCATTTCTACTGCTAAGAGTGGAGGTATGAAAGACTTTACCAAATTCTTTATTTGTGACTAGTGAAGGGTGTTTTGCCACAGATTCTTTCTGAGTTGTAGGACTGGTCATTGTTTTGGTTGAAGGATGTTCTGCCACTGCAATTAAAGCATGAGTGTTTGGTTTTGATTTTCATTTACGAGGTGCTTTAGCAGGATCCTACCATTCTGGATACCCAATTAGCTCATAGCATTTTAGCTTTGTATGTCCAGTCTCACCACAGTATGTGCAGATATATTCTAATTTTTCCTTTCTAATTACATAGCTGTTGTTCTAGGTTTCTGATGTTCGGATTTGTTCAATGGTAGGGCCATCTGATCTGTATATTCTAGGCTTACCTCATCATACTATCATTACAAATGATTCAGCATGCAGCTCCAGTTTCATTGTTCAATGTAGCTCTGCGAACAACATCACGACGTACATAAGCATAGGCTTCTTCAAGATCTAATATCGGATCTTTACTAAGAATTTCCCCTTGAATTTGTTCAAATTTTGCATCCAATCCATTCAAGAAAATGTGCACTCGTAATCTTTCAACAGATTTTGTGTAAGTAATAACATCATCTAGGTCTTTCATTTCAGTTCTGTCGCGATGATCAAGTTCTTAGAAGATTTCCATAAGATCACCATAATATGTTGATAGTAGTCGACTTATCTGTTTCGTGGAGAAGGCTTTCTGGTTAAGTGAGAAGAGTTGTGATTCATCTGATCCATCGTAGAAGGCTTTAGACAAGGCTTTCCAAATTTCTCGTACAGTACGTAGTTGGATGTATCTTTTCATGATGTCTGGTGACATAGATGTTAGCAGCCATCCTTTAACCTTTTGATTTTCTGCATACCATCTTGAATAAGAAGCATCAGTATCTTGTGGTGGTTGTGTTTTGCCCATAATATATTCAAGCTTTTCTCTTCCTGCAATCTGCATTTCCATGATCTGAGACCATACTTCGTAATTAGTTTCAATGAGGATAACACTGGTTGTGAATCCAGAGTTTTCAGTTTGTACATGGATAATAGGTGTTGATTCTGTTGTTTTATCATTCATCATGAAAAACAAACAAGAATGATAAGAAAGATTGCAGAAAGTTTTCAAGAAAGTGATCTCAGGATGCAAGAAAGGATGTAAGAAAAGTGTTTTGATTTCAAGAAAAGGAAATATTCAGGGAGAGGTTTCAAGATCAGACTGCAGAAAGTATTCAAGAACAGATTGCAAGTTTAGAATGTAGAAGAGAAGATCTTGGAGGAATTCATTCTTTGCAAGAAGTATTTAAGAATGGATGGAAGAATAAAATGTAGAAAACTGAGAAAGATATGATACAGGTAAAGGAAAAGAAAGTTTAATCAAGAAGGAGATTTCAGGGGAAAGATATATCAGTAGTGCTTAACCAGGCTTTGATACCATGATAAAATGAGTTTTACTGTATGGATTTCATTTATAATGTTTGTATTCAGTATTTCAAGTAATTAACCCATTAATACAATTGCCTTTATATGGCAGTAGGCAGAGGAAAAAACTTTCCTTGACTTCTACGGAAAACACCCCTATAATTTCCTAACTAATCTAATTACATTTTGCATGAGTAACAGTAATGTAAAACTAATCATAATGTTAACAAAGCTTTATGCTCACTTTTGAAAGTGGTTTTCAGAGGTCCCTGATATTTAAATATAAGTATATTTTTAGAGAAAATATAATAATATTTTAAAGAAAAATTTTAAAAATAAATATAGAGTAAAAAATAAAGATTGTAATTTTATAGAGTTTAAAGGATTCATGTGGTATCATATAACCCATGAGTCTTTCTATTTTATAAGGAAAAAAAGTTAAAATGTAATTTTATCCTGATAACATTAGTGAAGGAAAATATCTCTAACATATACATTAATAAGGGATAAATATTCCTTATATAAATATTAATGTGATAGAAATATGGTAGATACTTGAGAGATTTTTCATACACTATCACTTATACAACAACATTAATGTTGATGGAAATATGGTAGGCCTTTAGAAGGCTTTTATACACTTAAAAGTATAAAGAGAGTATGATCTAAAATATAGTTGATCCTATCGGAGCTGAGCTTTTCCCCCAAGTTGAGTCTGTGACGTTGGTCTCTTCCCCAATATTAGGCTATTTCCAAGGTTGAGCCCATGGTGTTGGTCTCTTCCCCGGTGTTAGGCTATTTCTAAGGCTGAACTCATGGACATTGGGCCTTTTTAGTCTGAGCCCATAAAGGCTGGACTCTTCCTTTAAGTTAAGCCCGTGGGGATAAAGTTCTTCCCAAGACTGAGCCTATGAGTTTGGACAAGTCTAGATGTGTGGGCTTAAGTTGATAAGCCCATACATCTATCACCACAAGATTTCACAGTTTTATCGACGGAAATATTTCGTCGATAAGTGATTGAGAGTACATCGGTAAATTATTTACCGACTAAAATACCAACGAAATACGTCTGTCGGCTTACCTTTCATCAGTAATTCCACATTCCGTCGCTATATCGATCAGAAAAACAAAAAAACCATTTTCCGACGGTTTTACAAACGGAATTTACGCGCCAAAAAAAAAGTTTCCCGCTTGAAATATATCAACGGATGATAATCCGTCGGTGATATCACAATTCATCGACGGAAAGTTACCATCGGTAAATTGGTCGGTGAATTGTTGAAATACCTACCGAATATATCTGTTTGTAAATTCGTCGGTAAGTTAAAATACCGACGGAATTATTCCGTCGGTAAATTTGTTGGTGAGTCATGAAAATACCGACCGAATTTATCTATCTGGAAATTTATCGGTGATGGTCGCGACTACTGTCTAATGCCGACGGATTAATTTTGTCGGTAAATCTCTTTGTAATTTTTTTTTATTTTTTTAAAAAATTATTTAGAATACATAATATAAAATGATATAAATTAATGGTAATAAAAACCAAATATGCAAATAAAATTTATATTAAGCATTAAAAACAAAAAATCAAAGTTAAATAATATTCATTACAAAATGAATGTGTTTCAAAAAAATATTAAACAAAATTTTAAAGGGAAATAATGTGTATTAAAAATTAATATAAAGGTGGAGCTGGAGGAGGAGGAGGAGGAGGCTGCTGGTCACACGGCCAAAAAGGATTTGGCGCACATGTTCCACCTTTTGATATATTTATGACCATTTTGTGAAACTATCTGACACGACCAAAAAATTGATGTCTTCTTCCAAATGCAGGAGTGTCGAAGTAATAAATAACCCGGCAAGACCGAGGTCGAACCATAGAGAGGTTAATTGTATAAATTATAAATAACAAGACAACAACAACAACAATAGTAGTAGTAGTAATAATAATAATAATAATACTCTGTACGTGGCGTTGTTATACCTGAGAATGATCTAAAAGATCGGGTCACAGGTTTCCAGCCTATATACTGAGTTTATGAAAAGATCAAAGAAATATATTATATAATATAAACAGATTTCTGATGTGAATGAACAAAGCAAGACCAACAATATCAGGATCCTTGATCAAACACAGAGCATAATTAACGTACATAAAATATAACAAGAATGTAAATAATAATAATAATAATAATAATAATAATAATAATAATAGTATTAGTAGTAGTAGTAATAAAAAGAAGAGGAGGAGGAAATTAATGAGAACTTTGAGATGGAAGATTAATGTAAGGATTAAATAATGATAAAAACAAATTTCAAGGTTAGAGGATCCACCAATGGTATTTCAAACAAGTATAGTATAAACTCTTATTACTCAATTTGGAAACCACACACGAAGAAGGTTCCAATCGGATGATTTGTCATTAATAACTTATTATAAATTACTAACATGATCATATTAATTATCTTATTTACATAACACCAAATTTTTAAATATTGTCAGGAATTCATATGTTAACTAAAGTTAACAACAAATCAAGTTCTTTTCATAGCCCAGGTTTAGGTAATACCATACGGTTGAGCTATGAAAGTGCCAAATATTTGTTGTACCAAGTGTTATACAGCACAAATCTAGATTAACCATTTAACAAGCAAGGTCTTAAGAATTAGTAAGATAAAAAGATAAGACATGTTAATATTAAACATTAAGGTCCATGTTGAGTTTACACTATACTTGTTTTTACACCATTAGTGTAACCTTTTCACCTTGATATAATAAACTTAGCTAAACATAATGAAGAAGAGAAACATAAATAAACAAAACAAGAACATAAATAAGTACAAGTTAACTAAGGAAATGAAAAGCATAAACAAGATATTAATGAAAGCAAAACTTAAAAATTACAAAAAAAATATAAAGAGAGAAATAAAGAGCATGAACTTGATCTGAACAACCAAGCCCCCAAATACATGGCAAATGCCTCCTTTTATAGGCCAAAATTCGGAATTATTGATTTGATGACTAATTGTTGAGTGGGTGGCCAACTCTTGACTTTGTGAAAATCCTTATCTTCTTGTCTGAATAAAAAAAAAATGCTAGCATTAGAACTGGGTCCATTTGAAAACATGAAAGTTGTAGTAAATTGACTCAGCTTTCCAGGAAAAAAAATAGAGGTCATTTGGACTTCTAGAACTCTAGATATGGGCCAAACACTGAACAGTGTTCAGACTGCAGGACAGATTCGGACTTCTCCATTGTTGCTATAATTTGGACTTGAAAATGGCCTTCTTAGATCTTGATGAAAACATGAAAGTTGTAGGCCTATATCTTACTGAATCTGTGTAAAAATTGGAGGTCATTTGGACATCTAGAACTCGAGATATGACCCAATTACCAAACAGTATTCCAGTTTGGATTGCACCAATATCTCTTTTCTAAGTTTGGCCCTCTTTTTGTCCTTTCAATTTCCATACTTGAACTCATCAATCAATCCTTTGATTTATGTGATAGGCCTGCATTTAAGATGAACATTTATCATATATTAAGGCATTTTATAGTATTAGACTTGTTATTATAAAACATGCTTTAGTTAAGGAGTTATTGATACTTGAAGTGCAAAATGATGATATAAAACCTTAATAAATATGCACTTTTAAGTACTAATCACTGTTCGTAGGCCGCTCTTTGTTGTTCAGACTCTGCTCTTTGTTGTTCTTTGAGTTGTGCGTACGCCTCTGATAGGTGGTCGTACTTTTCGGTGAGCTGAGCCGTGTGTTGCTGCAAGGACACGAACTTCTTAGATTGGGAGCTCGATATTGATTTGGAGCTCCCGAAGGTTGAAGCACTACGGGCCGACCGCAAGTTGTCAGCCGTAGTGTTGGAGAACCCGTAAACCTGATTTTTATCGGGTCCACCTGACGATCCAACCTCCATCCACAAATCCGGATCGAATTTCAGATGGGTCGTTGGATTGTCCCCGTATCTCTCCTTCAACCGATTATTACAAGTCTCCTGAAAGTAAAAATAAAAATTAATCATCATATTCAATTCAATAAACATAATAATAACTTACAAAATAAAATGGTTGAACAAACATATCACGAAATGTTGAGCACGGCTGTCAATGAACTGTTGTGCTCCCTTTTGGCGGTCTTGACTCCGCATGTGCGTCTCCACAAAGAGCTCCATCGGGCTCGGCTCATGTCCAAGAGACGTAGCCTATAATGAAAAAAAATTATTAACAACAAACATTTCACAATTTATTAACAAATTAATTGAACAAAATATTTCATTTAAATTAATCTTACCATCCGTTTCGCATGTGCAGCAAACGGAACGGAGCCGCTGGTGTGCGTTGTCACCGAGCCATGAATTGGCCGATTCCAGTTGCCAGAACCGGACTATGAGCATCGTGTGAACCGCTCAGACATCACGTGCTGAAGATAGTGCGGCCATATATCTTTCGGGATGTATATCGGTTTGAAATCTCTCCAAACCGCAACATCGTTCCAGTCTTGAAACCCCTTATCACTCGCTATTTTTATTGCCCTTTTTTAGGCTTCATACCAAAAATCACGCAACCTACTTCACGCAAGAAAAAATTACATTTTGAAACATAAATTTTTTTCTAAAAAAAAAATTGTATTGTTTTTTATGTTACCTGGTTGCCGCGTGATTTTCCCAGACCCTCCTCACAACAGTGTTATGTTCACTGTCTCAGCAGAATCAATCATGTGTATAAAAATTTAATTTTTTTCAAAAATAATAATTTATTTACAATTATATTAATAATTTATTAAAAATAAGTTGAAAATTATATATTAACAATAACCTCAAATTTGGAAAACCATGCATTGATTTGAGGCATCCATTCAGGATGCCTTGATACATGACTCCATCGAAACCATGGAATCTCCATCGACGATTTAAACGCCTTTGATATTACTCGGGCGGCCTCAATGTTTGTGAACCTGAAAATAAATGAAATTAATGAAATAGTGATTACTTCATAAATTATGTTTTAAATTTTTTTTTTTAAAAAAAACTAAAACCTTAACAAACTTACATTGAAATGTCGACCTTTCATTGTGCCTCGTACCTGCGGGTAAATTGATTACGCTGTGAAAGCACGTCACATCTGCATTGTGAACCAGTGCTGGAAGAGGCAGCATCGATTGACAGCGCAGGTGGTGTCGATGCCTCTTCTTGAGAGGCACCTAAGGAAATATCATCCTCGCTACTAGACGAACTTGCTGCGACCGGACGTGAACGAGCAGCTCTGGTTTTTATTCTCCGCATTTACCCAATTTTATATAAACAATTATATAATAAAATGCAAATGTTAAAAAAAATTCGATAGCACCTCCCCTATACTGTATACTACCCAAATCCACAAACCTGCAAATATTCACAATAGCCACAACCAATTGACCCAATCTATACTAATTATGGCAATAATATAGTAAAATTACTAATTATTCCAACATATTTAATTACTAATTCTAAGGTAAATTCAACATTAACAATATTAATTCAACATATTAATCAATAATTATGTCAATACAACAATAAAATATATTCAATAAACTAAAAAAGAATTATAGACTAACAATTAAAATCAATGAAAAAAATTACACAAATCATGCAATAATAGAGTAAAATTACTAATTATTCCAACATATTTAATTACTAATTCTAAGGTAAATTCAACATTAACAATATTAATTCAACAAATTAATCAATAATTATGGCAACACAACAATAAAATATATTCAATAAATTAAAAAAAATATATACACTAACAATTAAAATAAATGAAAATAATTAAACACAAATCATGCAATAATAGAGTAAAATTACTAATTATTCCAACATATTTAATTACTAATTCTAAGGTAAATTCAACATTAACAATATTAATTCAACAAATTAATCAATAATTATGGCAACACAACAATAAAATATATACAATAAATTAAAAAAAAAATATAAACTAACAATTAAAATAAATGAAAATAATTAAACACAAATCATGCAATAATAAAGTAAAATTACTAAATATTCTAACATATTCAATTACTAATTCTAAGTTAAATTCAACATTAACAACAAATATTCAACAAATTAACTAATAACAATTATGCCGACACAACAATAAAAAATATTGAGAAAATTCAAAAAAAAAATATAGACTTTAGGAAAGAAATATACATACCTTAATAATGTGTTGAATTCAAAATTTTATCTACAATCCAAAAAAATACACTAAAACAACAAAAATAAAAATAACTAAAAATAAAATAAAATAAAATAAAATAAAATAAAATAGAAGAAAACACATACCTTTTAATCTGATGAAGATTCACAATAGCAAATCTTGTTAGAGATTCTAGGTGAAAGGTTTGAAGGATTGAAGAGAGGAAAAAAAATCAAAATTCTGAGGTGAAAAACAGAGCAGAAGAAAAAATGAACCGAAGGGGCGGGTGCTGCGATATATAAGGCGGTTTTACCAACGGATTCACCGACGAAAATAAAAAATTATTATTATTTTACTTAAATCCATCAGTAACATGTCAAAAATCTGTTGGTGATTTTTGAATTTCACACCAAAATTTTTAATTACGCTCTATATGTTCGAGGTCCGTCGGTAATAGCACCCGGTCAGAGATGCATTTAATGCGCACCCTTTGGAATTCGCACATTCCGTCGGTATTTTCGTCAGTATTTGTGACAAACCGACAAATTACCGATGAAATGAGTCAGTCGGTACGGACGTCGGTGATTGTGGTATTTTGCTGTAATTATTTTCAAACTCTTTGTGAGATGCCGACAGACAGTGATCCGTCGGTATGGACGTCGGTGATTGTGGCATTTTGATGTAATTATTTTCGAACTCTCTGTGAGATGCTGATGGACAATAGTCCGTCAGTATTGACGTCGGTGATTGTGACATTATGCTGTAATTATTTTTGAACTCTCTGTGAGATGTCGATGAACAGTGGTCGTCGGTATAGACGTCGGTGATTGTTCAATGTACAAGAAATGTTGTGTTTGTATTTTCTATTTACCTTCCTGCAAAAACTTGAATGATAAATTGTCCATCGCACAAAACAATAGCAACAATGCTTAAAATACAAAAGCTGGAAAATATTTCGTGTTACAAAATATATCATCCATAATGTAAATTACATGAAGAAAAGGGTTTTACACAGGGCTTCATTTTGATAGTCAGTCAGAATTTTCTTCTTCTTCATCATCAATTGAATAGTCATCATCTTCATCGTATTCTTCAATATGGATATCATCTTCTTCATCGACATTTGTTTGTCTGCTAGAACTCAAAACAACGTTCAACTCCTTTACGTCAACATCAACAAGACTATCATTGAAAACACGAAAATTTGAATTTTCTTCCAATTCAATCGAAGGAGCAACTCGATATGGTTCAACCAACTCACTAACTTGAAAGACTTCATCTCGCACACTACTTGTGTCTTCGTTCTCAACCTGAACAACCTCGACACGACCCCGTGGTTTTGTTTTTACAAGTTACAACCAATCAACTCTTGATCAATCCTTTCTAAATGAAAGGGTGTATGTATAATAAACTTGTTGACATTGCTTTGCGAAAACAAAGACATCGTTTAATGTTGCGGTGTCTAGCTTTTGAGTTGATTTCGACTAGACCACAATGTGGATCAACTCTGATTCCTCTATTAGTTGTGTCATACCAATAGCATTTGAATAAAAACAATTTATTCTGCTCGCTATGATATTGCAGTTCGACGACCTCTTCTAATCTACCATAGTAGTCAACTTCTAACTCACTACTAGTGGATCCCTTAACACAAACACCGCAGTTGTATGCCTTTTTTCCTTGCCCATATTCTTCAGTATGGAATACATATCCATTGACAAAATACCCGTTGTAGCACTTAACTTTTCTTGCAGGCCCGAGGCTTAATGAAGACAATGACTTAGGCGCACTCCTTCCCATTTGATAAACCTTGTATATATTTTATGTACATCAATAAACAGTAAATGAATTTGAATCTTATTATAACATGCATACGTACAGTAATTTTACAGTTAGAATGTGTTTGTGATAGTGCTTACATGTGTTCTGAACCACATGGCGAATTGTTCATCTTGTAATTAAAAGATCTGGGATTTAGTCGGCTGTGAGTTATTGGAGAGCAAATATTATCGATGCTGCCTGCAAGTGATAATGAGTGTATGATATTACAATATATAATTAACAGTATATTACTGACAAAGTTTAATTAGTATTACACATATATAAACTTACTGAATAAATGGTCTCAACTCATCATAATTAAATAGAATGTAGTTGTGTGCTTGTTTGAATTCTATTGTCGACAAATATCTTCCTCTTACGGTATTTTTAGGTGCTCTATAATTGCTATAATGTTGGTGTTTTCTAATCCCATCAATTTTCCTAGGTTTGATTCAAATAAAATTTATTTGGATAGAAATCCAAGGAGTTCCATATGCTTTGGAAGCTCATTTTTCCCTTAGTATTTCAAGAGTTTGCGACTCGTAAATCGCAAGGAGGAGGGAAAAAAATTAGAAATCTAAGGAAATTCAGAGCACTTTAAAAGCCTCATTTTGCCTTAGTATTTCATACTTTCACGGCTCGTAAACCGTGGAGTCAAAAAATTTTGAAATGTCCTCGATTATAATCAAGGCTTCTTTCAAGGATGTGTGCGGATTTATTACTCCCAATAATATTTTGGATATTCATCCTTTAAGGATTTTTTTATCCAAACATTAGCGGTGAATAATAGATGAATCCCCCCCCAAAATAAGAGTCGTCCAGTATTGGAGAATATTGACAAGTTCCCACTGGAAGGCACTTCACCGCCATCATCATGTCGTGGAACGCGATTGATTCTTGTTCTCAGATGAGGTTCAAAATAATATGAGATAAATATTGAGATCTCCTCAACAATATAGACCTCACATATCAAAGCCTCAACATGTGCCTTGTTCTTAACCTTTTTCTTGAGATTAAACAAGTACCTGCATTGCATTACAATTCAAGTATTTTCAATTAAGAAAAACATAGAAAATACTTTTATATATGAATTACACTACAACTGTAATATCTAACCATTTAAATGGGTACATCCATCTATACTAGACTAGTCCTCCAGCTTTTGCCTCAAACGGTAGATGTATAGGGAGATTCTCCATTGAGTCAAAAAATAATGGAGGGAATATCATCTCAAGTTTGCATAATGTCTCGATGATATTCGTTTGAAGACTCGCAATGTGCTCAACATTCAACTTGCTAGAGTATATATCTCTGAAGAAATGACTGATCTCCGTCAGTGCATCTCATATTCCTTTTGGCAACAAATCATAAAAAGCTAATGGGATGAGTGTTTGCATAAACACGTGGCAGTCATGACTATTCATTCCATACAATCTACAGTCCTCTATATTAACCAACCTTGATATATTTGATGCATGTCCATCCAGAAAACATAGACTCTTAAGCCATTTGTAGACTAGCAGTTGTGCGTTTTTCTCTAACATGAAGCTTGCCCTTGGTTTTGCGACCCGTGACTCATCATAAACCAACTTCATATTTTTACGGTTACAGTATAAAGCTATATCCAATCTAGCCTTGATGTTGTCCTTTGTCTTCCCCTTCACATCCATGACGGTGTTGAAAATGTTCTCAAACACGTTTTTTTCGATGTGCATGACGTCAAGGTTATGGCGGAGCATATTGGTCTTCCAATAAGAAAGCTCCCAAAAGATACTTCGCTTTACCCAATTATAGGTCAAACCAAAACCAGGAAACTTTTGCTTACCTGATTGAAGGCCAAACATAATGTTACCGTACTCTGATACAACATCATTCAATTCTTCACCAGAAAAACGCGGGGATGCAACATCTTTTTCAACTCTGCCAATAAAAAAATCTTTTTTGTTCTTTCTGTACCTGTGATTAAGTGGCAAGAAGCGACGGTGACAGTCAAAAAAAGAAGCTTTACCTTCGTTTGCTAGCGTGAATGCCTTGTTGTTTTCCATGCATTATGGACATACGAGTTTCTCATGCGTGCTCTAACCAAAAAGCATTTCATAAGCTAGAAAATCATTGATAGTCCACATCAAAGCCGCCCTCATAAGGAAATTTTGTTTCCTTGATATATCATAAGTCAGAGCTCCGGAGGACCACAACTGCGTCAACTCATCAATCAACAGCCGAAGACAAACATCTATATTCCGTCCCGGGTTGCTTGGGCCGGGTATGATAGTAGATAAAAACATGAACTTCGGCCTCATACACATTCCCGGTGGCAAGTTATAAACTGTAAGTATGACCGGCCAACAAGAATAGGGAGCAGCAAATGACCCAAATTGGTTGAATTCGTCTGTACACAACCGAAGACGCATATTCATTGATTCAGCTGAAAAGTTAGGATGCACACTGTTAAAGCGTTTCCACGCTTTGCCATCAGAAGGATACACCATCACACCATTAACTGCATCATGTGCTTGGTGCCATGTCATGTGCTCAGCAGTCCTTGGTGACATGAATAACCTCTGCAGTCTAGGTGTGATCGGGAAATATCTAAGTTTTTTATAGGCCACTAGAGTCTTTTCCATGCCAGTTCTGGGTTTGTAATGGGAATGCATGTATGTCATGCACTCGGTCATCTCAGCATTTTCAAGGTAGTATAACATGCAGAAGTTAGGGCACATGTTAATTTTTTGGTATCCTAAATCAAGAGGTTTCATCATGGACTTCGCAGCATAGAAGTTCTCTTTCAGCCTGTTCCCTTTAGGTAAAATGCTTCTCGCCCATTCAATAATTTTATCATACCCAACCTCACTCAGCCCATGATCTGACTTGATGGTGAACACCTATGCCACGGCCGATAATTTACTGTGGTTTGTGCAGTCATCCTATAATGGTTCATCAAAATCTTTCAGCAAATTAAAAAACATAGTTGCATATGCATTAGGTTATTCTTCTACGATTGGACATTAACTGACATTACCTTGATTCGTTCTCATTGCATCTATAATCATATTTCTGTAAGGATTGGTGTTGTCATTTGGCGTTTCATGCACGTTGCTAGCACTAGAAGTTGACCCAACCACCGTTTCTCCCATTCTCCTCTTACTAACAAATACTTCTCCATGTGCATACCAACATTAGTAATTCTCCATAAACCCTTTGTGTAGAAGATGTATCATTACAACATCTGGATGCAGATACTTTTTATTTTGACACTTCCTGCATGGACACCTTATACCGCCTCCAGTAAAATTTCTGGGAATAGATGTTGCGAAATTAATAAAACCCTGAACCCTGTTAAAATAATCCATCCTCCGCAATCCTTGGGGTGAATCTCGATACATCCATGAACGATCATCCATGACTTATATATATCGAACCTCTACAAAATTATGATGACATCATGTATTGATTAACTAAGTTAGGTAAATAAACTTGCAAAAATATTACTTTACCACAAGATTATCCAACAAACCAATCACAACTTCTCATAAATATTAAATATTTATTATGATCATTTATTTAACGTCCATACGTACAAATTAATATATATAAATTTATAAAAATTACCATACCGCAATATCATTGATAAAACTTAAAACGGACCCATTAAGCAAGCTATTCATTATTTCAAAATAGTACATGTAATTCGGTAATTGCATAAAGTTTTAACGATTTACAAACAAACACAATCTTACAAAAACTAAAACAAACCATAATATGTATAAAATTATACATTCATATACTACAAGTTAATTTCTTTCAAAAATAACAATAAAACATGTACATCTACTAAAAAAATACATATACTAAAAAAAACAACAAATTAAATTGACATTTAAATGTTAAAATTTAAAAAGATAGAATTACTTACAAAAATTGATAAAATCCATCGAAAAATCAAAACACGGATGCTGTGACAATGAAACTTTAAGAAATATAACTTGTTGTGCTAAGATGAGGGAGATTTTTGCTTGGGTGTTGGCTGTTTGCAGATGGGGAGAGTTGGGATTAGGAAGAAGAAGGAGAAATAGGGGAGGAAAGGGTCGGCAACAGGGAATTATATTAACTTTTTCCGATGGTTTCACCGACGGATATTTCCGTCGGTGTATCCGTCGGTTTTTCTGTCGATAAAATAGACACATCACCGTACGGATCAGCCATTTCAAATCCGTCGGTGATCCCGTCGGTAAGTTTAACAAGGAACCAATCATGTCACTGTACGGGCTCGTCATTTTGCGTCCGTCGGTGATTCCGTCAGAAAAAAACTTAACTTCTACGTTAGCTAGCCGTCTTTTTTTTTATTCTGAACTTTTCGTCCGTAATTCGGTCGGTAGGTACCGACCGAATTACGAACGAAAAATATCCGTCGGGAATTTCGACCTCAAATTGCCGACAAAAATATTCCGTCGGTAAATCTGTTGTTATTAAGCGAATTTTTGGTAGTGTATACTTATATTTAAAGGCCCAATGCTTGGCCACATATGCTTATGCACTTCATCTATTTTTTGTTCTTTTCTATTTTCTTTTCCCAATAATTTAGGTGTTATTTTTTAATATTAATTAATTGAAAATATATTTTGTATATTTTTTAATTAAATTCTTAAATAAATTAAAAATATTTTTAATATTATTATATTTAATGGCATTTTATTTTTAATTTATTTCTGAATAAGAGTGTAGATTTTAAAAAATAAAAAATAAAAAGTGTTCTTTTTCTATAACCCACTATAATCTTTTTTTTTTCTATGAACATCAATTTATGCTATCATATTATGATAGTTTTTGAAAAAAAAATATTAAGTTATTAAACTCGGTTAGGTTTATAACTTAAGTCAGTAGTTTGATAGATTAATATATATTGATTAAAATTACTTTAAGATTTTATTATTTTAATATTAAAAAAAAATAACTCGTGAAATATTTTTTAAAATCAAGTAGAGTTTTGACTAGTCTTCCCACCTGTTTTTGAATGATTTATCTTTATTTATGCTTTTTCTCAACTTTACAACCTATTATATGGTTAATGTTAAAATCTTTTTTATAACATTTATTTATGCTTAATTTTTTTAATCTATTTAGTGAATATATTCATTGGATTTTGAATTCATTATTATTTTTATTATTTTCTAAAACAATTATTAGCTATACTTGATTTTTATTTTTTTTAACATTGGAATCTTTATTTATTCAACCCGAAATTTTCGCGGATAACTGATGCTTGGTACCATGTTAAAAGAAAACAAAGGCGGGAAAGTAGAGGAAAAACCAAACCGACTTAGGCAACATAGAATGCGGCAATAATCACCGTAGGGTTTTATTAAATACAATAGGCCGGTTGTAAAATCTATACAAAGAGTTTATGTAGTCTTCTAAATAAGCAGCCACATACATCTACAATGCAGGTAGCTGGTACCATTTATTTTTATGTTAGAAAAGTATTTTTTTTATTTAAAATTAATATTTTTTTAATATTTTTATATTATTTTAATATGTTGAAGTTAAAAATTATTTTAAAAAATTATTTTAATGTATTTTTGAATGAAAAACACTTTAAAAAACAACTATAACAACACTATCAAACACCCAAATATACTTACTTAATTATCATTCACTTATATATATATATATATATATATTTTTGCATTATAGACTCAATCTTAATTAATTTGTTTTATATTTTATTTTATTTTATTGCTGTTTTTAATATAGATTACTGATCTTTCCACAGAAGATCCATTATTAATTAGAAGAACAGTATTTTTTTAACAAAAAAAAGGGGTAATATTCATGCCCATAGGAATTACATAGAATGTCTTTTTTAAGAAAAAAAAAAAACTCATTTTTTTGGGGTGGGACCAAAATGGAAAAATGATTGCTTTTGTCATTTGGCTTATAGAGAAGAAAAACGAGAGGCGCATGCGTTTGCCCTTTGCCTTTGTTCCCCGGAAGTCCCTCACCGTGTCTTCCAAACAAACGGCTTGTTCACTTTCCCTTTCTCTTTCTGTCTATCTTTCAGACAGACACTCACACTTGTTGAGGTGAATGTGTAGCCTAGCTTAATTTGAGGGATTGCTTTATCATGTGCACTAGTGGTGGTGGGCTCCATTGTCAATTAAAAAACTATTACAATTCCAGTTTGAAATCCTATTGATTTTTTTAAAAAAAAAATTCTTGAATTTAACAAATAAAAAAAATTATTTGATATTATTATTAAATTTATCTTAGTGGGTCATCTTATTATAGTGAGTCAATTTTAAAATCTTTCGATTTGAAGTATTTCCTAGCCCAAATTTAAAAAGTTTAAAGATGAAATTAAAAAAAATAAGATGAAATTAATAAGAGAAAAATTCAGATTCAGCTTTTTGTCTGACTCAAGATTAAAATTAAAACTTTTAGGATAAAATTGAGAGAAAATAGATGGAAATGACACAAAAAAATCTCTCTTAATTTGATTCCTTATCTAACTTGAGTTTAAAATTAAATCATGTGAAAGTTACCCTAAAGTCATTTAATCGACTTAATGCAACTTGTTGAATTAGTAAGAAAAGAATGAGGATAAAGTTTTTTTTTCAAAAAAGAGTTAAATTTAAAAAAATCTCTGAACTTGTCTCTTTGTCTAGCATGAGTTTAAAATTAAACCGTGCAGGAGTTGCCCCAACATAACTCAGTTGACTTGGCTGATCTAAAAGCAATCCAAATAGCTATTAAAAAAATATAAGAATAAATTACGGGGGAAAAAAAGAGATTTAAGGGAAAAAAAATTGGGAGAATAAAAAAAAAAGCTAAATTGAAAAATTAAAAAAGAAAAGAGGAGCTTCATTGTTCACATGAATAATGAAGCTCCACAAAATAGGTTAATTCTTTTAGTAGAGAAAGGTAATTTCTAATATTTTTATAATTTTTTTATTTTCTAATTTGGATATTATACATTTATTATTTATTCATATAAATTAAACAAGTTATACAATGAAATACCTTTCCTCAAAACCATATTGTTTTTTCTCTACTACTACTACATTACTTTTTTATACTTGATATCAAAAGTGTTATCTTTGATTGGTGTTTTAGCCAAAACTTTCTATTATACATTCAATGAGTCATAAATCTTTACATTGAATTAGCAAGCATTAATTTTCTATCAAGTAACTTGGTCATCTTCTATCAACCTATTATGGTTATCTTATTAAAAGTTTCTAGAAGTTATACTATGGTGATAAGATTATAATAAAAGATCCTAATGATATTCTCGTATATAAAAAAGTTAGTTGTACGATTAGTTGTATGATTATGTATGTGTATCTTCTAATAATAGAATTGATATAGAGTAAGAACAAATTCAATGTGAGATTCTTAAAAAGGACATAATAATGGATTTTGAAGAAACTTATACATTTTTACATCATGATGTTAATCACAGAACAACATTAATGAGGAACATGTTCATCTAAAGTCAATTGTCATGGTGGTTTATTGAACAACATTGAAAAAGGAACTTAATCATCCAGAGTCAATTGTCATAGTGCTTTGCTAGTCAAACTTCGATAAGGGTAAATTAATCTACAATCTAAGTGAACATCTAGCTCACTAAATCATGAAGCTTATCAAGATTGGTCATATAGATCATAAAATTGTTGTTATGAAGTAGGAGTTGTAAGATCAAAGTATTTGTGTACACATTATATTGAAACTTGACATATTAAGTCACAATGTTATGGGTTGATTAGATATCTAGAATGGTGGGATCCTACTAAGGCACTTAGCAATTAAATTATAAACCAAATCACCATGCCTTTGTTGTTATAGCAAAAGAAGTTGTCGTCATCGGACCTTTTCCTGGAGAATCCTCAACCTTGATCACGACTTTAGATAACCTAGGTAAAACTTTTAAAGTTTATGCGTCTAATCATAATAATTGTGCACCAAATCACCATGCCTCTGTTGTTAAGTAAAAGAAGTTGTCATCAGACCTTTTCCTAAAGAATCCTCAACCTTGATCGGGACTTTAGGTAACCTAGGTAAAACTTTTAAAGTTTATGCACCTAATCATAATAATTGTGAATGGATAAATGATTTAGGTGTTACAAATTATTTAACCTATCACATTACATTGAAACTTGACATACTAAGTCACGATGTTATTTACCCTTGATGTAAATTTCATTATGTGTGTGTGTATGATTTTGTCCCTAAATCCAATTCAGAAGGAAAATATGAGTAAATTACAACTCTCTAGACACCTTAGATTTACATAATTAATCATTCATAGATTTGATCATTTATAAATTGTTGTTATTCAATTCATATACTCTCATAATGAAGAACATATGAATGCCATCATTCATATCTTACAATACTTACATCTAAATCAATCACAAAATATGACTCTTATTAGCCTAACTTTTCTTGTCAAAAATTGACCAAAACCTATCATGCACCTCTCGTTTATCTCTCTTACACATGAGCTTGATATATGTTATAAATTATACAAGATTGGATATTGCTGAGTTAGTGAAAAAACTAAGTAGATCTATCAATAATTTATGGTTAAACAATTAAAAGTCTATAAATATAGTATTTAAATATTTGATATATATTTTAGACTATGAGTTACACTATATTAGATATTCGACAATACTTAAGAGTTATGGTAATGCAAATTGAATATCTGACACTACAAACTCAAAATCCATTAGTTTATATATTTTCATACTCAATAAAGTAGTTGAGTATTGGAAATCATCTAATTAAACCTGTATTGCAAGATCACCAATCAAACTAGAGTTTATTATTTAAAAAAAAAATAGAGAGAAAGTTTAATTGCTTTAAAATTTCTTAAAGGATATAAGTTAAAACAGCACCCGCACACTTGTCTCGACTTAGACTTTGATTTAGGTTAATTGTAAAATAATTTTTTAGTTAAGAATTTTTTTTTTCCAACTTATGAGCTATTATTTGTCTAGAGACATTGAATATGTCACATTTTCAAACTTGTCTTGTCTGATCTGTTATCATTCTACTTAGTACCTAGAGAATTTTGGTTAAAGTCTTAAACATCTTTGATGTCTAAATTAATGACTTAAATATTTTTAACCTCCATCTCATTTTACATCTTAAATGTTGTTAATATTTTTTATTTAAAAATTACTAGAATAATACTCTGAATTATAATAAATCCTTGCAACCCAGGTCTTTAGATGTGAAGCTGAGAACAAATTATATCAAAAAAATAAGAATAATAAAAAGAGGGGGATATATAATTTGTTATTACATTAGGAGATGGAGGGATTATGTAGAGGCATGCTAACAAGTTTAACAAGTTCTACCTTTTTTGCAATCTTTTTCATATTTTCTTCTTCATGTCTTTTTTATTTTTTCTATTATGTAGTTCTAGAGCTTTAAATTCAGTTGTTTTATGGAGATAATCAAGTTTGTTTTTCAATTTATTAACCTTGAAAGGTACTGTAATATTTTAAAATAGTATTATTGGAATTTTTAAAAACTATTTACTTTAAAATTGTTTTTACCAAGTGACGGATATATTATCTTTAAAGATAAAGGGTATAAAACCTTTTTATTTTCTTATTTTCATTCAAAATTCAGCAACTAAATACCCTATTTACATTATTTTAAATTATTACTTATTATATATTTGTATGCTGTTTTATTATTATTATTATTATTATTATTATTATTAACCCTGCATGTTTTCACATTGCATTATACTAAACAATTAATTCTTACCAAGACAATATGCATTCTTAATTAGGTAAGACTCCAATGTGATGCTTAACATAACAAGTTAACAACCTTAGTAGAATCTTAATTCCAAAAATTTAAAATTGCAACTATTTAAATATAAATTATTCATAAAATGTGACTCTTGTTAGCCTAACTTTTCGTATAAAAAATTGACCACATCCTATCATTTATCCCTCGTATACCTTTCTCACACGTGAACTCGTACACACACGCACGTGGTGGGTTCTTCCTTAATCTCTGAGTATTAATTAAGACCTTTGGAGAATTATCTGCCTATATATGATGTTTGCCTATATAAAGATCCCCAGCTCTTCATGCTCTTACACATCTCCTACCTTCCTCCATCCCTTGCCGTCTCTCTCTCAAAGAAAACACCCTCTCTAGGTCGCCCCCTCTCTCTGAGACACAAAATGAGAAAACGTTCTTGCAAATGGAGAAAGATGAAAAGGCCGAAGCTTTCATCAACCAGGAACAACCCTAGGACTGCTAGAGTTTCCATGCGGAAGAAACTGCATCAGCTCCACAAGATCATTCCAGGCTGTGAAGTTATGGACAATATGGAAACTTTATTCCAAATGACTGCAAACCACATCCTTGCACTGCAACTTAAAGTGAGCTTTCTCCAGAGTTTATGTGTTTTCTATGATGTCTAAGCTGAGAGGTACATACTCATCAAGCTTGTTCAAACTAGCTAGACCCTGCAAGGCAGTAATTCTATAGGAAAGTTGAATTCAAAGCAGGATATGCTTTAAGAATTCGTCTTTGTTATCTTGATCTTGTACCTAAAAAGGATGTGCTTTGTGATTTATTTTAATATTGCAGGGTGATTAATAACGATATTTATGAATTGTTGTTATAGTTTGGCTTATTGATTAGAACGGGAAGATTTTAACTGAGGGCGCGTCAAGAACTACTTCATGAAGATTTTAATAAACTGTGGTTACCAAAATAAGATCTTCATTTTCTTCATTAATTATCTCACTGGTACCAGTATTCAGCCATTGTCAAATCTTCTTTTTCTCTTAGTTTAACAAGAGGTATAATAAATCTAATAAGCTTTACGCTATACAATAATAATAATAATAATAAAAAAAAACACTCGAATTATTGAACTATTACATTGGATTAGTA
This sequence comes from Populus tomentosa, assembly GCA_018804465.1. Lineage (NCBI taxonomy): Eukaryota > Viridiplantae > Streptophyta > Magnoliopsida > Malpighiales > Salicaceae > Populus > Populus tomentosa. The sequence continues at coordinate 10,454,710 of CM032003.1, forward strand.
TCTGTCTCTCTCTTTCTCTCTGTTTTTATTACAAGGATCGATTCTTTACCTGAGGGGTCACGGCTAGGTTGTATGATTGACAAACAATCAATGCTTTGACTAATTAGTAAACCATGTCGTGACACAGTCGTAAAATTATTGCATGGACCGTTTAATTGAGTGGTGTAGAGGACCTTATCGTTATAAATTGATTGCTTTTCTGAGCAAGGAACTCATTGTGATTGTTTTGTTCTATAGATCAAATTAAAAAAAAAAAACATTTCTCGATGATCCAAATTAATTTTGGTTGTCTTGTAAATTTGACATGCAGCAGTTAATCATAGTGACATTTTTAGAAGTAATATCCCAGTAAACTTTCCAAAAAGATTTTTCCCTTTTTGTCCATGTTATTTCATCACCGGCGACCGCAATCTTTTCTTCTTCTTCTTCTTTTCATTTATTTTCTTCTCATCCTCCTCCTTCTTCTTCTTCTTAATTAGAGACTTCGCTATGTGTTTTTTATTTCCTTGTTCCAAAAAATATTTTATCTAATTTAAGTCCTTTACATGTTTGTACGTGGGTGGATCTAGATGAATGTGTAGATCTGTATTCTCATGGGTTCTTGTTGGGGTTTGATCCTCTACTTATTTAGATTGTAGTTATCTTGAATAAAGATTTGATGATTGTTTTAAATTAGTTAAGACATTTTGATATTAAATGACGAGCAAGAATTTTCTTTATTACGAAGCATGGTAGTGCTATATGTTTCCTTCTTAATTTATGATAGCTTAAAGTAATTAATATGAATGTGGCATGCTGCATGTCTCTACAAAAGCATCCCAAGTTAGGAGTTCGAAGAGGCTAGCAGGTCATTCATATAAAGCAATTTTAATTTTTTAAAAAAATATTAAAAAAAAAACAAAAATAAACATTCTCGTATTAATTGCGGTGTGCTAAATGCAACTCTGGATATAAAACAAAGCCAAACCAAGAAGAAAAACGGGAGGCAATTAAAAAAAATAAAAAAAATCCTCCGTATTTCCCCACTCATGTAGCACGCTCACTCTAATTTTCATAAAAATTCTACCTTAGCCCCTCTCTCACTATCAAAATTCAAAAATAGGCCCTTCAAAATCTATAATCTTGCTTTTCTACCCTCACTTTATTATTTCTATCTTGTGTTGGGGTCCCACGGCGCCACCCATATATACACATATATAAAGATAAGGGAAAAAACTAGAAATTAATTACAAAATTGAAAGTAGCCATATAACGTATTTATTTAGGTAAAAAAAAAAAGATGTATAAATTCTTATCTCTATTTATTTCTTTGAAGAACACGTCTTTTCACTATCAAAGATAAACTATATTTCGGTAACTTCAATCACAGTCACGAGGCTCGAATAATTTGCAAATTTATTTGCAAATTTCTTTCTTATGAATCTAGCCAAGCTTGGCTCCAATAATTTGGTAGTGGTAGATGCATCGAACTTCGGGAAGAAATTGACAACCCTAAAGTTCTTTTTGGCCCTTTCTATTCAAGGTCAAAGAAACTTTATAGCTAGCTTATCTCAACCTTCACTCTTCGTGCACATGCCGTACACATGGGTTTTGATTTTCATGCCATCGATCAAAGTTTCAAAACCTGAATCGGTATTGTTTGATTGGCCTCTCAGTTGATGGATCAGTTTCCTGGATTTGCAACTCACCGATCATCCAAATTACTCATACAATTGCCAATTTAATGTACACACACACTATGGAATTATCTTATAGATGTTAACGTTTATATAATTTATTTTTTTTGTAAAAAAAAAAGAGCTTTCTAAGAAAATGGAAAATAATATTTTTGTAATATCAAGGTAGATCACTTTGAAACATAATTAATTAAGCTACTAAAGAAACAACATCCACATATGTACCACTAATTAATAGAATCTTCAACAAGAATAAACAGAAAAAGAATTACAACAATATAATATAGACAAATTAAAAATAAAACAAAAAATACAAGTCATCTAATTTTATAATAATTAAAAAATCTTAATTGATCTTTCAGATGTTCTAAGTAAAAAATTATTAATGTAATATAAAATATATGATGACTCTATTTATTATATCTAAGATAAGATTTATTATTTTTTATTTTAAAATTAAATGTGTTCATTATGCTTAGGGATAATCAAAACCTAATATTTTTTTTATTTTAGATTTAAACTAAAGAGTGGTTTTGGATTTGAGCTCAAGATGACTCAATTCATCCCTACTTTGACGAAAAACATGTATTGGACCTCACATATATATTGAAAATAATCATCTGATCCTCATCATGTGTTGAGCTCTCAACACACACACACACACATATATATATATATATATATGAGACATATATACAATAAACAAAAATACATAAACAATATACTAAGATGACGATTGCTATTGTCGTGTTGGATTTACGAGGAAGAGAGGTAGTCTTATTGAACTAAGAAACGACTAGTATTGTTCGAGGAAATCGGGGAAGGGAGAGCATGGTTGCAATTGTTTGTGTCACGGTTATTGTGGAGGAGAGGAGTTTGTATGAGATTGTTGTGGTGGAAGAGACAAGTTTGATAAAAAGAAAAACAATAGTTAGTCTTAGTAAGGGGACTGATTGGGAGAGAAGAAAAATCACATCTATATGGAGAGATTGTTTTTTGGTGAGGGGTTGTCGGTAGTTAAGTGTCTTATTTTTTTTCCTCTATCTCTATGTTCTTTTATATGTATTTCAAGTTCTTATTTATAATGGTGAACCCTAGGAAAATAATAACCTAGTGTAAATGAGACCAGAATTAAAACTAAGTCAAATATATAGGAACTAGGGTAAATAGGCATGGCAAATAGGTTGGTGTATGCAACACGGGAGTTAGTGGGTAAGAGATATCCATAATGTTCAAGTGGTGCATGATGAGTCACTTAGTAGCCAAACGACAACTTCTATGAAGGTGTTGGAAGCATTTATTTGTACTTTTCTTGATGGTCCGACACATGTTGGTAGAAGAGTGACAATTGAGATCCAATAATCTTTTTTTTTTTTTTTCTCTCTCATCTCCTCAGGAATCATGTTGGCTTGCCAAAATAAAAATAGTATCTTGTCATTTGTTTTTTTAATCAAATTTGATTTTTATTATTTTGATTATCATTTATTTTTTGAATCATTTTATTGATTGATTTTTTTTTTAATTTTATCCCTTTGTATTTGATTTCATTTAATTCTTATATCAACTTTGATCCTCGATCTTTTTATTATGATTTTTTAATTGATTTATTTTTTTTATTTTCATTACTCAGTATTCAGTTTTATTTTATTTTTATCTCAAATTTGTTCCTTATTGTTTAGATTGTTATTTTTTTTATTGATTGTTTTTTTTTTCAATTTCACTCCTCAATATTTTGTTGATTGCGGATTTGGCTTAATGATTTTTTCTAGTTTGATTTATATGGGGCTAGTCTTAGCCTTATAATCTAGTCACGAGTTTTGAAGATTAGTCCAAGTTAACTTTGGTTTTTTATGTCCTTTTTAATTTACCTTTTCAATTTTATATATTTAATATTTGGTTGGTTAAGGATTAAATTTCATGATTTTTTTTATTTTTCTTTCTCTGAGGTCATTTTGATTTTATATCTCATATCATGGATTTAGCAGATTAATTCGAGTTGACTCGAGTTTTTTTTTAATTGATTTTTTTAATTTTAATTTTCAACATCAAGTTTATAATATTTAAATTTTATTTAATCATATTATTAAACTAGTTACTCTTATTGAACCAAGTTGTTCAAGCTTTTTTCACTTCTTTAAAATTACTAACATTGCATCAATAATTTATTTTTTATATATATTTAAAATAAAGCCCGCGGCGTATCAGTCACCAATATACTATACGTTAAGACTAATGTATAATAAAAAAATAAAAAATAAAACTTTTGAAAAGGAGCATGAAAGTGAAACCCTCGTGAAAAAAACAGGTTCCAGTACTCGAAAGGTAAGATAGATTGGCAAAGACGCCATCTCCTAGCTAGCTTAGGCTCTGGTCCAACTTCAATGTCTGTAACTTTGCATGAACTCATCCAAGATCAATGAACTGACAAGTGATGAGGTCTCTATTTCCATTAATTTCTTTCTTTTACCCTAACGAGTTGCGTAAACTTCTAGAGCTGCAGTCCTGTATGCATTGATTTGATATGTTACTTGCGTGGCTTCTCAAATTTTTCTTCTTGGAAATTGAGGTCTATATATAAATAGAAATGTGCACAAATTTATTTTTTTAATTTTTTTAATCATAGTATGTTAACGTAAAAAAAAATAAAAAATTATTATTTTAAAATAAAAAATACTTTAAAAAATAATTAATATAACACTACAGATAGAACGAAAAATACTATATCATATGCATAATTGCCTTCCGATACTTATTAGTAAAGAAACAAAAAAGAAATGTCTTAGAATCACTAAAAAGATAGCTTATCCGCTTGAGGATATGAGTTAAATTTCTTAATTAGCTTATGTTAACATCTTCAAAATGGTGCCTTATCTAACGCTATACATATATATAGTGTTAAATACGAATACCAAAGGCACTAGGTGAAGCATCCGGCCGTCCATATTGGATCTAATTAGAAAATTCCGATCATAATCGAAAAAATCCAGCCATGATCCTGCTCCCTTAACTAGTGAGCACACGATGTGATGACACTTTCTAAAATACATATTTTTACAATAATTAAAATAGATATTAGTAAGAAAATATGATGATTAGAAATACTTAATGGAAATTACCTTTTTTTATTCATATAATTTTTCTGTTTTGACAATACTATACTTTTTATTATTATTATTATTATTATTATTATTATTATTATTATTATTATCAAGATGGTTTATTGGATAAAAGATAATGACAATTAAAAAAGACATTTGCAAAAATTCCAATAACTTGAATTAAGGGAAAAAATTATCTTTTTAATAAGAAAAAAAAAATTTAATAGATCAGGCAATGCATCATCTGTCTTAATTATTTATTTTCTTGAATAGACAAGATAATACATCATCTACTTTGACAAGCAATGCACTATCTTTGGGTGTAAATTTCAATCACCTAAGGTGACTAGAAATTTGGTGTTCAAATTGGATCTTTTAAATCTAATTTTCAATTTGTTTTCATTTGAAAATGTCCAAAAAATACATAATAAGAACCTTGAAATAATTGTTTCCAATCCAAAACAACCATTAATCACTCAAAAACGAGAAAATCAAAGGGAGTTTAAAAAAAACCTTGCTAGGCCTAAATTTATGTTTTCTATTATAGTTAGAGTACACAACCACCTCCATTGAATTCTCTTATTCAAGATAAACCATGGACACCAAGCTCATATTTTTCTTGGTGATAATGTGATTGTCCTTGCACCTTTTCTTTTCTTTTTATTTTTTGATAATTTTCTCTCTCTTATCATAACCTATAGACAAAAATATAATAAAAATAAAGTTAGAGAACCAAAATAAACAAACCTACAACTATAAGAACCAAGTACCAAAAAATAAAAACTTTGTTATGATTTTTTCCATGATTTATCAATAAAAAAACATTTAAGAAAAATCGTAGCTCAAAAAGTTAAGTTGTAGGGTTAAATTTGCGAAACAATTTTATATTAATTATTAATCTAATTAATACTAATAGAATAGTTAAAAATCATTTGATCTTTAAATTTTTAATACTGTATTAAAGAATAATTTCAATATAAGAACTTAAAAAGTTAAATAAAGTATAACATAATTTTATATTAATCTTTAGTAATGAAAAGAATTTGAGGAATTTGTATAAATTGTAACAGAAATTGCTTGAAATTAAGATTGCAATATTGCAGAAATTAAATCCGTATGCGAGCATAAAGGGTCCTTTTCTAGTCATTGAAGATGACCAATAAACCAGCCTAGCCTGGATAAAGATCGTCAGGGATGAGGCGCCATCGCTGCTGCAGGGAGCGGTCATTGTCCAGAAGAGAGCCTAATTAATGCCACACACGTGCATGGGTTGATAGGGGTCTTTAATCTATACGACATCTTCATGTTTTCTTTCGGAATTTTCCAAATAACACATCAATTCCATTTACTGTGCGGAGGACAGAAACTCTTGATGGAGAGAACAACATCAACATGTGGGATCGAAAACCATCTTCTCCTGCTATGACTTTTCTTTCTTCCTGTGTTTACCATACCTTTGGCACCCTTTTGGTAACATATTATGGACTGCAAATCTGTGCTGTGAGACGCCCTGTCTCGAGCCTATCCCTTCTCTGCAGAAAAAACGTGTTGGGTTGTTCATCAAACCCTAATGAATTTCTACGGATCTCAACAGCTAGTAATGATGCCACCCAGTTCGCCGTGTGTTCTGATTCACGTTTCAACATCTTGTGGATGTTTCAATCATGGCCTTGGCCAGTGGTTTCCAGGGATCATGTTTCGTCTTTCAATGGTCATGGTTAGTATGATGCCACGTTGGGGGGTGCCTTTCCAGCGTCTGTGAAGCTGCCGCCCAAGCAATTGAGTCCCTGCAATATTCATGTTTTTTCCAATCGTATCTCAGATTCTCAATAATAATTATATGCAGTTAACAATGGACTGCTCGGTTATTTATTTGAAAATAAAATAAAATAAAATACTTCAAAGATCTTTCCAACAGAATGAGAGAGAGGATTTACAGCATATGACATAAAACACAATAGACATTCTTTACATTCAAGTTTATGTTAAAAATAATATGCATAGACTTCTTTGTCTTCATTTCAAGAATCTGAACTGTTGAAATAAAAAGCTACTCTACCAGCAACAGTGTCCTTTCATTTTCAGCTTCGGGCGGCCGGGAGAGTGGTTGACGCAAATAAT